>JAZHPH010000143.1:83024-138480 GCA_037356405.1 Nasonia oneida | reverse complement strand
ATATATATATATATATATATATATATTCGTGTGAGTGTGTACCTATTTCAAATAAACAGTACTCCTACAATGTGTTTACATTTTTTACTGTTTCAAAATATTTGTCAGTTTGTGGATTTTGTTTAATTCCACAATGTCCAAATAATAATATGTGATTAGAATTAACAATTCTGCTTTCTTCTTCAAAAGGTCTCGAACCCTCATTAATATAGGATATTAATTCAAAAAATTCTACTATTGAAACCATATTACGCTACATAATATTTTAGTTCTTAACTTCTATTTCTTCAAACTAGTAAACTCATGTTCAAACCTGCTTCCAAAGATCATATGATATGCTATAACTTTCAGAACCAATGACAGCACCCTCTTGCGGCGCCTTAATTTGCGTATTTTAGAAAACCGAATTATGATTACAACGTCATCCATCCGTTTTATGATTCTAACAGGCAATTGAAGTAGTTTAATTAACGTGACACCAACATCTATATTATATCGCCTTTTCTCTAAATAAATTCGTTTCATTATCAGATCTCGATGTACGGAACATTTGAAAAATTATGACCGTTACCATGACGGTAATTCCGCAATTTCTCATTTATCGTTTATAGTGATGTAATAGTTTTAACGCCAAATTTAGTTCTTTTTTCTGACGTTTAGTCCATTTCCTGGCGAAAAGAATCACATGATTAATCACGTGACTATTTAGCGTGATTTCTCACGTAATAAATTACATTACAAATTACGTTAGAAATCACTCATAAAATTAAAATATTTGTTCTAATTAATCCAAATAAATTGACTGCAAAAAAATTTTAAAAATCTTCACCTTAATCGAGGATTGAACCCTGATCATTGACTTTACAACCCATTATCTTACTCTTAATATCAACTAGTGCGATTCACCTCACTTTTAACGTTGCTTTAACGTTCCTAATGTCAATTCTTAATAGGGGTGAAATTAAAAATTTTAAATAATAAAGATTTAAAGCACGAAAATTACGCATTAATTTATAATAGAAGGTACAATTTAAAAACTGAAAATATTAAAAAACTATGACAGTCAAAAGAATGAATTTTTAACTCTAAATTTAAAACAAAAATATTCTAAACTCTTGTTATTTTATATTTCTTAATATTTAAATTCAACATTATCGTTCTATATATTTTTATATATTCGTTTTATATAGTTATTTATTACTGGCGAGAACATTGACGTGATTTTGTTATGTATTCAAATTTTATAGTTTCTACATCGATTCGTCACTGTCGATGTGACATTTGTTTAAAAAAGAAGTGAAAATATTCACGCTGCAAATCGCTTAAACCAATAAATTAGTGCAGGAATACCTGATGGAAACGAAAATAAAAAATAGATTATTTGCTGTTGTACGACAATTAATGATACATTTATGATACTATAGATGCACTTAATTTAAAAGAAATTGGAAATAATTCTAATTCTAAAAGTCAATTAAATGATAACCATATACTTGAATTCAACACCATTTTGAAATTTTACTCGATTTTTGATATGCAATCTGCAGTTAATTTTCAATTGTCTAGTATTCAACCTATTGTAGAATGCTCACTTTTTTTCGCATTTTAATATATTGAAAACAAGTAAGGTTAGTTTATTATAAGCAAATCAATCGATACCCTTCCCACTAGAATGCAGTGTATATTAAGATACGCTCTCTATAGTACAAAGTATAACACTATACTTGGCATCGGAATACTATCACATTATTATTAAACAGACGTTAAATACAAAACCAATAGTAATCGACAAATTCAATAATTAATTGAATAGATAAGAACAAGGAACGACAACATAAGGCGAAGTAAACATAAAAATATAATTAAACTCGTATATTGACAATTAAAATCACTTAAGAAAATCAATAATAATAATAGACTCACGTAAGACAATAATGATAAATTAGAACATAAACATAATAACGTAAAAACACACTGATATACACGCACACACTACGACTCTACGGCAAGAGGCCAAGCAAAGCACACCGATACGCACGCACACATTGCTGTTCTAAAGCAGAGGCAAAAGACCAAGCGAAGCACACCGATATGCACGCACACATTACGACTCTACGGCAGGAGACTAAGCAGAACACACCGATACTAAAACCGAGCCGCTACAAAATATAACGAATACAGCACAGCACAAGTAGAGAAAAAAATATGAAGCTTACTGTACATCATGGATCGCGCATACCAGAAAGCGATGCACGTGCAATGAAGGGGAAACCCACAGAGCGCGCAGCGCTATCGGCAACTGACACATAAGTCACGCGCGCTGGAAGCTCGAGGAGCCGCCAAAGAGGATACCGCGCAAGCCGGCTTAAAACGCAAAGAGGAGCTTATACAAGCCTACAGATAAAAAAAAGTAAATCAGAGGCGAGTTGACAGGAGAGGAGCACAAGGGGACTTGATGTACTAAAGGAGAGGATTTTTACTCTGATTTTTGATTGGCCCTCCGTGCAACGTCACATGCATTAAAAGCTCCAAATAAGGCAAGAAGCTGCATCTAGATCTTCTAATTGGCCAAACACCCACCCCGCCGAGAAGACGAAAAATCGGAGATCGCCTCTGCTGCGAGAGCATAAAAGAGCCCAGTAACAGGTCCTCACGTCCTTAGTCTACTCTAAAAATCATCGCCACTAGCAAGCTCTGCCCGAGTCCGGTCCGGTATAATCTCTTGGAACTTAGAATCATTTTAACAGTTCGGGACTTAGAAAATTTCGGATAAGTGCAAAGTCTTATCATATTTTTGATAGCGAAAGAACTTCGAATATTTTGTTCATATAAACTTAAAATTATTTCAGTTATACAACTAGCATACTTACGTTGTTGCTTTTTATTTTTGATAATCTAAAGTAATTCACAAAACGATTAGATAGTTGTGAGTGAGCATTAATATTAAACCGTGTGGTAATTGAATAAATCTATTTCAAGCGAAATCGTGAGTGAATATTTGACTTTAAGGCTCCTAATCCCTGACGCACCTATTCAAATTTGAAACCATTCGCTTTGGGAAGCAGAATCGACACCGCTGAGAGGATGTACCGGTAGCCGAGCAGTCCGGTAGCAGAGAATAAAAAGAGGTAAGTGACTTTATTTAAATAAGCATGCCTCAATCGCGCACTTCTCTCTTTCTCTTTCATGATTAGAAATCCAAGTAGCCTCTCGAATATCACAAATTCGCGATAACGATATCACGATTAGAGTCACGCCCATCCGAAGAATTACCCGAAAAGTAGCGTAATCAAAATTTAGGAGTTTAAATTAAATTTGTGCGTGTAACGGAAACTAGTGCAATTTCGAAAGACTTGCCGGCAGCTACTGGAGGTCGTTCTATTAAATAGATCGCAAAGGTTGTCAAGCACCGACGGCGCTCAGCTTCGCGCTCGGAAGCTTTGTCCTCGTCCGTGCATATGAAAGCAAAATAACCCGTAGAGTTACTGTCCGGTGACAGCTTTCAGTAGCTTAGGACATAACACTATTGATAGACCTAAAGAAAATATTCAGATACTTTTTTCTGGTTCAAGTACAAACAGACACTGGATATGTTTGTGGTACAAAGACAATGTAATACGAATTTTTCATAGCATTAACAAAAATGTCTAGATAATGATCGTAAAATTTGTTTTAATAGGCTGTTTCCAAATAAAGATAATTTACGCATATCTTTTGAACGAGTACAGTATCAGACTAATTATTATGATTGCGGTGTTTTTGCTATAGCATTTGCAGTCGCTATTATATTCAATATTTGCCCACGCAATGTTTAATTTAATATTAGTGCGAGAGCATTTGATTAGAATGTATGATACATTAAATTTATTATTTTTCCAAATATCAAAAGATCATAAAAATACAATTTATTTTAAAACAATTGCTCAAATTTCAATTATAAGAAACGTTATTCACGCGATAAAATTTGCTGAATTTGAATTATATTTTGATATAATTAATATTATATTATTAATTAATATAATATTAATATTATATTAATTAATAATATAATAATTAATATTATATTATTAATTATAGACAGCAATCATTAACTCTTTTAGAAGCACAGCACAAAGAAAAAGTAAATGCTAAAAATCAATCAAAAAATAATATAGATATCAAAATAATAAGTTTAGCTAATAAAACAACTAATAAATGTAATCATCATTTTAAAAGAATCATACTGATGGATATGGATAACAATGACATTGTATATTTAGTAAATCAAAATAGCAAAAAACTTCATTAAAACGAAAATTTGATGAACAGTGTAACGGTCATCTTACTGATGAGCCAAGCGAGAGATTCGCGGTGAAACGCACTTTTATTTCAATTCGATTATTTTTTCCAACATTTAAATTGTAACCTTTTCTTTCTTTTTACTTATTGTTCATTGAAACTAATAAATTAATTTTTAAAGACATTTATTTGAATTTAAATATTGCGCGCTCGCCTCGTCTTTGTGTTATAGCAATAACCCCCTGAATGAAAAAAATGTGTAGTACTATTCAAACATGCAGAGCAGTAAAGCGATTTTATCACATTATAATTTAAAAATTTTATAAACAGTGCAGAGCTAGAAATATTCTTAAAAAATGTGTGCACGTGGAGATATCAAAGATAGGTGTACGCACATTGGCAAAAATACTCTCGGGGAATACGCAAGGAAAGAATAAGAAGTTTCTTCGAAGGAAATTATCAGGATGAATCCAGTAAGAAGTCAGACCTTTAACCTACTCAAGAAAAATCTTAACTCTAGCAGCGCAAGGCTCCATTGAGGTCAGAAATAGAATTATATCAACTTCAATTTAACAATTCAGGAGTTTGAGGATTGTGTTTTATAATTGAAGTAGTACGTATTGAACATGGTCAGTTAAATGATATAATCTTATGCCAAACAGTTTGCGCTAAACTCACGTATAAGATATAGAAGAACAGTATTAGCATTTCATGCTTCTAGCCTTGGACTCGCAGTAGCTAAAGGATCAACAAAGGTTGCAGTGATGGGAAAAATGCAGTTACAGAGACTGGTGTTTCTCGACTAAACAATTTTAGTGGACCCTGGTAACGATAACCTCCTAGATGACATTTAGAGGTTGCATTGATATTTTTCTTCAGATTCAAGTTGAAAGATTCAACACAATGACAAAAAAAGGTAAGTACATGGTTTTAACATCAGCCAGGATCGAATAATTTTTTTTTTTTTTTGTAACACAAGCACGATTTTCGCATTTTTTGTACCTATTAAGCGGGCGTAAAGTAACTTTTCTTAGACCAATGGGCAAACCAAAATTTTAGCGGGCGTTTTTCATTATTTTTTTTTGCCTGCATATGTAGCAACCAGAGAGTCATAAGAAGAAAACGAAAAAAATAATAAGAAAGCTTATGTGACAGGCACATCTTAATCTTCGACGCAGGAACTTACAGAAGAAGGATAAATGCTGTGGCAAGAGGTAACCACAAGAAGAGCAACAAATGGAAGATAAACAAGGCAAATAACATGGAAATAAAAGCACTAAAGCAGGATGTCCAAAAGGCTCTACTAAACTTAGGAAGCAACGAGAAAGACCAACCCGCCTAGATGCGTTGGTCATAAAAGCTGTAGAGGAAAACGCATATGCTGACATTCTTAGAAATATGAAAGCAGACCCCAAACTAGAGGCACTTGGGAATAGCGTTAACAAAATACACAAGACGACGGCAAGGGACTACTTACTTCTGGAACTTATTGGCTCTAAAAAAGCAAAGACAAGTGAGCTTCAAGATGCGGTCGAACAGGTACTCGAGAATGGGGCCACAATAAACGCACTTCAGCATGAGTTGGTCTTTGAAATAAAGGACCTTGATATGCTAACCTCTGGGCAGGATATAATAGATGCCCTGCAAAAGGAGTTCATTGAAAGTAACATACTGGTGCACGAGACTGCGATAAAGATGGTGCGAAAAATCTACAAAGATACGCAGACTTCTGTCATCCAGCTTCCAGCGTAGATGGCCAAACAAGCAATCTTATGGGCAATGATCAAGGTTGGTTGGATTAACTGCAGAATAAGGGAGATAAGACAAGTGAGACTATCACACAGATTTCATAAATGCTTGAGCTTGGGACATATTGCTAAAAAGTGTACAAGCACGCAAGACCAAAGTCAATGCTGCTTTAAATGCGGTACATCGGGGCATGCAGCGAAAAGCTGCAACAACAAGCCAAGCTGTATTCTTTGTCGCGGAGGAGATAAAGTAGAAAAAAAGTAACCATGCTGCAGGTAGTTACGCATGCCCAGCCTACCAAGCAGCATCAAGAGTAGTAAAAAAGAGAATATGAGAATAGTACAACTTAATCTAAATCACTGTAAAGGAGCTCTGAACCTCTTTCGCTAGTATGTCCGTGAGCAGAAGGTAGACGTAGCCTTTGTGTGCGAACAATACAGAAATCTGAAAATCAACATGGGAATTTTATGGATCAGGCAAAGTGGCGATCTGGGCATGGGGGGACGCTGCTTTCCAGGAAAAATCAACTACGCCGGTAAAAGGTTTTGTGTGAGCAAAGATAGCATGCATACATATCTACAGCTGCTATGCCTCACCAAATGCGCCAATCAAAGAATTTGAACGATTGTTGGATTAATTGGTACAGGATATCAAAGGAAGAAGGCTAGTAATCATTGCCGGTGACTTTAACGCTTGGGCAGTAGAGTGGGGCAGCTAAAGGACTAGCCAAAGAAGGCAGATGCTTCTCGAGACATTCTCTTCTCTCGATTTGGTATTAGCCAATTAAGGTTGCACCTACACCTTTAGAAGAAGAAACATGAGATCTATAGTAGTAGAGTAGATCTGACGTAAGTTAGCAGCTGCCTGATTAACTCAGTTTACGAGTAGATAGTAAGCGTACACTATACAAATAGTGGCGACAGGTGATCAAAATAGAGCTAGGTAAGTCAAAGCGAGAAAAAAAACGCTAGTACAAAGACAGATAGGATTAGTTACAAAGCGAAGAAGTATGACAAGGAAGTATTTCTGCTGGCACTGGATGACATGCAGCTGTCTGGCTCGGCAAATAGCAAAGTTGAGCTGGTTATGAGTAACGTCACACAAGCTTGCGATGCCGCTATGCCAAGGAGGGTACCAAATCTGAGACGACCATTAGTATACTGATTGGACAACGAAGTTGAGAGTGCCCGCTACGGGGGCCATCGAACAAGGGGGCAGGAACAGCGGGCGAGAAGAAAATATTATAAGACGAAAACTCAAGAGGATAATTCATGACAACAAGCAAAGGAGCCTTAACGAACCGTAGGACGAGGATTCCCTCACCCGATGAAGAAAAACATAGGTGTCGGGGTTGAATCTGTCCAGAGCATGACCAGACGATACTACACGAAGTAGACGACTGGATGATGCTGCAGGAAGCAAATGGCAGGACAATGCAGAATGAATAAGACGAGTTTGATCTTGAACTTAAAAGACCCCATGGAAGTATTGTTCAACGATAGTTGTTCGACATTCTGGGCTCGGCCGCCGAACAAACTAGTCGCTTTTAAACTTAAGCTACTTTATTGCAATAAAGTCGTAGTCTTTCTCGATTCTAATAAACTAGCAGAAGGCCGGCGTCAGCGTCCTTACCAACGCGACCGACGCTACGCTATAAAGCCTACGACTTTTCACGTTCAATTCGAATGCGATTTGACGCTTTGCAAGCAATATTCAACGCTCATATTGGGCGGTCACCTCTCCCTCAGCATTCTGCGCAGAGCCGAGAGAGAGATTTTTAATTACACGTCTTTATCGCCCCGTCGCAGTCTCTCTACAGCCCGGCAACAGCATTTTTATCTGCCTCTGAAGGACCGACTAGGCCACTGCACCGTCGTGAGGGACAGCACAGCAGCAGCTTCTTTCTCTTTTATTCGCTACGAGAGCGTGGTGCCGCAGTCAACATCGGCAGCAGCACCAGGCGCGCCATTCAGTGTCCACCACAGCAACAGCAGCATCGACAGAGAGTCTACCTCCGGTCTCTCTACAGCCAAATTGTCCGCGGCGTGACTCCGTCAGCCGTCTCTCCGTCAGCGAGAGCAACAGGCATAGCAAAGCAGTAGCAGCATCATCACCGCAGACGCGCGCCTACACTGAGAGAAAAAAAAAGTTAGGGTTACCGGAGAGTCCGGTAGCCACTACCGGAGTTGCTCAAGTAAGCATTGTCAAGTAGCCCTAACCGGAGTAAGTCCGGTAGCCAGTACCGGACAAAATCCATAGGCCAGAGTAGATGAATTTTCGAACTCGTGCTACTTCATCTACATTGTTCGTAAACTAGAAAATTATCAATAATAGATAATATGATCGATTAATGCAGTATAACTAGAAGCAAAATGCTATTTACGAGCAAAACAGCGTAGGTGCATTTAGAGGTTATGTTGGACTCCGGCTCTGGCTACCGGACTCTCCGGTTGTGGCTACCGGAGACTCTCCGGTTGGTGCTACTTTGTGCTATCAAGTAACCCGAACTTTATTTTTTTCTCAGTGTACTCCGTACCAGCGGCCTTCCCAACTCGCTGCTGTCCTCGCTCTTGGCGGTTGGCGGCCAGATTCACCTACGTCATTAAGCTTTTAACATCACGCAACAGGTATTGTTCTTTCGCGGCCTTAAGTGGCTTTTTTTCTTTCAAGTGCTGCGTAATACCTGTTGCGCGCCGTCGGCGCCGTGCTCCGAATCGGACATCTCGCCGACGCGCGCGTCTCCAGCGTTTCTCGTTCTCTCTTTGCCCTCCCGCGGAAGCGGCCATTTTGGTTGCGTTTTGCGCCGGGTAGAGCCAACGCGCCGATCAACAATTCACCGCGTGCGTTCTCGCTGGCTCTGCTACTCGCTCGGATGCCACGCCGCACACTGGGCCCTATAGACATTTGTTGTTTCAAAATTCTCTACAGACCATGGTTTGCGACCAATCACAATAATTTTTTCTTTAATTAAAGTTTATTCAAATTCTAAAAGACCCATAAGGCCAGATGCATGAAAAAATGGTATAATAATTAATTTAAAATCTAAGTTAAACAATCAACCCATAAACCTTAAGGCATTAATGGCCATAAGCAAATGGGCGACTACTGAAGGAAGCTATATATATTTGTAAGTGGTTATTGGGGTCGCTGATTTTAAATCTGGCATTAGTTTTGCAAAATTGATTCGTTGAAACAATTTGTTTAAACAATTCATTGCAAAATTATCTTTTTATTTAAAACTACTTTAGTTTAGTCTAGTTTGGCACTAGGTACTTAATTCCCCGTATATGTGCAGCAGCGTTCATCACCGCACCAGTAGTACTGCGTTTGGCTGCTAGGCGGTAGACACCAGTTTTTGTATCAGTCAGCGAAGTAGCGTCCTGAAAGGCATATAATGATTCACTAATCTATGAATTTTACTTGTTTGTTTAAAAAATTTGCCGTGTTAGAGATCTCGTTCGAGTAACAGGCTAACGGTTAAATATTATTATAAATAAGCATTAAAATTAGACTTCAAAACTAGAATAAATATGAGAAGTTTTCAGCGATTATCGGTGCAAATAATTTTTCTTTAGCCGTTTTCACGGCTACTCCGGCGATTATTGTTGCAAACAGTTTCTTATCAGCCGTTTTTACGGCTACTGTTTCTATATTGTAACGAGGAACAACGTCCCTCGCCACGTCGGTACTCAAGGCAGAATAGAGAGTGACGAAAGGGGGCGGCGTTGGTTCAAGCGGTAGAACGCGCGCCTAGAGATCTCGGGATCACCGGATCGATTCTCGGTCCCGGCATCTCCTTTTGTGATTTTCTCCTCTTACGTCAAGTCTTACCCCGTTACATAGCGCCCAACTGAATTACCCACACGCGTGGATAAGGAAGATTTCCACGGTTCTCCAGGAGTTCCACGAAGGAGGAGGAGACGCGGAAGAAACTCCCACTGCGGATTACGACATGCAGTCAAGAAGACGAGTGCGAAAGGTGCAGGGATGTACGAGGTTGGAGACATCGTCGAAGAGCTAGTTGGTGAAGAAGAGTTCATGCATTATCGGCAATCCTGCGGTGGATTGGTAGAGACAAAATTGGGACGATAATCCGACTCTAGCGGGGGGTTGTAACGAGAAACAACGTCCCTCGCTACGCCGGTAATCGAGGCAGGATTGAGAGTGATGAAAGAGGGAGGCGCTGGCTCAAGCGGTAGCACGTGCGCCTAGAGATGTCGGGAGCGACGGATCGATTCTTGGTCCCGGCGTCTCCTTTTGTGATTTTCTCCTCTCACGTCAAGTCTCACCCCGTTACAATATATAGTTTTCAGGTTAATTTTTGAGCAGTCATCATCACGTCTGCATCAAAGTTACCTTCAATTCATCCCCTCTAAGTGAAACCTAACAATGAATACTTTTTCCATTCAAAACGGTATATTGTGTGATATACTGTTGAAATTAGACAATAAAAGTAGAAGTGTACATTGCTTGATTGATTATATTGAAGCGCAATATGAGCTCAGCGATGAGGAATCAAGCATCGAAAAAAAAAAACTTGAGAGTTCTTTTATGGTCACTTTCAAGGCAAAACTATCTGCTGTACTTTATAGAGAACACATATTTAGGAGAAAATATGTATCTTGGATAGCAGATAACTTTGTTGTGAATTTTGATAACAACCTAGAGTGTGAAAGACCTGTCACTGATAGTTTTGAAGGCAGTTCGAGATATACGAAATACAGAATAATACAGTCCATTACTAATAGCTTTTCTTAGAAAGAAATGAAACAAGCTTTTCATAAAAATGTACGAGATTCTGAGAAAAAGCATTTATTGTTGATTTTTTCATACCTTATAATAAACTTTTTTCAGCAAATGAAAATTGTTATCCTATATCTTCTAGTCTCTCCATATCTGAAAAAGGCGGTAGCGTTGATTTACAACAACTGTTAAAGCATACATCTAAACGTCTCCTACAGATAATGGATATTTTATCTAATTTCAAACTAGCTCAGATGAAAATATTTTCATGATGTGTATGGTACCACTTATCTTAGAAGTCAATTAGATGGCGCAATAGTAATTTGGCGTAACCCTCAACCTGGTTCGACTAGGCATTGCCAGCCAATCAGTTTTGTGTATGCCAAGGAAATCAGTGAGAAAACAGTGGCTGATGTTAGCTGTGAAAACTAAAATCAAGTCACTATTGCCTTTAATTGTAAATACAGATGTAAATCAATTCAAAATACACCACTCATTCAAACTAACAATAATAGATGGAAAAGTATGCCAAGCAATAACAGGTTCTCCTTCTTGTGCAACGTGTTGCATTTACGGAGCAAAACCTTCATAAATGAACGATTTGTATAAATTGGCTGAAAGAACCGAAAATGAAGAAAATTTTGAGTATGGCCTTTTATCTTTACATGCAAAAGTACGATTTATGGAAAACATATTCCTAATAGCATACCGTTAGGATTTTAGTAAGTGGCGGGTGTATGGGACAAGACTACATTAATGTTCAAAAATAAACTGTAAAGTCATTGTTGATCAAATATTATGACTTTATTGAAATCTCCTAACGATCAGGTCCTGGTGTGACCTCTCACAAGTTGTCGTCGAGAACTGACGCTCTACTCATTAAACGCCACCGAAAACTCGGGCCCGCTAAAACAAAGACGCTCTCCCGGGGACTACCGAAGGGACTCGACGCAGTGCGCGCGCTCCTCTATATCTATAGCTATACACACGCAGTCATGTGCCCACGCGAAGGCCTCTCGCCACTCGACTCTCTGGCCTGGCAGTCACAGATCGGCCCTTTAGTCCCTCCGCATTGAAAGTGACCCTCAAAATCCGCGGAGTAAAACTCCTAGAGGGGGTCGTGGCAGTCTAGGAATGATTATAAAATCACTTCTAACCGTATTGGCCTTGTCGATTCGCGCATATGAGAGCCAAATGACGGAGAAACGTTCGCTAAAACTACTAATAGGTAGAATATATTATTAATAAAGAATAAATACGCCGCACTTGCTATTATCCCTAGTAGCCTTTGGTTACGTCCGGAATCTAAGTAATTTTGTACCACACATCACACTACATACTAAAATCAAATATGTGCTGCCAGCACAATTGAACACTAGCACGGATTCAAAAGTACATAATCCCTGGCATTCGCCCTATGCCTCCAAGAAAACCGTGTAAACTTGAAGAAGGGAAATGGCATCGAACACACGTACAAAATAAAATATAAAGAACACATATACATGCATACGCCCACACATACGTCCCAAAATTCATACTTTGAAATCGCTTACTTTTAACAATCTAATTAACTTATGCGCAGGCCTGCTATACTCGCCACTATCATTTCGGACTATCGCGATCCAAATTATATTATGTGCATCATGCATCAAACACCTTCTGCCTAATCGAAACAGCCACGCTTTTCGCATTCGCATTCAAATAACATCTAGCATTTTCCATATTTGTCAGGTCATCTCTATCAATCGCGATATAGAACTTCGATAACTTAATAAAATTCTACTCTACTACGCGTTACCAAATCAGAGCACCTCAATGACGCTCCCCCTGCTCAGACTCTTTGGCCTCGACATTCGAACTACCTTAGCGCAGAGCGACTCTTAAGCAAGGTACTACAATAGTCTCAGGACGACTACAAATCGTCCTGAACCCAAGAGGCGCTACAGCCGTGTAATCGCACTGCCAACTTCCACGCACTGCAAGAGCTTCTTCGCACATCAAGAACGTCACCGATACACAGATTTGGTATCCCTAGTGTCAATATCATATACTAGTTACTCTCATGCAGCTCAACCCTGTGCGTGCTTGCGCGACAGACCTATTGCTCACAAAATTTACGATTACTATCACGGAAATTTCTTACTGTCCACAATTTACAAAACAAAAAATTACCCAACTCAGCACAGAGGCCACCCCAATTTGCCTGGGCCCTAGGCAATCAGCAAAGCAACTGTTCGAATTAAAGCAATTTAGAGTCATGTGAAATTATAAACATTTATTTCTTTAAAACCACATCATTTTCTTCTATCTTACTAAATCATTCAAAATCAATTTTAAACGTGCTAAAAAAATCAAATTATATTCAGTTCAGCAATATCGCAGCGCCTCGAAAGCCTACTGCGTAAAAAGTTTGCGCATTCAAATTTCTATTATTTTCGTCGCAGCGCCTCAAAAGCCTACTGCGACTAACTATCAATCCACAAATATTTTCGTTTTCCGTCTTGAAATCCTACTTCGCACAATAAACTCCTCGTATCGATGTCAAATGATCCAACAATTCTTAACAAAAACCGATTCAAATGCGAATACGAAAGCATAACTGCGTAAAATATAAATCTTCGCATATACATTCTTATCATTTCAAATCGCCGCTTTGGATGATGCTTCTCTGCTTCTTGCTTTCCGCTCCGGGTCGTGATGGTGATTGTTCCTAGACGTGCTAATGCACTTTTCTTTAAACAGCGATGCCGTAACTGCTGTACCCAGTAGCCTCGTCGTTCTTGCAGACATCAGGTTCGAATATTAGTGACTCCGTGAAAAATAGCCGCTACGAAATTCTTCCTAAAAAAATTCAATAGGCAGTATATTTGAAATTTTAACTCTTAATAGATATGAAATAAAAACAACGCATTAAATTTCCATGACAAAAATATTTAAAGTGTTTCTTTGCATTCTCTATTCCAAAAATAAACGATAACCGCGCGCATTACGCAAATCTCAACAAAACGTTGCCACTCTGCAACTTAACACCTTAATACAATAATTTCAAATACTTCCGAATTCCGCTTATAACTCGAATAACTGTCACGCAAAAATTACGTTTATATTTATAACTCTAAGTTAATAAAAGCCAAATATAACGGTGCTTAATACCGTGTATAAAAGATCAGTAACGGGTATACTGATCCTAAGAGTATCGAGAGGAATTGATGCAGCAGCTCGTAGCAGGCTTCTTGAAGGCTATACGAAGCCTGGCCCGTAGCGCAGTATGCTGTACGTGCTCGTCCTTGAGCCCGGGAGCCCGCGGAGGCGTCGTGAGTGCTTATGCTGCGTAGCTTAATCGCGAATGAAGTAAACGCATATCCGAGAGGGGTGAGCGCGGGGGAAAGGCAGAGAGTCAGGCGTAAAATCACTAAGAAAAAGTGAAGTTCAGACTTATGTTTGTGTATTGTAAAAAAGACAGCCAAATACAATAGCGGAACGAGGCAAGAGAGAGACAAAGCGAAGACTAATGCAGAGAGAGAGAGAGAGAGAGAGAGAGAGATCAGCGATCGAGCAGGTACTTACATTCACTTCCGTGCAGTCTCGCTCGGATGCCTCGTGGCTCGTCTAAAACGGCGCAGGCGGGTGAACGGGACCCTCGCTGGGCAGCAGAGTCGATGCCTCGTGGCCTTGGGTATGCGTCCGGCTACGGCGGGAACACGAGCGGCAGCAATCGTTCAGCTCGTGACGAACACGTGGCGCACAGTTGCACTCGGAGCGATAACACCGGCGATACACGAGGGCACAGCTTGCTAGGGCGATCTCTCAGATTTCTCGCACGCAAAATCCACGAGGGTTCCCGATCCAAAAATAGGTGAAACCGTTCGACTGTACTCTTCGGCGGAACGAGTCGTACTTATCTCGCGCGGGACGCGGCGGCGAAAACCAGCGTGGGCTTTCTCCCACTCTCCCTCTCGCGGCACGCGCGTGGCTCTCTCTCTCTCTTTCTCTCTCTCTCTCTGTGTTCGCTTTGATTGAAATATATATATATATATATATATATATATATATATATATATATTTCAATTGATCTTAATAAAAAGGATTATGTACCAATCGGATTCTTTATCCGGTACTTGAAATTAATATAAAATATGATTCTATTCCAGGAAATATATAAGGATCGGATTATGTATCCTGTATACAAAAATGATATTTTATGATTTTATTTATGAGGTACCTTGTGGCCTCATATCTCTCTCTCTCTCTCTCTCTCTCTCTCTTTGTTTTAAAATGAGGATATTTCGTAATCGTACTACGTTCTGGGGTGGGTGTGTTTTGTTTTTCTTTTGCTTTTGCAACGAGTAATGGAAATCGCTATGTTATGTAAAGTAGTAAAAGGACTGTATTTATTTATTTTTGTTCGCTTACAATTATTGATGCGTTATTTTCCGCATTTTTGTTCTATCGCATTTTCGGTGCGTTTTTTTCTTTTGGTTTTGTTTTTATTGCGTTCTACAACCAGAACTATACGTGAAATGAAACGTAAACCTACTCTGCATTCTTCCATACGAAAAAAATTGTCGCTCTTGTGCGGCTTTTCTTTTTTTTTTTTTTGTAACCGCGTTGTTTCGCTTTGTTTGGCGAGAGACAAAAAAAATTACAGTCAGTTTTGTAGCCGCTCGCGCTTATACATTTCTGTTTTTGGTGCTCCGCTTGATTCGGCGTTCTATTCGTGGTATTGTAAATTATATCTAAAGGAAAAAAAAATAGAAAATTGTTTCACTCTGAGCTGGGCGCTCTTACATCTACGGAGTGAACGGAGAAATTAAACAACATATTTTGAATTTAACCAAACTTTGGAAGGAAATTAAAAAAAAAAATAAAAAAAGGAATTCACTCGGTCTTATGACCATTCACGCTGTTTGCGGTTGTTATCTTAACTTTACGTAGGTTCGGTGTGTAACCTCTACCTTAAAAAAAAATTTTAAACATACTTTTCATCCTTCCATTGCCACGCATCCGTCCGTACTTTCATACACGGTCGTGTTCTCACTTTGCACTTTTGCTTACTTCTGACTTATCGCTGAAAAAAAAAACGAACGGACTATAACTAACACTATTCTAATTCTTCTTATCGTCTTCTTCGCTCTTCGTTTTTCTTTTCGGATTTTTATCCTTGCATTCGAGCCAGGCGAGGAAACGTTGGCTCTCAGACATGCTGGACATTCGATTCCCCGCAGCTCGTTGCGTCGAATGAACTGGGTGTAATTTCTTGGCATCCAAGCTCCTGACTTCAGCATCTGATCTTCGTACGAGGCCTTTACTCGTCGTGCCTTGTCCTTGAAATATTCTCCCATTGGGTCGAGGCTGCTCGCTGGCTCTGACGGTGTATGTACGGTGGGGAGTTGGAATAAAAATTCTTCGTCCTGTGCGTCTTGCATTTTGCTACACTCTCGTTGCTGTCGGCTTGGACGCCGCGGCGGATGCTTCTGTCCGCGTGGTTTGTTTTCTCTGCGGCCTATTTCTTCGTCGAATTCTCTTTCGTGCCTCAATTCTTCGTCTATTAGCCGTCTTTCTTCCTCTTTCTCACGCTGTTTCTCGGCTTCGCGCTTAACTTGCACTTCTCTTTGCAGCTCGGGTTTCAGTGCTTCTAGTGCTTTCGTTATCTCTGCCAGTCTTTCGGCTTCTTCTTGGGCTCTTTCCTGTCGGATTAGTTGATTTCTATATTCTTGCTTGTATGCTTCCACCCTAATTAGTAATCGGGCTTCGTCTTGTTCCTTCTTTAGTTCTTTTTCGCGTAGACGCTCGAGAGCTGCGGTGGCTGCGTATCTGCGGTTCTGCTCCTCTCGTCTCTTTTGAAGTTGCGCCTCAGCTTCTGCAATACTTCTTTGACGTTCCTGCTCTGACATGCGGCTTGAGGTCTCGAGATTTCTCCTTCTTTCCTGCTCGGCTAGGTACTGCTGCTGGTTTTCACGCAGTTCGCGGAATATCTTGCCGCGGTGGCTACTTTGTTGATGTTTTGGTGCGCGGGCGCCGGCGCTGGTTTCGGCCGCCCCTGTGGCACTTTCCTTGTCTGTCGGGCTGTTGCCCGTGTGCGCGCTCGTTATGCTATTCACACTTTCACTTTTTGCACGTACCTTTCGGCTTTTCTTTTCGTTTTTCTCCTTGCTGAGCAGCTTCTGGTATCTGAGTAGCTTCTTGAGCATTCTCGGATCGATCTCACTGTCGCTGGACGATTCGCTCGAGCTGGAGTTGGCCATTGTTGTCAGCTCTCGAGGTGCGTGTCGTTTGGGCGATCGGTGGGTAATGATGCTGCGTCGGTGCCGGCACGTGTTACTGCTGCGCGCTGAGCGGTGGGGGGAGAGGGGCGCTCTGCTGCTTTTTCGTCTCGGCGCGCTGTTTAGGCGGCCTGCCGGGCTTACGCTTGGGCTTTTCTGGTGGTGCGGCGTTGCCGGATTTTTCGGGCTTTTCTTCGCCTGTGAACTCCTTGAGTTCTTTTGCATGGCACGAGCTGCTGAGATTTTTCCCGTTGATATCTTGCAGTGTGTAGACGTCTTCTCCTATTCTATTACTAATTATATACGGGCCTATATATGGCTTCGCTAATTTTGCGCTTATTTCTTTTTGAGCGGAAGACAATATTTTATTCTTTTTCCAAACGAGTTGCCCTATTTCGAAAATGTGTTCGCGTTTGTTTTTATTATAATGCTTTTCTTGCTTACTTTTTTCTTTGTCTACTTGGACTAGAGTATTATCGTGCACATGCACTAATTTCTGCATTCGCTCGATCCAATCATTTATTTTATCTTTTAAACTATTATTATTCAAAATATAATTTTCGTTCTCTTTATTATCATTTACTTCGTGTGTTTCATTAATCTTATTTTCTTTTTCAGCTTTTCTTTTCTTTTCGAGTTTTTTCTTTTTTCTGTCTCGCGTATGACTCGCGACTGATCCGTCGGACTGCGAGCTCGCGCTGTCGTTAATGTCTGCTTTATCAATGCTCTCGTTCGCGTTGCGATTTGCTGAGCTTGATTTTTCCGGATCGGTTTCGAT
Source organism: Nasonia oneida (assembly GCA_037356405.1). Lineage (NCBI taxonomy): Eukaryota > Metazoa > Arthropoda > Insecta > Hymenoptera > Pteromalidae > Nasonia > Nasonia oneida. Next base: position 120,669 of record JAZHPH010000143.1, on the reverse strand, counting down.
TTGCGCTTCGACTTCCCGTCGCCACAATTTCGACGGATGTAATTCTTCGACCAAAAATTAAGAATGCGGGTGTCTTGCCCTAGTATGTACGTTAGTGTTATGCGCAAATTGAAATTGTGGGATGAATTGATCCCATTCTTTGTGGTTTTCTTGTATATACGCGGTTATGCGCATTTTAAAATTCCGGTTTACTCTCTCTACCGGATTGCTTTGGGGATGATACGCTGGTGTTCTCTCGTGAATTATCGAATTTTCGTCTAAAAACGTTTTTATCGTATCATTAATAAATTCTCGGCCATTATCAGATAAAAATACTTCCGGCGTTCCGAACTGGGCGCACACGATATTTTATAGTGCGTTCTTTACGTGCGCTGCTGTTTTCTTTTTTATTGGTACGCATATAATAAATCTGGAAAATAAGTCCTCGAATACTATCAAATATTCGTAACCTGCTTTGCTTCTAGGAAATTCCCCCATTAAATCTGCTGCGATTATTTTCCACGGTCTATCAACGTCGCGTGTTCCCATTAAACCTACTTGTGCGCGCTGTTCGGTTTTCGTGTGCTGGCATATTTTACAGTTTTTAACGAATCTGGCTGTATCTTTGTATGCTCCGGGCCAGTAGTAAAAATGTGCTAACCTATAATACGTTTTGTCTACTCCCGAGTGGCCAGCTGACGGTTCGGAGTGCATCTCCTCGAGGATTTTGTCGCGCTTATCTTTCGGAATGACGAGTTTCCATGCGTCTAAGTCCGTCATAATATCTTCGATATCTTTGCTCGGTTTGTACCTATAAATATTTCCGTTGACTACGTTCCAGTCTATGTATCTGCGCGGATGTTTTGAAATTTGATATAGCCGTTTTTTATACCATTTATCTGACATAATTTCTTTGATTTCGATCGCGTTGATTAGAACTGACTCGTCGTCTTCGAACATTCTCGAAAGCGCGTCGGGGACTACATTGTTTGTACCTTTTCTATGCACTATTTTAAAGTCGTAACTCATTAATTCTTGTGCCCAACGTCCTAGTCTTCCCACCGGATCTTTCTTTTTAAATAACCACTGTAAAGCGCTGTGATCTGTTATCACGATGAAGGTGTCGCCTTCGATATACGACCTGAATTTTTCTATTGCGAATTTTATCGCTAAGCACACGCGCTCGGTAGTGCTATAATTTAGCTCGTTCTTTCTTAAAGCTCTACTTGCGTATGCTATTACTTTTTCTGCTCCGTCAACTACTTGCGTGATTACGCTTCCCAACCCAGTGTTCGATGTGTCGCAGTGCAAGATAAATTCCGCGTCTGGATCCGGTCTGTGTAAAAGAGGGGCTTCAGTAAGAATTTTCTTAATAATCTCAAAAGCTTTATCGTGCTCCTCTTTCCACGCGAATTTAACATCCTTTCGGGTTAGTTTCGTGAGCGGATCCGCTATCGACGCGTAATCTTTGATAAATTTTCTATACCACGAGGCCATTCCGAGGAATCTGCGCAGTTGCCTCAGAGTTCTAGGTCTCGGGTAATTCCTGACCGCTTCGGTTTTCTCCGGATCTATCATTAATCCTCTCTCATTTACTTTAGGAAACCTAAAAATTTTACCTCTTTTCGACAGAATTTACTCTTGTCGCGATTTATTGTTAATCCGGCGCCGTTTATGCGGTTTTCTTAATTAATTTTCTGAGCATTATTAAATGCTCCTCGAACGATTCGGTCGCGAGCACGATATCGTCGACGTAGTTATACGCATACGGTTTAAGGTCGCCGATTAACTCTTCGAGCAGTCTCTGAAATGTCGCTCCGCTGCCGCTCAACCCCATGGGTAAACGCGTATATTGCCAAAGCCCGCGACCCGGTATTGTGAATGCCGTTATTTCTTTCGACGCTTCAGCTAGTCTTATTTGGTGATACGCGTTGCTTAAATCGATCGTAGTTATGTACTTTGCGCGTTTTAATTTATTTAAAATTACGTCCATATAGGTAATGGATATGCGTCTTTTTTCGATAAACTATTCACGACTTGCATATTTACGCACATTCTGTATGAATTATCGCGCTTTTTCACCATGACTATCGGGTTGTTCCAGGCGCTGTGCGACTTCTCGACTATTTCAGCTTCGATTAGCTTATCTAGCTGTTCGCACATTGCTTTCTGCATCTTTTCTGATACTGGGTGGTATCTCTGCTTTACTGGTCTAGCGCTGTGTAATAATTCAATTTCATGTTCTATTAGATCGGTTGTTTTTAGGACTTTATTATTCCGTCCGTCGCGCGGTAGTAATTCGTCAATCAGATTATTTATCTGCTGTTGCTCGCTGGCTGAAATTTCTGACAGCCCGCAGCTAGCAACATTAATTGAATTATCACACATGTCGACTGACCATACATCGAACGCAATTTCTTTGTCGTCTTTTCGGTCTGGGAGTTTAAATGTATCACGGCGTGCATTAATTGTCATACCAAATAAACGTACTAAGTCTAATCCAAGAATGAAATCGGTCGGGATTCCAGGAATCACGAGAATTTGCACTTTCTTGCTTACTCCCGCTATTCCCAACGGCACAGTAATTTCCCCTTCGATTGTCTCGGGAGAGCCGTTCGCCATTACAGCGTTTTTGAAAATCGTCGGTTTAATCTCCGCGCCTAGCCTTCGCGCTATTTCTTTTCCCTGTTTGCCTATTATCGTACGTGCTGCCCCGAGATCGACCAAAGCTTTAAACTCTGTGTTGCCGATTCTCAATTTTAGCCAATATCGCGGATGTTTTACTGGGTTTCCCGCGTCCGGTACTAACAGTGGCTCCTACGAATCATTGCTGGGCTGCGTGGTATTGCCGTTTCTAGCTACCTCCCTTTTTGCCTTTGAGACCTTAGACCTTCTAGTCGACGTAGTGGTCTCACGTACGCCGCCTAGACTTCGTTTCCCTCCGGGTCTGTTTCTATCGAGTTAGTTGGTACTCCCTGGTTATGGTTCGGGTTTTGATTTGAATTCTTCCCATTATAACCGCCTCGATTGCTGTTGTTATAACCGCCTCTATTGCCGTTGTTACAACCGCCTCGATTGCCGTTATTGTTATAACCTCCCCGGTTACCGTTGTTTGAATTTCCGCCTCGATTGTTATTATTAAAATTCCCTTTGTTATTCCCGTTATTCCTGTCGGTTTGTTCGCTTCGCAAATTGTCACTATTACTACCGCCGTTGCTGTTATTCGAGTTGTTGTTGCCGTTATTATAATTATTATATCGGCCTCTATTATTAAAATTTCTATTGCTTTTCGACCGTTTTCCATCGTATTATTTGGATTTTGTCCGTTGTTCTGATTCTGTTTCTGATTTTGATTATTAGATTGCGAATTTGAGCCATTGTTTTGATTGTTCTTATTACCCTGTTGCAACTGTGAATTAATTTGGCTTGATACTGTAGATTTAATTGAATCTTTAACTTTTTGCAGTTCTCTGTTCAGTATCTTGCTAAATTCATCCATCGTCGGCACTACTGAGTTTACGCTTGTCTCGGTTTTATACAATTTATTAACCGTTCCGCTCGCGTTTGATTGTGTCGACGTGCTAGCTGTCGTACTATTCATTGCGCTTTTCCCAGTTTCGTATGCTTTTCCGATCGCTCTGGCCTGATTTATAAACTCTTCTAGCGTTCCCGACTTGAACGGCTGTAATAGCGTGAAAAATTCACGGCACATATTACTGTAAATTCTGTTTATCTTTTTCGCGTCAGACCATGGCTCTGATAATTTTTTGAACATTGCTAGCATTGCATTTAGGTAATTATTCATTTTTTCGTTCGGCAGTTGCCTTCTTTCGCGAATCTCGTCTTCGAATTCTTCGGGATAATTTTTCGATCTGAATTGATATCGCATCTCTTTTTCAAAATATTTCCACGTACGCCAATTCTCTTTTCCTACCCTTTGTGCATTTATTGCCGGTTCGGCTAGTAATAATGGTAGACTTCGCAATAATTCCTCATCAGTTAGCGCTGCTGACTCGCGACATTCTTCTACTCGAACTAAAAATTGGTCAATTGTCAAGCCTGTACCGTCGCCGCTGAATTTAAAATTCCACGTCGAGATGATTTTTCCGTATTTTTACGATTTAATTGTTGGTTTTGAGCTCTAAGCTCTTCGTACCGTTTTTTTTTTAATTCCTCCTGTCTACCCGCAAATTCTGCCGTACGTCTAATCGATTCGTCCAGATTTCCTGGTATGTATGTGTGAGTGTTCCGCGGCGTGCTTTTCCCTGCTTCGAAACGACTTGTTTGCTGTTCGATCACGTCCCGGATTAATAAATTTTCTTGCTCTTCTGTTTCCGGTTTTGCTAAAAAATTCGCAACTTCACTCGGGATTCTAATTTTTTTCCCCTGACTGTAATCTGACTATCGTGAATTTATTCAAATTCGCGTTTTGTGTGGCTCCGTTCGGCGCTATTTGTGACGCGAAGTTACTATGTGCCGTCTGTGATGCCAAATTGCTCTGCGCCATGCGTGATGCTAAATTACTTTGCGCCATTTGTGATGCTAAATTATTCTGCGCCGTTTGTGCGAAATTATTTTCGATCAATGAATCGTTCGGGCTGATTGCCCGGGGTGCTATGGTCCGTTTTGTTACGTTTCTTTCCCCTTGATCCCAAGAATCATCTACGTCATCGGGATCTACTTCTTCGAATTTCTCTAGAAAATCCGCTAATGCTTTGTCGCGTTCTGTACGCGCGTCTTCTAACGTCGCTAGGGTCAAAGCAAAATCTTTTGGTCTGTACTCGCCTTTCAGCCGCTTGCGTAACCTTTGCATTCTGTCCATTCTCGGTCCGTGTGGGTCGAGTTTAAGTTCTATCAGTGTTTGTTCTAATAATTCATCGTTAATTGTTGTGATGAAATCGTCAAGCTTATGCTTGGACATTGAACCGTGTTCCGACATTCTGTCTTGATCTTATTTGTCAATATACGAGAGAAAAAAAATTATAAAGTTTATCTGAATTTTCGCGATAGCTGATCTATTCGAAATTCAGATTCATGAAACACACTTCGCCTTATTTTCACTCAATCATGTTTAGTCTATTTTAATCAGACTGGACTGAGTTAAGCATTATTTTTATACTCTTTTCGGAACAACAAAAAAACTTATGAAAAAAAAACTAATTCGTTTGACAAGAATAACATATGTCCGTTCTGCTCTACACGGTTCTATTAGAACGAGTCTCAGTTCATCTGAGATCAGTAATCATGCATACATCCACACATTTATATACAGATATACCTCTCACGGCGTTCCGTGGAGAAAATTTTCGGCGTGATATTCGAATATTATATTATTTCAGCTTAATACATTCAAGCTGTGCGACGCTAGGCGCGTCGAGTTCGGCTACTCGGTGTCGAAACTCGACTTAGCCCGCTGGCTCTCCGGTGTCGCTATGCCGCTTGTGTTGTGTACTTGGAATGCTCGAGTCTAACTCGGCTTCTACAATATTCGACTTTTATGTCGTGAAGGAATAAATTTCTCTCTATGGATTTATATATCCGGAACTTTCTAGCAAGTGTTTACACTCGCGCATTCCATTGGGGACTGCTTTTAGTGCCTATTTCCCTGTGCTATACGCATTTGATATTATTATTATTTCTTTATTTCGGAATGATTTTAATCCTCACTACCAAACATCTTAGCATTTATTTGTTTGATTTTAAAAATTTTAATATTTTCCATTATAATAGAAACTGATTTATGTGCAAAAAAAAGATTTTTGTAATAGTTCTGTACGAATTTAATTTATTATTTTACCACTAAGTTGGACGCCATTTATGACGTGGCAGTTTCGCTGGTGTAGCTAAACAGCTAATTGCCCTGCCAAGCAAAGGGGGCAGGCGCGCGAAACTACCGCGTCGACAAAAGAATCGTCTCTCGACGACGAAGGATCTGCCTCGGCAGCTCGGCTATCTCCGCTTGTGCGGACCGCGTAGAGTGGCGGGATCCTTTTCTGCTTGGCTGCTGTAAGATGCTTGGAAAAAGGGTTGGCATGCGATTGACAACTCTCGTAGTTAATTAACAATCACAATTAGGCTGACTTTGCCCTTTAACATTTATTAACTGAATATTAACATGACATTCGGATTGCTCCGATGTACTACAGCTTTACTGTCGCGTGTATTTATGTATGAGAGATAGACGAGGCGATCATCGAGATCGGCTGTCGCTCGAATACGGCTTCTCTGCGCGACTGTCCTAATCTATCTACTGTGCTTATCGCACGCAGTGCATTTGGCACTGGCCTAGAGAGAGTGACAGAGAGATGTATACGGGTTGCTCGCCGTAGCGCTGCCGTGCTGGTCGCCCGGAGTATCTCCTCCTCTCGGCTTGATCGGTGATGACCTCTCGCCTTACTGCCTTTCGCTGGTCTCTCGGGCTGGATCTCGTCCTGGGCCCATTCGTGACTCGGAGTCTCGTCGGCGGCTTCCGACGGCTCCTAGGATATATCGGTCGGCTCTCGCAAGAGCAGCCGGTCACGTCCGTTCGCTTTCGCAGTCGAACGGTAAAAGCTTGCGAGTCTTATCTCCCGCTCGGCTCATCGGCCGCTCTCGTCTCGGGCCCTTCGGGTAAGGTTGGCTCGAGACGCTCTTCTTCTCTCTCTCTTGCTCTGCTGCTGGCGCTGTAGCGCTCTCTCTCTCTCTCTCTCTCTCTCTCTCTCTCTCTCTCTCTCAGTGCGCTACTCTCTTTCTCTCTCTCTCTCTCTTACCTTTCCCTACTGTGATGCTTCGCGTGCGGCTCCTGCCGCCTCGATACTCGCCTCGTCGGGCGTGTACGTGTGAGTGTTGAGTGTGTGTACGTGCGCTGCGTGCGCACGTATGTTTGCTGGGCATATACTGCGTGTGTGCGTATATGCACTGTCACACATTATTGCATATAGATTCTATATTTTTAATAAGTGTATCTCTAATTGTAAGTAAACATTTGGTTTCATTCTCTAACATATAAATACTACTTTCAAAGTTTTTTATAGTTGTGATAATATATTTTTTATTAAGCTTAATGTTTTTATTGAAATTGTGACCCATCGAAACAACGTCAATCACTTCAGGAGGATTCGAAAGATTCATTACCCATTTTTTATTATTATTATTAATCCCAACATTTTTTATTGTTATTCAATAAATTATTAAATTTTTTATCAAGTGAATTCGTTTGTTGTATGTAAATATTTGAACATTTTGTCTCTCTAGATTTCATGAATGTGTCAAGAAGATTAACCTCAAATTGTAAAGTACGTAACACTAAAGCTATCGCATTAAGTCTTTTCTTCAAAAATTCAATGTGGACAAATATGTCATTAATTTCCAATTTTAGCAGTCTTGAACAATAAGATTCTTCGAAGTGATCGAACTTGTGTTGACAATAGGTACTCATAAAATCAAATTTACGTCGAAAGTTTCTTGAAATATGTACAGGAATCACACTTGCCTTTTTACATTTTATTAAAAAGGATAATCTGGCATTCGACTTCGCCAACTGACAGCGGAAATTAGACCACTTCTTCAAAATATTGCAGCAATGATCTCCATACATTGCAAAAACAAAACCATAAAAACTCAACCTACTTATCTTTACATCCAGCATTAAATAAACAACCGCTTGTCCCGTAATCTAAATTTCCCAGTTAAAATAGTTCCCGGGTTTCGGCACCATAAAATTGTATGGGACAAGACTACATTAAGGTTCAAAAATAAAGTGAAGTCATTGTTGATCAGATATTATGACTTTATTGAAATCTCCTAACGATCAGGTCCTGGTGTGACCTTCTGTCACAAATTGTCGTCGAGAACTGACGCTCTACTCATTGAACGCCGCCGAAAACTCGAGCCTGCTAAAACAAAGACGCTCTCCCGAGGACTACCGAAGGGACTCGAAGCAGTACACGCGCTCCTTTATATCTACAGCTATACACAAGCAGTCATGTGCTCACGCGAATCCCTCCCGCCACTCGACTCTCTGGCCTGGCAGTCACAGATCGGCTCTTTAGCCTCTCCGCACTGAAAGTGACCCTCAAAATCCGCGGAGTAAAACTCCTAGAGGGGGTCGTGGCAGTCTAGGAATGATTATAAAATCACTTCTAACCGTATTGGCCTGAAGCCACGAATCGCCTTGTCGATTCGCGCATATGAGAGCCAAATGACGGAGAAACGTTCGCTAAAACTACTAATAGGTAGAATATATTATTAATAAAGAATAAATACGCCGCACTTATTATCCCTAGTAGCCCTCGGTTACGTCCGGAACAGGCGGGCAACTTTAGAGCAACAAAACAACAATGCCAAGAAAGAAAGCTTAGAATTCAACACCGATTCAGACAAGAAACTGACTTCATCGTAGATTATCCACAACAAGGATCAGGTAATTCTAACAAGGTAGTACTGCTAGGAGATTTTTCCGTGACCCGGCACTGACAGCTGAAATTACAGGTGTCAATGAAAGTTTAATTACAAGACACAGTGTAATACTACAAGCTCTTGCTTCTAGATCTAAAATAGACTCCGACAAATTTAAAGGTTGTGCAAAAGAAAGTGCTAAGTTATATGTATCTTTGTACGATTTGTTCTACATGCCTGCATCTGTGCATAAAATTCTGCTCCATAATGCGAACATTATAAATCACTTTCTTATTTCAATCGGCATTTTAGCCGAAGAAGCTCATATCCGAAATCACTGAATAAAAATTTGAAATACTATTGTCAATTTAATACTCTAAAATGTGGTAGAATATACACAAATATAGATCTATTGCATACATTATTAATATCTTCTGATTCTTATATATCTAGTTTACGGCACAAGGTAAAAAATATAAAGCTTGATGTTAATAATGCTGTTAAGAACTAATTAATTTTAAATTGAAATGAAGTGATGATACAATTTGGATTTGAGGTTAAAGGTTTACGGTTAACATTTTTATTTTAATTTTCTATAATTGCAAATTGCCCACTTTGAAGTAGCGAATTTCCAAAAAAAATTGTTTATGCTTTAAACATGATTGGTTATAGTAATTATGCCCGTGAAATTCAAAACTAAAGTAGTTTTGAATAAAAAGATAATTTTGCAATAAATTGTTTAAACGAATCAATTTTGCAAAACTAATGCCAGATTTATAATCAGCGACCCCAATAACCACTTACAAATATATATGCTTATGGCCATTAATGCCTTAAGGTTTATGGATTGATTGTTTAACTTAGATTTTTAATTAATAATTATAACATTATTTAAAAAATCTGGCCTCATGAATCTTTTAGAATTTTTATAAACTTCAATTTAAAAAAAAATTATTGTGATTGGTCGAAAACCATGAACTATAGAGAATTTTGAAACAACAAATGTCTATAGGGCCCAGTGTGCGCCGGGGCGCCACCTGCCGCTCTTGGCAGCAGGCCTGGGGCTCAGCATCGTTCTCTAGCATCGCTCAGCTAGCATTCTCCGCTCCAGAATTCTAACGCTAATAACAATAATTTAGCCGATCGAGAAGGCATGAACGGTCACAACGGTGTGCCACCGCCACCGCCTATGCCCCATCATCCAGAGGCAAACGTCGCTCCTTGAGTCGCTCGTTGGAACCATCGCGAGAAACAACAACAGCAACAACAACAACAGAGGCCACAGTCTAAGCAACCCTGCAATTATCCAAATTCGAGAAACTAGACGCGCCTCCGCAACCGCAAGCAAAAGCGGTTGGCGCACCGTCAGAACAGCGCTTGCATGTGTACGACCAGGAATCCAGACTTCGTTTCCTCATCGACACCGGCTCGGCAGTCTCCCTCGTACCTCGCTCGTATTTTAAGGAGCAGAGAGTTCAGGGCTCGCTCACGCTTAGCGCAGTTAACGCGTCGATCATCAACACCTACGGCACGCATGCGATGTCTCTAGATCTGGTGCTTTCAAAACCCTCGGCGTAAAAATTCATCGTCGCAGATGTCAGCAACTCTGTCATCGAAGCAGACTTTTTAGCTCATTTCGTCTTAGCGGTTGACCTTCAGCGGAAGAAGCGCATCGACGCAGACCACATTCATCACGTAGCCGGCCCTGACAACACCGCTGCAGATACCCTCTCTAGAGTCGAGGCGATCAAGATGCCATCATGCATGGACCTCACGACTCTCGCTCAAGACCAGCGCAACGACGCAGACCTGCCGCACCTGCTCGACGCCCAGGACTCCAAGTTGCAACCGCTCAACATCAAAGGTTCCTCGCTCTACTGCGCAGTCGATCGCAGCAGCATACGACCCTACGTCCCATGAAAGCGCAGAAAGACCGTCTTTGAGGCATTGCACAGTCTCTCGCATCCAGGTATCCGCACGACGACGAAGACCATCACCCATGAAGAACTCCTGGCCAAGCATGCGCAAGGACATTGCCCGCTGGACAAGCGCCTGCGTCCCTTGTCAACATTCCAAGGTTCACCGGCATAACCGAGCAGTTCTAGGCGACTTTGCTGCTCCGGATGCGCGTTTCGACCATCTCCACCTGGACTTGATCAAGCTCCTATCTCGCTTGGGTCACCAGTAGCGTCTAACCATCGTCGACAGGTTTTCCAGGTGGCCTCATGCCATCCCATTGCCAGATCAACAGGCAGAAACAGTCGTACGAGTCTTTGTGGATCATTGGATTAGCTCCTTCAACACGCCGCTTACCATCACCACGGACCAGGGGGCGCAGTTCGAAGCTCGTTTCTTTGTCGCCCTTGCCAACATCATCGGCGTAGAACGCGTGCACACAATACTGTACCATCCGCAGGCCAATGGACTCGTCAAGAGGATGCATCGCACGCTGAAATAGGTCTCTGTTATTTGTTATAAAGCCTAACTACTTTGCAACCTCTGTAAAATTCAGATTTAAATTCTTTGGGCTCGTTTTTAAACCATACAGTGATTTGCACAGTTTCAAAACCTTTTTATGTTTCTGTCCTTAATAGTTCTCGAATTCATCTGGTATTTCCATAAATATCTTCGTTTTTATGGGACTGTGTAAGAATGCTGCTTTCACGTCTAACTGCCACATGACATGTTCATGTTTGTTGGCTATAGCCAAAACTGCTCTGACAAGAGCGGGACCCAAACCGGAAGATATATTTTACATAGATCATACAGATATAAGTCCCTGAATCCTCTGATGACTATCCTTGCCTCATAGTCGGGGTAATCTGTTTCGTTGTTTTTGCATTTGATTACCCATCGTGAATCTGGAATATTCATCTTTTTTCCATTGTTGTTTTGTCTATTAACCACTTTAAATACTTTTAAGTCTTTGGATCACGGTCAACTTTTGTCAGTAGTGCAAAGAGTTCGGATTTATTTAGGCCTTCATTTTTCTCTCGTGCCTCAGCCAACTCGTGTGCCAACTATCTTAAATCACTGTTAACATTGCAAACAATTTATGTGCACCATCTAAAGTTTGAGGTTTATCAGTGTCTTCTACCACTGTTTTTTGTGGTTTATTCTGTGTCATTGGTTTTCGATCTCCTTTCCGTGGTCTTCCTCTTTTCTTAAGTACATGTACTTATTCTTGCTGTTCAGCTTCGTTTCCTTATACACATCGCCAAATGCTTTATTCTAAATAAACTCTATTGCATTTGTTGAAGATGTGACCAAATTGGTTACAGTTTAAACAATTTGCTTCCTTGTGGTTGCATTTCATTGATCCGTCACTGGACGTGTTTCTGAACACAAACATTTGGGCTCAGTGATCGAAGTCTTTCTTACGTAACGAGTCAATCTAAAAAATTAGATTTTTTAATTGGTTGTAAGTGTATTTCTTTCACGTGTGTGCTCTGCAATATTTTCTGCAGTAATTATTTCGTGGAAAACGTACGTTACTGTATTATGCAGTAGGTTTTTCTTTTTAGTGTCAGGTATCTTCGAGATGCCCCTTATGCTTTCGTAGTCTCTAACGAGTTTTTCGAGCCTCAAACAGAATTTGAAGGCTGATTATTTTTCCTTAAGATATTTGATATTGTGAAGTAGTTACTGAACGTATGCATTGAGTTTATTTTCACTTCGCTCAATCTCTTTAATATTTTTTAACAATTTCACCGGATCTTTAATACACATGGTGATACTTTTTGTCGATTTTGTTTAAGATAATTTCACGTACACTGTTTTTATCGTAATCAAGTTCTTCTTGCGAGAGCAAAGCATGGTTTCCTTTCTCAAATACATAAAACAGCTTTCATGACTTTAATTCTAAAAACAGGAAGTCTTCAAACGGAGCATATTGTGAGTTTTCTTTCAGTTTATACGTTATGTTTACTCGTTTCATTTTCATGTCTTTATAGTTAGAGTTTATATGCATGCTGTTCATGTTTAACAAATCGTTCAAATTCAAGCGTATTAGTTTTTCACGTGTAATATCAATATGTGTATGACCTGAACCTAGTCTTTCACAGTTATCTTTACGTCAATCCTTGTATGGTAAAATGTGACGCCTAGTTTTGATTCAGTACAGATTCCACCCTGCTGATTCTGCATCCCAGTCGTTCTCATTCTTATTAATGTTGTCAGGCATGAGTGTAGACGAAGCACCAAAGAAGGCTTCGCTCAGTGTCCCTCTCTCTCTTTTTAAGGTCGGTAAATATTCGACTTTAATTTTTTTCTGATTGCTTGGACTGTTTGCTTGGTACAAGGCGTAAACTAGGCATCTTTATATTACTCAGTATTTTGGATTTTCTTAAGCTGGTAGACGTCGTTGCGTTTTTGTTTTCACCGGACGTGTGCACTTCCTGACATCGACCACCGTTACTAGAGCTGATCTAGACTTCATTCTTAGTCAGACTTGCTAGAGTGAATTTAGTGTTATCGTTGTCAAATATGTTCCACCCTTGGAACCAGTCATCCCTATCTCGCTTTCTGCCTATTAGCAGAATAAGCTGGTCCTCCCTGATCCTTGGGTAGCAGTCAATTAACAGCCCTGGCGAGAAAAATCACGTGATTTATCACACGATCCATCACGTGATAGATCACTCGAATTATCACGTGATAAATCACGTGACTATTTAGCGTGATTTCTCACGTGATGAATCACCTTCAAAATCTCGTCAGAAATCACTCATAAAATTAAAGTATTTGATTTAATTAAAATAAATTAAATTATTTTATTTTTACTAAACAATTATAAAAAATAGATTTGTTGCTGATTCAAATAAATTAACGACAAAAAAATGAAAAAAAACTGCGTCCTAACCGAGGATTGAACCCCGGTCCTCAACTTCATAATTCATTATCTTACTGCCTGAGCTATTTGTGCTGTAGTAAGCCTTAAAATTCTTTGCTATTTTTACTTACAAATATGTTAGGTTTATAACTTTGTAAAGTTTATACGTATACTTCAAGATAAAAATTGAAAAGATCTAAAATATTTTTGAATCAAGATATTTATAACCTAAATTTTTACTACTAAATAACATATATTATTTAGTATAGAAAAATCACTACAATTTATAAGGATTAAAACACGGAATAAACTTTTGATTGTATAATAAAATCGTTTTCCTTATTTTATCAAATAACAGCAAATAGTCTATACACGTAAATGATACATTACTAAGATCCATATATGATCTGAAATTTATCATTGTTAAGACAAGAAAAAATAGCAAAGGAAGTAAGATAATGGTTTGTGAATTTGAGGACCAGGGGTCAAGTCTCGGTTAGGGCAGGGTTCTTTTCACCTTTTTGTGATCAATTTGTTTGGATTAGCATCAACAAATATATATTTATCCTAATTGAGTAAAAACAAAATAATTTATTTTAATTAAAATAAATACTCTAATTTTATGAGTGATTTCCGACGTGATTTTTAACGTCATTTATCACGTAAGATATCACGCTAAATAGTCAAGTGATTAAACACGTGATGAATCACGTGAGAATTCAAGTGATCTATTACGTGATTGATCGTGTGATAAATCACGTCATTTTTCTCGCCAGGGAGTTTTTATGTCTTCTTAAAGCGCAATCGTCAGGCCAGATAATGTTTTATTTGTCTCGGCAAGCGTTTTGGTTAGATTCAACAGGGCTCTAGTGTTCTCCTTGAGCAAAGCCAGTAGAGACTTCATCTTTGTGTCTTTATTCACCTGACTTGTTCGTATTGTGGCACCTGTACTTTTTTCTACGTCAGCGTGGATTAAGGGTCCTCTCAACCCTACCACATTTTCGTTTGCAACATGTATAGTGTTCAGCAGGTATCCTGCTTCTACCAGCGTGAATATATATTTGTCTGCAAACCAAAACAATCATATTAGTCAATCTGCGGTTAAGAGGTTTTTCCATGCAAGGCTCCCAGTATTTCGTGTACATACCAGGCATACTTGCAGTCAATCGAGGTACCTCTAAGGAGGCTCCCCAATCGGCCTAGTCTTTTTCTGCAGAATGTGCGCTAGAGCACGACTCCTGCAGTCCGAAACTCACGAGACACAAGGACAAGCTTAGTGGATCTGTGCTTAAAGGCCATGTTTTTGCTTACGTAACGCTGACTAAGCGTTTGTACGTGCGCACATACCTAGTTAAACTTAGTTTGTGCAAACCTCTCACAGATCCACTCAGAGTTCGTGTTTTATTTAATGTCGGTTGTAAACCGACAGCTGATTTTTCGTAATTGAGTAAATTTAAATTTATATGTTAATATTTTTTACTTATCTTGAACTTATCTTCTGAGACTGAGGAAACCCACTCGATACTCGTCAAAAAAGTCCGTGTGTAGTTGATACTGGTCCACCCCTTACGAAAAAAGCCTGCATAGAAATCCGCATATATGACTGCATAACTCTGAGCATATGTAGCTGCAGATTGTGCATGTTGTACTACATAACTGTATATTAGATTATCTGCCCACATTTCGCTAAATTTGTGCATGAAATTGTGCTTGTTTTTATGTATGTAACAGTTTCTATAATGATAATATATGTATAGGAAATTTAGTAAAATACCTTTTTTATTTAATTCATTGTTCTGATTGTTCATATGCAGAATATGCATATGCATATATACATATACAGAAAATCATGCTAAAAAACTCTTAGTGAACCCTGCAGAGATATCTACAGGATTCAATGCATGTATTTTTTATCGTTTTTCTGTGGAAAATCATGCAGAGATTCCTATGGAAAATCAGGCATGGGTTCTTGTAGAAAATAATGCTGTCAATCTCCAAATAATGAGTTAAGAGGACCTAACCACCTTAAAATAACAAAAAATGAGATATTAAATTATATTTTTATATAAAACTTAAATTGTTTAAATAGAACAATGATGGAAGTTGAGTAGTACTGTAGAAAGCATCAAAGATTTTTTATATTTACCATATGTCAGGTGCAACATGTCTTCGAAGGCCAAAATTTCCAATTTTCATGATTTCACTCACCGCAGACTTACATAAAATATGGGCATCTCAGAGCACTTTTTTCTTTAATAAAAATACTTGAAATACATATTCTGACATGAGTGTAGGAATTTGTATTCAAATTTAATTTTAAAATTTACTTATAACTTAAACATAACATTTAGCATTTTTTCAATTTTTAAATAATTTTTTTTTATTTAATTGAAGACAACTTTTTAAAATGTTTTCGGTATCTTAACTGTAAAAAATTATTGATCAATAATACAGAAATAAATCCGATCGATCACTGCGTATGTTAGGTTTATCAACTGTTTATTAAGCTGACAAATCGTAGACGTACACTCGGGGAACAAAATATCATTAAATATTCTAGTCCGTCTGCCGTTACATATTTCCGCAGAAATTTCAAAGCGTATTAAACAAAAAAATTGTTTACATTAAAATTTGGCGTGAAATTTCACTTGATGTCTTACATGAGATGTCACGTGAGATTTTGCAATAAGGCAGTTAGTACTGTTTCACCACCGAGTCAGTAAAAAAAGCGTTGCATTCACTCCCAGAACTCACTGTAGTCCCTGAGCCGATTGGGTATTCGTGTATTGCGCTAGCACAGACAGCGCGTTACGCTGCACTTCTTTCTCCCGTTGGCAATGAACAAGTATGAACTTTAAGCTGGGTATGTCAAAATGTCCTATTTTGCATTCGGGAAAGAAGTTGATATAAGCGGGCCTGTTGGGGGTGGGGTTGGTGCTGGGAGCCGGGGTGAGATCAGCAGAGCGCCAAACCAAGACCCGCTTAATCCTTCTTGCTCAAAACAAGGAAAGGGAGTCGTGCGCGTGAGATTGTGCTCGGGCTTTGTGTACGCTTCTGTCCAGGGAGCGGTGTCGTCGGGCAAAGAGATGGTGCGCTTGTCCATCGCGGTACACACCAGCTCGATGGCGTGTGCTTGTTCCCTGCGGAGCAGAGCAGATTAGAAAGGCCTACCTTAAGGTAGGCAGAGCGGCTGGGTGAAGCAGGCAGGCAGGCAGGAGAGGCCTGTTGATGCTCCTCGCTGTGGCTTCCTCGTTGCTTAGAGAGCGGACACTGCTCGGACCTCTTTAAGTCGACTCTTGGAGCGAGTCTGGACGAGGGAGGGCTGCCCAACCCGGTGAAGGCTACACCACCCAGTTATGACAAGGGGGGGGGGGCAAGATTTCGAAAGATCTTTGGAGAGAGTGCTTCGTGAGCACAGCAGAAAATGTCCCGTGAGAAACGGAGAACACTCGGCGTGGAGCGGAGAGCGCTCGGTGTAGAGCGGAGAGCGCTTGGTGTAGAGCGAGGAGCGAGCGAATCATCGCTCTTCTTGTAGACGATGATGGTGAACATGAAGAGTCCGCTAGAGATGGCGATGCTGTGTCTGCTGCTCCAGAGAGTGATGTTGGGCTGATCGTAGGGTCATCCTGGCGGTTGCTTCCTGGAGAGGAGTCGTCTCGGTAGTGACGTCGGCTGGCCGACGTTCTTCAGCAGCTCTTCCCGGTCGATTGCTCGGTGAGTGACGAGAGCGCTCAGAAGCCTTGTCTAAAGGCGCTGAAAAGTGCTTATCGAGGAAGGGGGGGGGGGCAAGAAATAATTTACATAAAGTAATTATATCTCAAACAAAAATCAGATTTATTGCGTCTAGAATGGGTTGGGCAAGTAGCCTTGGCTCCGTGCTCCCACTCAGACGCAGTCTGATGTGGAGTGGGGTATGTCTTGGCCTGAATCCGGCCCGCCTATATGCCCTCGAAAACGCTACTCCGCTTTGGGGAGTTCGCGCTAGTAGCGTTAGATATAAAGCCACGAATTTCATTACATAACCTATAAACGCTTCTATCAGTACTCAGTATAGGTGCCAAGGTTTTAAATCTTTCTGGGAAGATGTAATTGATGACATGATAAGAAGTACGCGAAGCGCACTTAGATTTCCTAGTAGTTTTAAATATATTATTAAATGAGTGATGACCAGAAAAAAAAATATATATAAAGACGGTAAATAAATCAGAAGTTTCAAATTTTAACAGATTCTAGATACATTGATAAAGTACAAAATTTATTCATCAATATAATTTATAAGAATATTTTTAAATCTCATATTTCTGATAAATATGATACATTTTAACTTATAAATGATCCATTAAAAATGGAAACTAAATGTTTTATACTGAATGCCACTTTTTAAAAAAATCCAAATTTGTGACTTTTACATTTCTTTCTATAATTAATTATTGACTCTATGTAGCATCACAAAAATTTTTGTGGTGAAAATTAAAATCCAAAAACAAATGTCTTTTTTGAAGTCCTAACACCCTGCATAATTTAAGTGAATTCTGAACTGACAGTTTTATACAATTAAGAGTTAAAGTAAAATATGCGGATTTTTAGGACATTAAATTTTGTAGGGGCCTTTTCTCAGGCTCAAAAAGTTCACCAAACTTCAATCATGCCAATTTTGCCAATTATTGTCAATTTCTGGACTGACAATCTTCTACCGATAGTACTCCATTAAGGAAGGCTTATCGCGTAAATCGGACGAAATTTTCGCCCCATACATTGGGTCTCGAATATTGATTTCCTAGTCCCTAGTAAAAATTTTCACCATAAAAATGGTCGGTCCGCGGAGTAACGGCCAAATTTGCTTAGTATGGATACTGTAAAAATAGGCGAAGCGTTGTTCGATGCCGGAGTCCGTTGGAAAAACTGCTGGTGAAAATAGATCGCTGTAGTATGTATTTAGAGAGTGAGGGATCTCTTCTTCTACACTCCCAGATAGGAGCTAAGGTAGGAAAAGAGGGACAGATTGGGCTATGAGAAATGACAAAGCTGGATATTGATTAAGACTAAGATTATATTATAGACTGCACAAATAGACTAGTATAAACTATAAAGGCCTGTCAGCACCGGTGGCCAGGCCGGGACTGATTGTCGGAAGCGACTGACAATAAGATGAAATCACTGATTGTTCTATAATATATTTGGATATAAAGGTCCAGGTAAGTTCGAGGATCCTCACCAGGCTCGAGGTGTCGAAGGAATAAAACACTCGTCGTTTGATAAGAATATAAAGCAAGGACTTTATTATGTACAAGGCTCTCTCTCTCTCTCTCTCTATGCTCTGAGGCGCTGCGACGTTGCCTGTCGGGCGGTTCAGAGCGTTCTAAGCACCATGGCGCTCGAGCCTTGCCGCGTCGCCAGTTCGCCACCCATCGTGGCGGCTCGGAGGGGGCGCCGCGGGAGAGGCAGTGGTCGAATGGAGCGGCTGCTCACTCGAAGTCAGGCCTGGGGATCAGGCGCTGCTTCCTGCGGTGACTCCGGTGGTGGACAGCGGGAGTCCCCACATACGTCACCCTCGAATTATTTCTGCACCTAGATACCAAAAACCACGGTGCGAACTACCCAGACCTCGTCATCAGCCACCTTGTACATCTAGACACCGCCTTTGAATAATTTTTACACCTAGACACCAAAAACCACGGGGATAACTACCTAGATGTCGTTATCGGCCACACTGTACCTCTAGACACCTTCCTCGAATGATGTTTACGCCTAGACACAAAAAACCACGGAGCGTGCCACCTAGACCTTGTCATCGGCTACGCTGGCAAGCTAGTTACTGTTATAGCTCCGGAACACAGAGTATGAACTGGCAACTATTTCATTCAAAATATCGTAATATATTATTATATTTTCTTGAGAAAGCAATTCTCATCTGTATATAGCTTTGCGGCCAACTTCACGGTCCTAACACTTCTTGCGGCTAACTTAACGGTCCTTTCACATTTCGGGCTAAGGAAGAAAAACGTAATTTTAGCATTTGTGGATTATACACTCACATATTATAAAAATAAGCAGCCTTTTCACTAATATTTTTGTTGGAAATCATAGTTTACCTCAGAAAACATACTAATAAGCCAAAAAATCTTACGAACAGTAGCAATAAGCATTTTTTCTGTATCATGAAAAATCCCAACACCAATATAGAAGTAAATAGTGTCACGGGCGCCGCGGCTTCGTCTGCTTCTCAAACTCGCCTTCGTGGCGCTATCGCGCCACTTGATTTGGGTGGGTGCATGTTTTGGCGTAATCCATTGCCTAGTATCAGGCTTTTAAAGTGATGTTCACTCTTATTTTCTTTAACTTTTTTCCACGAAGTAGTGATTTTGCTAGTAGCTTCCTTTACCATTTTACGTGTTTCCTGACTCGAGGCATTCGAGATAATATGTATTTAAATTGCTATTTGATTGTTAGAAGAGGACTTGGTCACTTGGCTATAGGGGTATATTTATTTACAACGATAGATCGTTAAAGTATGAAAGTAAGATTTAACAATATGCGTCTCCAAACTCAGTGTTAGTGAACTGTAGGATCGGCAGTCTCTTTTTGTGGTTGTGAAAGACAAGGTCGTATGACGAACATGTAACTTATTGCAACGAGTTTTTATTGCTCTCGGCAAAAACTTCCGTATGAGTAATTTGCATATTAAGTTAATCTGCTTGAAATAACGACATAGCTAGCCCACAACGGCATAGTACGTCACACAAAATACGGTTTTGCACATTTTGAGAAAATATATGAGAAATATACCGTATGACATTGGATTGCTTCTAAATTTAAAAACAACGTTTTTTGCATTTCATTATAATTTGACATATATATTTGAATTTTTTTAATTATAACAACATTTAGTATCATAAATGAAAAATTCATTTTTTGATTAAATGAAAATAAAGTCTAAATATTTAAGCTAATCGACATGAAGCTTATGAAGTAGAGAACTTTAATGCATGAAATGTGTAATCTTAATATTGTTAGTATTCAAAATTTAGTTTTCATCAGTTTCAAAAACTATGTAAATAAAGACTTACTTTAAGTTGAAGTACCTCGAATTGCCTCGCCTTTTTCGTTTAACATTCTTTCGTCATTTTATCGATATCTTGCTGTGGTTGGTATAATCGTGGCGCCCCCGATGGCAAGTATAAGTACTAGAGTACTATACGGGCTGTTGGGCGCACCGCAACCTTATATTCTTTGAAGTTGAGTTTTCTAACCTCTACAAAATATTCAAATATTTATATCTTATTAAAATACGTTGTTTCATCAGGCGAATCAATGTTACTTTCAAAGATATTAAAAGAACTTTTATTTAAAAAAGTTTCGTAAAAAATGAACGATCCGTTATCATTCTATAGCTGACCAAATGTGTTGTGTTTTTCTTTTCAATTTTTTTTCTTCTTCCAACTTCCTTATCCTCGAAACTTCCGTGGCACAAAAAGTCAAATCGAATTAGAAATAAAATGTATATACAATAAATAGAAGCATTCAGTGCAAGGTATTTATTAGAATGAGTCCAGCTTTGCTACTCAGGGGTTTTAGGGATCGCTGAACACGAATATCGCAACAGCAACAGCCTCCGAGGTACTTGGTGCCCAGGGTGGACAGTATCAATGTCGTGTTCAAGAGTATCAGGGGAATTTGTAGCATAATTAGTCAAAACTCGTTACTCGGGGGTTTTTGGGGTCGCTGAACACGAATATCGCGAAGGCAACAGCCTCCGAGGTACTTGGTGCCCAGGGTGGACAATATGAACGTCGTCTTCTAGAGTTTCATGGGAATTTGTTGCATAATTAGTCGAAACTCGTTATTCAAGGGTTTGGGGGGTCACTTATCACTCCCTAGTTTATGAGGTATGTGTGGATACTGGTTGTAGGTATTGTTGTGGGGATTCTAGCGTTTACACCTATTTATTTTACACATCTTATTTGACGGTTGCTTATGAACTACAACTAATACTCACTATTTTAACAACAGTTTGATGATTTTATTTTAAGTTAGTGAGGTATAATGTAATATATCTATCGAAAGGATAGTTTTTATTATAATTACTGATTACCCTTAAAAATTCGTGAAATCTTTAAAATAAAACCTTCCTCAAAAGGTAAAAGGTAGGCAAGTATAAAATGGTTTTTATTTACTATTAATTTTTAATTTGATAATGATATAATTCATTCAAATATTTATTTATATAAGTGACAAACTATGGTAATAAAATATATGAAATAAAATAGTTAAATGACAATTACGTATAATTTTGAATAAATTTATCAAATTATCCTTTAATACGATTTATAATTTCATTGTTTTCTTAACGTCGTTGTTAATTTACTGGCGGTTAATTTACTACACTACTATAAATATGCTTAATAAACTCGTCGGTTGATAGTTCCTAATGTGAATTGTTTGATTTGATAAATATTAATGACATTGTCAAATAAACTTATAACGTCTTTAAAATTTAGTGAAACACAGCATCATTAATAATAAAGCAGATATTGAACAATGAAAAATGATTCTTTTTATCTCACCGTACAATTATTAAGCGACGGGTTTATCAAGTATGCTCATAGTAGTGTAGAATACCGCCAGTAAATTAACAATGACGTTAGGAAAACAATGAAATTATAAATCGTATTAAAGAATAATTTAATAAATTTATTCTAAATACGTAATTGCCATATAACTATTTGATTTCATATATTTTTTTACCATAGTTTGTCATTTATATAAATAATTATTTGAACGAATTATAATTATTTATTTACTATTAATTTTTTATTTGATGATGATATATCATCATCAAATAAAAAATTAATGGTAAATAAAAACCAGTTTATACTTGCCTACCTTTTACCTTTTAAGGAAGGTTTTATTTTAAAGATTATAGCTACGTGTTTGTCTGCGTTCCTAATTATACCTTCCTCGAATTCTGAGACAATAGAGAAAGTAAGTTGTGCTGATATAGCACACTAAAAACGTGATTCTCAAATGTGTCTTCAGTATTTTTATTCTTATAGTAATTTTCAAAACTCTATACATTCACTTCAGAGTATGTATTATCTTAAGCATCAAAATACGTCTTCTTCATGTGTTATATAATTTTTCTTAATACATGCATGAAAAATACCCGTTTCCATCCATCTGAAATAAATGCTCAATAACACTTAAAATGAATCAAATTTTGAGAAATTTTTAAAAGTTGAAAAATTTTTTTAAATTTGAATAATTTTGAAAGAGAGTGGCTAACGACTTAAAATGCTCAACTTACCATACACTTTATATGCATGAAAACGGGTCTTTACAGGCACTTGTCAAAAAAAGTACAGTGTATAACAAGGGGGGGAGGGAAATTTCTACCTCGGGTGAGATTTGAGCATTCGACTCTAACTGGTGCTCAAATCTCACCCTCGTTGGAAATAGTCCTTCCCCCCCCCCACCCAGTTGCACAATATACTATAATCTAAAAAATGTGCATCGAAAGATTAGTTAAATAAATTTGAAAAACCCACTCTAAAAATAACATGTTGGCAGGAAAAATGTTCATTCTTTTGAGCTCTACTTTAAACATGTGTTGCAAGTGGCACTTTCTGGCAAGGCTAACCTCGACTTACCAGGAAGTTTCGTTTACGAAATGGATTGGCGTAACTGAAGTAAAGATTTAAGTGACGCAGTGTTTGAATTAATTAATGACACGCCTTGGCGTAAACCTTGATTCATGCTTGATATAGTTGATGATTGCATTATATATATAATAACAAACAAAATTAGGCTCAACTTTTCATCTTTAAAACTAGCTGACTTGATACTTAAATCAAATTGTCAATGAGAAGTCAAATTTTCAGATCCAATACATTTTTCTGTAATCCACTCCTAATTCTTTAAATATGTTTATTGGATTATTTCTTTTTAAAGAAACAATACCAATTTTCAAACCAAAAATTATAGTGACTAATGACACTTAGCAACACGTAACAATTAATAGAGCTGTAACGCACATGTGCATGGATTTGTACGTAAGGTTTTTATTTACACAATGTATGACAGTGGAAACCCATACGTTATATTAGATGATGTAGTTAACAAACTCGGGACGGAAAGTTAGTTTTGATCTAGCTTCCTGTAAACCGATTTCAAATATTTAATATAACATGAC
Source organism: Nasonia oneida (assembly GCA_037356405.1). Lineage (NCBI taxonomy): Eukaryota > Metazoa > Arthropoda > Insecta > Hymenoptera > Pteromalidae > Nasonia > Nasonia oneida. Next base: position 97,297 of record JAZHPH010000143.1, on the reverse strand, counting down.
TTTTAGCTTTGTTCAACATAGTAAAAGCTGATGAAACACCTTTATAAGTGTTGGTTCGTTTTTAAGAATGCGTGGAAAAAATCCGTAATGCAAATGCATTACGCAAAATAAAAAATTGTATCGAAACAGTTAAAAGCGCTATATACTGCATAGGTTAGCAAGCATCTTAGCGCCATCCGTACAACCACACGCTACACATGCCATGTTATGTGACGAAGTTTCTGGATGAATATTCAGAAATATTAAATTAAATGAAACAAAGACAGCAGGAAAAATCCAGAAACTTCGACGCTTAACGAGCGCAAGAAGTAACCCTAAACCAAGACAAACTTCTCCCCCCTCGGCTGAAAGCGCGCGTGCACAGTCGACGCTGCAGTTTAGCCGTTGACCGTACTTAGGCCCATAAGGCCTAATGAGTAAGAAAGAGAGCTCGGCTAAACTGAAGTGCGAAGGAGAAGTAAAGACCCTGCGTGGGAGAAAGCTATGACGTTTTCTTCAAGTTTATAATCGTACTCTTGAATAAGCGTGCTTACTCTTGGATCGCATACACAGGAATGAAAAATCGGGGGAGGCGAAACTTGAAGAAAACGTCATAGCTTTCTCCCACGCAGGGTCTTTACTTCTTTTATACATATATTTCTGAGTCTTTAATTTGGAGTTAAAGTTTCGTTGTGATTTCGTCTTGATTATCATCTATTGAAGTTGTGTTTTGTTCCCTTTGAAAATTATTTGAAGTCTCGAGAAACAAATAAACGAGTTTTGGAAATAATTGAGTGTAAGAGATTATTTTGTCTGAGAGTTTGATTGTCAACCTTTGGATCATCCCCGTCAACAAATACAAGTAAGTCGTTCTCATTAATAATTTGATTTTCCTTGGTGTTTTATTATCACGCAAACAGCTTCGCCTCGACAATCAATACGAAGTACTGATCTCCCTCGTATGGGAGAGTAAGCTAGTATCCATTTATTCATACACAATTACTTTGTTAGTTCGGTAAAGTTATTATTACCCTATCATGCCACAACTAATTAGATTGTTTTACCGCATAATGAATGTAAAGATAATCATGTATACTTTGAAACCTTCTGTAGAACTTGGATATTTCTATTGATTTCAAAAGGATGTATCAAATGGCGCGGTAGCGTAGTGGAGTTGGATTTATTATTCATTATTGTTTTTCCGTCATTTAACCTGCTGCAAAAATTGTAGCTTATATCAAGTAGCTTATATTTTACTAAGATTTCCAGAAAAATATAAGCAACAAACCGATTTTATTTATGTAATAATGAAAGATGTGCGATTTTGCATTCTCTATACAGCAAAACATTAAGACAATAAAGTTTGCCACTTATAAGCTATACGTATAGTGTAGTTGAATATTGTTTTCCCACATACTTCTATTACATAAAGTAACACAGATTATAGATGCTATATGTTCTAGATATCAATAAATGTCTAGGTAAAGAAATGATTTGAACGCGGTGTCCAGGTGTACAGGGTTGCCTATGACGACGTCTAGGTCGAGCGCTCCATGGTTTCTGGAGCATAGGTGTAAAAATCATTCAAAGACGGCGTCCAAGGGTACTAGGTGGTCAATTACTACGTCCAGGTAGTCCACACTGTTGTTTTAAGTGTCTAGGTGTAAAAATCATTCAAGGGCGGTTTCTAGGTGTACAGTGTGTCAAGGTGTTAAAATCATTTAAAGACGGCGTCTATAGGAACTAGGTGGCCGATGACGAGGTCCAGGCGGCGCGCTTTGTGGTTTTTTGTTTTTAGGTGTAATAATCATTTAAGGACGGCGTATAGGGATACTAGGTTGTTGATGACGACGTCGAGGTAGTTTGCAGTGTGGTTTTCAGTGTCTAGGTGTAAACATCATTTAAGGATGGCGTCTAGGTGTACAAAGTGGCCGATGACGAGGTCTAGGTAGCGCACTCTGTGGTTTTTTGTGTCAAGATGTAAAAATCATTTAAAGATGGCATCTAGAGGTACAAGGTAGACAATGACGACGCCCAGGTAGTTTGCACTGTGCTTTTAGTGTATAGGTGTAAAAGTCATTTGAACGCAGTGTCTAGATGTACAAGGTGGCCGATAACGAGGGCTAGGCGGCGCTCTCCGTGGTTTATTGTGTCTAGGTGTAAACTTCATTTATGGACGGCGTCTAGGGGTACTGAGTGTTNTCTAGGTGTGGAAATCATTCAAACGCGGTGTCTAGGGGTACAAGGAGGCCGATGACGAGGTCTAGGTGGCGTGCTCCGTGGTGTTTTGTTTCTAGGTGTGAAAATCATTTGAAGGTGGCGTATAGGGGCAAGGTGGCTGATGACGACGTCCAGGTAGTTTGCACTGTGGTTTTCAGTGTCTAGGTGTAATCATCATTTAAGGATGGCGTCTAGGTGTACAAAGTTGCCGATGATGAGGTCTAGGTAGCGCACTCTGTGGTTTTTTGTGTCAAGATGTAAAAATCATTTAAAGATGGCATCTAGAGGTACAAGGTAGACAATGACGACGCCCAGGTAGTTTGCACTGTGCTTTTAGTGTATAGGTGTAAAAGTCATTTGAACGCAGTGTCTAGATGTACAAGGTGGCCGATAACGAGGGCTAGGCGGCGCTCTCCGTGGTTTATTGTGTCTAGGTGTAAACTTCATTTATGGACGGCGTCTAGGGGTACTGAGTGTTTGATGACGACGTCCAGGTAGTTCGCTCCATGAATTTTTGTGTCTAGTTGTGGAAATAATTCAATCGCGGTGTCTAGGGGTACTAGGTGGCCGATGACGACGCCCAGGTACTTAGCACTGTGGTTTTTTGTGCCTTGGGGTACAGATCATTTAAACGAGGTGTCCAGGTGTACAGGGTGGCCGAGGACGACGTCCAGGTAGTTCGCTTAGTGATTTTTGGTATGTAGGTCTAAAATTTATTAGGACGCGGTGTCCAGGTGTACAGGGTGGCCGAGGACGACGTCCAGGTAGTTCCCTTAGTGATTTTTGGTATGTAGGTGTAAAATTTATTAGGACGCGGTGTCCAGGTGTACAGGGTGGCTGATAACGACGTCTAGGTCGTGCGCCCCATGATGTTTGGTGTCTAGTTGTAAAAAACTTTTAAGGGCGGTGTCTTGGGGTACTGAATAGCCGATGACAACTTTCAGGTAGTTTGTACAGTGGTTAATAGTGTCTAGGTGTAAAAATCGTTTGAACGCGGTGTGTAGATGTGGAAGTTGGACAATAACGAGGTCTATGTGGCGCGCTCTGTGGCTTTTTGTGTCTAGGTGTATAAATCATTCGAGCACGGTGTCTGGGGGTACTAGGTGGCCAATGATGACGTCCAGGTAGTTTGCACTGTGGTTTTTAGTATCTAGGTGTAAAAGTATTAGAACGTGGTGTCTAGGTGTACCTTGTTACTGATGACGACGTCTATATAGTGCGCTCTGTGGGTATTGATGTCCAGGTGGAAAAATTATTGGAATACGTTATCTAGGTGTACAGGGTGGCCGATGACGACGTCTAGGTAGTTTTCACTGTTATTTTTAGTGTCTGTGCAGAAATTAGCTGATGACGAGGGTGGCAAGTTCCGTAGTTCTTGGTGCCTAGGTGTAAAAATTATTTAAACACTGTGTCCAGGTGTACAGTGTGGTCAATGACGAAGTTTAGGTCGTGCGTCCTATGCTGTTTGGTGTCTGGTTGTAAAAGTCTTTCATGGGCGGTGTCTAGGTGTATAAGGTAGCCGATGACGAGGTCTAGGTGGCGTGCTACGTGGTTTTTCGTGTCTAGGTGTAAAAATCATTTGAACGCGGTGTCTAGATGTAGAAGGTAGCCGATGACGAGGTGTAGGAAGCGCGCTCCTTGGTTTTTTGTGTCTAGGTGTAAAAATATCTAAACGCGGTGTCTAGGTGTTAAGGGTATCCGATGACGACGTCAAGGTAGTTCGCACTGCGGTGTTTATTGTCCAGGTGTAAAAATCTTTTAAACGCACTGTCCAGGTGTACAGGTTCGTCGATGACGAGGTGTAGGTGGCGCACTCTATGGTTTTTTGATTCTAGCTTTCAAAATCATTTGAGGACGGCGTCTAAGGGTACAAGGGTGCAGATGACGACGTCTAGGTGGTGCGCTCTGTGGTTATTGGTGTCCAGGTGTAAAAATCATTTAAACGCGGTATTCAGGTGTACAGGGTAGCCGATGACGACGTCTAGGTAGTGCGCTTTATGTTTTTCAGAGTCTAGGTGTAAAAATCATTTAAACGCGGTATTCAGATGTACAAGGTGGCCGATGACGAGGTCTAGGTGGTGCGCTCTGTGGTTTTTGGTGTCCAGGTGTAAAAATCATTGAAACGTGGTGTCCAGGTTTGCAGTGTGGCCGATGACGACATCTAGGTAGTGCGCTTAATGTTTTTCAGAGTCTAGGTATGAAAATCATTTGAACGTGGTATTCAGATGTACAGGGTAGCCGATGACGACGTCTAGGTATTTCGTACCGTGGCTTTTGGTGTCTAGGTGTAAAAATCATTCAAAGGTAGTGTCTAGATGTACAAGGTGGCCGATGACGATGTCTAGGTGGTGCGCTCTGTGGTTTTTGGTGTCCAGGTGTAAAAATCATTGAAACGTGGTGTCCAGGTTTGCAGTGTGGCTGATGACAACATCTAGGTAGTGCGCTTTATGTTTTTCAGAGTCTAGGTGTGAAAATCATTTGAACGTGGTATTCAGGTGTACAGGGTGGCTGATGACAAGATTTAGGTCGCGCGCTCCGTGGTTTTTGATGTTTAGGTGTGAAAATCATTCAAGGGCAGTGTCTAGTCGTACATGGTGCACGATGACGATGTGTAGTAGTCGCGCTTCGTGGTTTTTTGTGTTTAGGTGTAAAAATTATTCGAGGTCGCCGTCTAGTGGTAATAGGTTGCCGATGACGACGTCTAGGTAGTTCATACTGTGATTTTTAGCGTCTAGGCGTAAAAATTATCTGAACGCGGTGTCCAGATGTACGGAATGGCCGATGACAACGTCTAGGTGGTTGATACCGTGGTTTTCGGTGTCTAGGTGTAGAATTTATTTAAACGCGGTGTCTTAATGTTTAAGTTGGCTGATGATGAGGTCTAGGTAGTTTGCACTGTAGTTTTTAGTGTCTAGGTGTGAAAAACCCGCTTCTAATTCATTGCCACGTAGCTTCCTCCAATTAAATTTATAGGTCTTATAAATAAAATATTGTTTTAATATACAGTGTAATCTGCCTGCTAATGTATACGGCGGTTTTCGATACATAATTAATTATATAAATTTTGGGTAGTTCATCGTCCAAAAGTTTGCAGACTCCCCTATGTTTTTATTATAGAATGCGAAGGCTGCTTTCAATGTTTTTCACAGTATATATATATATATATATATAACATAAATGTATAGGGAGGACATTTAACTACGTGCTACGTCACCCCTATAAAAGGAAGCAAAAGTATTAAGAACAATTGGTTTTTAGATTTAAGCTCATTACTTGAGAACCGCTTGACCGAATCGTTTAAAATTTAGCTGCAGATAACTTCTTCTATGGTAATTTACCAATTACAATTCTAAAGCATCTGACTACATTGTTTTAGAGATATAAGTAATCAAAAAAAAAAAAAAATAATAAATTGAAACCTTGATATCTTGAGAACCATAGGGGTTTTAAAGCTGCGCAATGAACTTAACCAGAACACATAATATATCTACTTTTTCCAAAATCTCAAGAGCAATAAGGCTTGTTTACGTCCGTAATCGAAGCGCAGAAAAAACTTATTTTTTTCAGTTTTCGATTTATTATTGAAAAAATAAGTAGTCAAATTACTAGAAAATTTAGTAAGATAAATATAGTAATAAAAATCACCTTGCGTTACCTTCTACTATCACCTTACCTTCTACCGCTGAAAATTAAAAGAAACAAAAGTTAAATTAAAAAACGATAGAAGTTTATTTCACAATCACTTTCAAAATGTCCTAGCAAAATTTTAGAGCTTTCCTTCAAAAACTGTATAAATAGCATGTTTAATAAAGATTGAAACTTATCACTCGTAAAACATAAAAGCCAGTCTCATGATATTTTTCTGTCATTTATGCAGTTTTATACTATAGGGACCTTACAGTTGTAGTTATTAAGAGCATGTTTTTTGACAGTTTTTTCAAGTACACAAACTAATAATAACTCTATCTGTTACTCAGTAGATGAACAATAAGACTGAATTCTAATTATAACATTATATCTGACACATACTGGCACTCTGAAAAGTGCCAAATTCTGTTTATGTACTGAGTAACAGACAGAGTTATTACAAGTTTCTGTACCTACAAAAGCAGTCAAATACTATAAAAAACTTTAAAACATGTTTCACTTACGAGATACATCACTTATGATACATGTATAACTGGCTAAGCGCATGCAAGCTTTCATATAAACTTGGTAACAGGATCAAGCTTAACAAAAAGTACCAAAGCTATTACTTTCTAAACAACTTGTAGACACTTGGGCAAAATGTTATACCCTTATCAAGTAACTGCAACCAAAGAGATTGACTGTGAATATTCTGTTAGCTGCAGTTTTCCAGTCCAGAAGTGCAGAGTTCCTTGATGGCCTTGGTGTTTCGTTGAACTTCAGTTGAAGTTTTGAAACCGTAAATACAACTAGATTAGTTTACGCACTAGCATAATTAATCAGGAAAGTGCAATATAAAAGCACATCCCTGAAAAAAAAATAATATTCCTAAAGATAGAAAAAATTCATTAGATACAAATCAAAGTAATCATTTAATTTATGAAATAGGATATAAATTTAAATATCTTTACATATTGTATACCTTTTTTGTTGGTGTAACTTTGAACTCGTTTTTTTTTTTGGAGTCTTTGACGTGGACTGCTAGATGTTCCAGAAGAAGAGCACGCTCAGCAATTCCCAAGAAGATGATGGTACCTCGACAAAGAGAAAGTATTTCAGAAATTAATTTTTTTTTTTTATAACACGTACATAAAAAGGACCATTTTCGGCGCCTATAAATTGGGCCGAAAATGGCGTTTTCCGAGCGTCACACAAAAAGTAAAGCGAGAGTCCCTGATCACAATACTTGTATCAATTAATCCATTTTCGCCCCCTATATAGGTAGAACGAGCCTACAATAATCGGAGAATCGGAAATCGAGCGGACCGAAAATGGTCGTTTTCGCCTCTAGAGGTCCGCTCGATTCATTTTTTGTTTGTTCATCTCCTTACTAAAGCTTAAATCGTTAAAAACTGTTGAAACAATTTCCAAAATATCAAAATTTTCCAAAATTGCCGGGATCACAGGTACGACGCGAAATTCAAATTAAATTTTTGATTTTTCGAATTATCTAACGATAAAGACAAAAGTTATTTTTTTTTTTTTAAGTGGCATTTCGAACTTGGAAGTTCATCGCCTCATCTACGCAACCCTTCCACCTATCTCTATTTTGTGCCAACCCCATCCATTGCGCACCCTCCCTCCCGATTTCAGTTAAGTCCGTTTTTACGTTTTCCCCCCACCTGCGCCTAGGTCTACCTAGAGGTCGCGGTGTGCTTGGCTTTCCTTTCATTATACGCGCTGTCGTGCGATCGTCTCCCATTCTTGCCACGTGCCCTGCCCATCTTAGTCTACGCGATTTAATTATTCTGTTTATATTCGGTGGCGAGTATAAATTGTGTAGCTCGTCATTGTGCAGTTTCCTCCACTCCCCGGTTTCTTCATCTTTCTTTGGCCCGTATATTTTCCGCAGAACCTTATTTTAGAACACCCTAACATGGTTTTCTTCCGCTTTAGTTAGCGCCCAGGTTTCGCACCCGTACAAAATTACCGGCATTATTATAGTCCTATATATCCTTACTTTTACATTTCTAGACAGCAGTTTTGATTTTAGTAATCTATTCACGGCGTAGAAGCAGGCATTACCCGAATTAAGTCTCTTGTTAATCTCGGCTTTAATTTCGTTTCGATCATTTATGGTTGTGCCTAAATATCTGAATTCGCTAACCTTTTCGAAAGTATAATTTCCGACTCTAAGATCACCCTCACCTTCGCAAATGCCCAGTTTGTCCATGATCATATATTTCGTTTTCGATTCGCACACATCTAGCCCCGTGTCCTCAGCCGCATTCATGAGAATTTCCGCATTTCTCGCTACCGCTGCACCGTTATCCCCCAGTATGTCCAAGTCATCCGCATATCCCAGAATTTGTGTTTCTCCGTTAAGGGTTGCACCTAGCCCGCTATTCTGCATTTTTCTAACAACATATTCTAGCGTTAAGTTAAAGAGTGCCGTAGAAAGACCGTCACCTTGTTTCAAACCGTCGCGTATCATGAATGATTCGGATACGTTACCGCCTACTCGGACCTTTCCCGTGCTTCTGTTCAGACATATTTGAATTAATTTCACGAGTTTTTTTCGTACTCCGCGGAGCACAAGGATTTGATACATTTTGCTTCTTTTGATAGAGTCGTAGGATTTTTAAAGTCTATAAATAGTTGGTGTATTGTTTCGCAATGTTCCCATTTTTTCTCTAACAACTGTCTTATAGTAAACATTTGATCGCTCGTCGACCTGTTACGCCGGAATCCACACTGATACTCTCCTATTATATCTTCCGCGAAGGGCGTGCTACGTTTGATAGAACTTTGTAGCAGGTAGCTAAAAGTGAGATTCCCCGGTAGTTATTGCAATCTGTCTTATCTCCCTTTTTGAAAATCGGTATGATGATGGATTCTATCCAGTTTTCCGGTATCGTTTCATTTTTCCAAATAGCACATACTAGTTCAAAAATTCTGAATGTAAGCGCGGTGCCCCCATATTTAAGTAGTTCAGCTGGTATAGAATCGTTTCCCGCGGCCTTATTGTTTTTTAGTTTTTTGATCGAGGCTTCTACTTCTTTGTAGGTCGGTTCATCCATATGGAGTTCAGCAGTGTGGATTTCATCTCCCGTTTCCTCGCAGTTTTCATGTACGTTTAGTAACTTATCAAAATATCCTTTCCACAGCTTTAGCAGTTCATTTTCGCTTGTAACGAGATTCCCGCGCTCGTCTTTCATTAATTGCGATCTACTCTAGAAACCCTTCCTAATAGCGTTGATTCCTTTGTACATCTCGCGCGGGTTATTATCCTTACTGTTAGTTTCTATTTTTCTAATCTCGTTCTTTTGGTACTCGCGCCTTTTGTTTCTGTAAATCACACCCATTTGCTTTCTTATTTCGTGGTACTCTTCTACGGTCCTATCGTTTCCATTGTGAACGCTGTCTACTTTAGCCTTTTTACGCCTTTCAAGCCAGAGTTCGCACTCTTCGTCAAACCATGGTTTGCTCTTTGGCTTTTTCTTTTTACCTAGCACTTTGTTCGCGGCCTCTTTTACCGTTCTTTCGATAGTCCCCCATAGACTGGTTGGGTCGTCATCTACCTCCGTCGGTACATCTGTGTCCTCGAGAACCTGAAACCAGTTACTTATTTCTACTTGATACTGAATTCGCTCTACCCCGTTTCGTAGCTTTTCAATGTCGAAGGTTTCTACTTTGTTCGCCCGTTTACTATTTTGCCCGGCTACTAATTTGGCACTTAATTTGACCACTACTAGAAAATGATCCGAGTCGCAATCCGCCCCCCTATAGGTTCTTACGTCAAGTACATTTGTGTGGCGCCTCTTATCGATAAGGAAGTGATCGATTTGATTTTGCGTGGCTCCGTCCGGCGATGTCCACGTTCCTTTGTGTACATCCTTGTGCTTAAAGCACGTAGTTTTTACTATAAGATCTTTTGTTATCGTTGCTGGTTTCGTGCAGACTTTCCTTGCCTATAGTGGGCCTAAACATTTCCTCTTTCCCTATTTTAGCGTTGAAATCCCCCACTACTATTTTGGTGTCGTAAGACGCGAATTGGTCGATTAATTGTTCTAAAGCTTCGTAATAAAGATCCTTTACCTCTTCCTCTTTGTTCTCCGCAGGACAATGTACGTTAATAATCACGTAATTGTACCACGCTCCTTCGATGATGATATACGAGAGTCTGTCGTTCACGAATTTGAAACTTTTAACAGCGTGTATAATTCTTTTGCTAACCAGAAATCCGGTACCTAAGGGGTGTCCGCTCGCGCCCCCGAATATAAAGGTGAAGTTATCTTTTGCGAAAATCCCGCGATCTTGCCACCGAGTTTCTGGTACTGCTACTAAATCTAATTCGCGCTCGCCAGCTTGTTTTAAGATTTCCTGGTACGCGCCTGCTCTGTATAAACTGCGCACATTCCACGTTCCCACCTTTAAGTCCCTATTGGTTTTGGTTTGGTTTTGTTTTTTTTGAGCCATGATAGTAAGTTAAACCCCCGCGTTTTGGATCCTGTTCCGATCGCAGGTGAGTCAACCGTTCTAGAGGTGATAACCCCCATACCTCTCTAGAACTAAGTATGAGAGCTTTCCGACTTTGATGAGGACGGAGTCAATTCATCGTCGGACACACTACGGAATCATTCTCGTATCCTAACGCCCCCCTGCAAGGCAGCGCGCCTTCACTGGCTTCGTTACCGCGTAAGACCAGGTGGCGAATCATTCTACACATCCCCTTTCGGGGCAGTTGTCATTGCTCCCGCATCCTCCACGACAGCAGGATTTTTGTAATGTGTGCTAAAAGAGATAGAATATAGACATAGTGAGGTAGAAAGAGAAAGTGAAAATAGGAAATATTGTTGAGTGTTCGTTGTTGTGGTGGTGCTTGCGTAGTGTTTCTGGATGAATGCGTTCGCCAGTGTGGGCTCATCACACCCACGCCCGGGCCTATCGGCTGTCCGCGGCTGCTTATTCGATTTATTTGTAGTTAACCTCCTTCTCAGGGGCCGTTCCTCTATCCGCGACCTGAGGACGCGCTGTGTAGTGGTGATAGGCACCCACCCGTCCGCTCTGGACGACTACGCCCAAGACCCGCTTAGGGTACCGGCGTTGCAACAGAGACAAAATTTATTAACAATAAAAATTCATATTTATTAATACTTTTCATAACAGCGTGCGCGGAGCTCGACTTTAGAGTCATTTGTTTTGGCGCTAAAGTCATCGACTTAGGCACGATCTCTCATAGCGTGCGCGGGAACATTTGAAGCGTTCGTGGGGAAACCTATCCTGTCGCTGTCATTTGTTTTACATATGTATGATTGCGAAATTGTGTATCATTAGTGCAAGACGTCTTGTTTATAAGTTATTGGTACCTAACCGAAAAGTAAACATGAGTGATAACAGTTCTTGTGATACAGACGATATATCCGATTATGGAAATGAAATTCCACCCGAAATCGCTACAGCAGCTAAAGAAGTAACTTTAGATTTATTGCCGGACAAATCAAAACGTCTATATGTTGCAACATACAACAACTTTAAGTCTTGGTGTGTAGAATAAACAGTGATGAAAAAAGCGAACAATCATTTACTACTGAAAACATCGACAAAAATATTTCTTTTCATTTTAATAATTGTAATGTTGCAATTAATGTACATAATCATCATAATTAACTACAATGTACGATACACTATATTTGTGTTTTAGTTTAATATTTTTTGATAAAAGATGTAATAATTTTCTATTAAAAAAATAATTCATTTTTAAATTTGCAAAAAATATTATAGTTTAGTATGATTGCACTCGTATATAGCGACAATGTGTGATTTAAGGGACTTTTTGTATGAATAAGCTTTTACAGGAAATAAATTTAATTTGTATAATATATTAATTTAGTATAATGTCGAGCTCCGCGACACTTGTTATGAAAAATAGTATACGCAACTTGTACGAGTGAAACACGACTTACGCACTCGTGGTAGTTCAGCGAACTACCACGCGTGCGTAAATCGTGTTCCCCTCGCACTAGTTGCGTAATGTACTATTTATTATGTGTAGGCAAAGGAATTGTTAATTTAACAATAAAAATTATTAATTAATTTCACCATGAATTTACAACTATTCTAATTGTTCATTAAACGTCATAAAAACATATTTCCATACATCTATTGATAATTCAAAATATATCTCAAATATTTATTATCAATTAACAAAAGCGGGTTATATCCCTCTTATAAATATGTTAATAAATTAATTAACAAACTTTATTTTCTAATACAGCTAATAATCGTCAAGATTATGCTACATATAATACTTGTATATAATTACCATCAATTAACGTAATTTTGTTATTTATTTCGTTATATATTGATTTATAAACGAATAATAACAAAACTTTGCGCAGCTCTCAACTCGCCAAAACCGCAAGGCTCGGCACAATGACGGCAACACGACGACTTCATACCGCACGCGAGATTGCCAGGTGCCCCGGCTTTTGACCGTCATATGCTCAGCATGTGGCCGTCCGAGTGCAGCACGGGTGCCGCCAATGTGCCGGCATTTTGCTCCTTCAATTTTTGCGATCTATTACGCTCTCCTATAGCTGTAAAATCAATGGAATATACAAATTAGACCGTAATTAAGCTATAGCGCATGTCCCTGTACGAGGTGAACAAAAAAAAAAAAAGAAAAAAAAACCAGCGGCATGACTTGAACCGGAGACCTTCTGATTCGTAGGCTGTCACTTTACCACTGTACCACGACCACTTCTTACTTTGTGTAGTAAAGTTTATCCTCATGTACTATGAGCAGCGGTACAAGTTAGTTGTTTATTGCAATATACTGTTAAACAATCAGCAGGATATTGCGACAACACGTTTAACAATATTAGCAATCACTGCCGAGTTCGTGTATATGTGTACACTAGCAGTCTGCCGTAAAGCCGGAAAAAATATAATAACAATTAATAACACTTGCAAATAGGCAATTAACGTGATAAGATTGATGAACAATAGTCTACATTAACAATCTGCACCGCCTCGACAATGTAATCCGCTGAGTATTCAACGTTTCGTTAAGTTGCGAAGGAATATTGGCTTGAAATTTTCTAAGTCCCGCCGGCACGCGTGCTGCGCAAACTTCGGTATTTTGCTAGCACGCGTGGCCCAGATATGCGCAGTACGTGATGTGATTGGGGATCCCATGCCGAACATTTCAGGATCACGCGTTCTCGAGGTGTACCGTCGCTATCACAGGGCAAACCCGTCTGCTGGATAAACTTTTCAAAAAAATACGCCCCCCCCCCAATAACATCGCGTGCCAGGCATTTTGGGGTCAGGCGTGCCTGCCGTAAATGGCGTCATTGTGATGCCTTTAAGACATCTTTCATTGGAATTTTCAAAAAAAAAATTTATTTGACATTCGGGAAGTCATAATGTTGACATTTTGGCGGCGCAGCGTGCCAGCACGCGTGCTCACATTGCGACGGCACGAAACTTTGTCAGAATGACGGCCATGTGTGCCAGTTGAATGACACCAGCACGAACGAAGGCAGAATTTCGGCATTTTGCGGTCACGCCGAGTTGGCACTCATGGCAGCATTAAGATGACATTTTGAGGAGCTACTTGACGGCATTGTGCCTTCGACCCGTGTTCAAAATTTATTAACATTTGGCGCTGTCAGAGTGCTGGCAGAATGCCTGCTCGGAGTGCTGCTGCTGTCGGAACGAAATTCCCGCAAAATGCCGGCTTTGTTGGCTGCAAAACTTAGAAAATGTTTGGCCGCACAATTCACGAAACAAGGCTTTTTAATGTATTCTATTGTTCAGGCGGTTAATTTTATTAATTTATTCACCGGACTTTGTTCATTGTCAATTTTCACTAATCATATCATTATGACTACTCTTTTATAACTACCGAATTTATAGCAGCCTGCCGGTTCGCGCCTTTACACGAAATAAGCGGCGAATACCGATGTTGTTTAACGCGCTAATAATAATTCTGGTGATTGTTTATTACAAACAGCTGCTCGCAGTACATAAGGACACAATTGTATATGACTTGTAACAAGTGTTCGTGCGGTCGAGCGATAAAGTGTCAGCCTGCTAACCGAAAGGTTCAGGGTTCGATCCCTACTGCTATAAGTGCTTCCGGAAAACGCACATTTTGAGTACCAGATACACCTTTTTCTTGGTGTAAAGTCATGAAAGAATATCTATAACTTACAAGGAAGGTACCCGAACCCGTCCTCACCGATTTCAGTGATTTTACGATATGTTGTAATACATGTGAAAATAAGAGATACGTATATTTTCTTATCGGCTCATAAGCGTATTTAGGGGGTGAAAACGACCCCCAAAGTTAACCGCCAAAAAGCCTTTTTTCTGAATATCTCGCCTTAAAATAAATATTTTTTAACGAAACAAATTCGAGGTTATTTCTTACAACAAGA
>JAZHPH010000143.1:51292-73159 GCA_037356405.1 Nasonia oneida | reverse complement strand
AAAAAATAATATACAAATCACGACAAATGGAATTTTATTTTTTCAGGTCCCTCTTCTAAATCATCGACAAGGCAAGGATACGAGGTCACTTACACTTGGAAAACATGGAAATCAGATAAGTATAATCGCATCAATTTATAATTTTATCTTATTAGAAATGTTTCTTTTTGAACATTTTTCTCGTTTCAGGAGTAGCAAGGACAACGGCAGAATTAATAGGACGAATAACATCAGGCAATCACCCTTATAATTGTAAGTAATAATTTTTGTAATATGTCATAAATTTATTAATCATGATACATTCAGAAGTGTTGCATATTGAATTTCAAGTCTGTACGATAGATCAGTTTTCATAAATTTCTTAATTCCAACATTTATTAATCTCCAAATTTTAATTTTACTAAACAGATCCATTGTACAGACTTCAAATTTTGTATGCAAGCCCTCCAAGTGTATTCTTAATCATATCTATTCTTTTATGAGATTACGCCAAGCAGAAGAAACACTTTTATCAGAAGTGCTTCCGAAAAACGCACTTTTTTAGTACCAGATGCACCTTCTGCTTGGTGTAATATCATGAAAGAATAGATATGAATTAGAATACACTCAGAGGGCTTCCACACAAAATTTCAAGTCTGTACGATACATCAGTTTTAAAAAATTATAATTTGGACATCAAAAATGTTGAAAAAATGAATTTATCAAACCTGATTCATTCAACAGACTGGAAATTATGTATACAAGCCTTCTCGTTATATTTTAAATAATATCTATTTATAAATTACTAATTTGTATTTTGAATTTTTATAGGAACCAAAGGACTATAGGCAGCAGGACTATGAGCAAGCAATAGGAAGAAGAAATGCAAATACATGTTTTTATATATAATCATTGTAATTATTATTGTAATTATTATGTATTACATTTATTAATATGTATAATATTGCAATAAATTTTGATTATTTTATTAATAATAGTTTTATTTTTAATTCCAATTCAAAATAAAAATTTCTTTTTGCAAAATGCCGGCACAATGCGCGCATATAATATGCAAAATGCCCGCATATTTGCAGCACGAATGTAGCACACCCTGACGATGCGTGCGGGCACAGCGCTCTGGCACATGCTCGTCATATGACGGTCAAAAGCCGTGTTGGCACTCATGGCAGCATTATTATGACATTTTGAGGAGCTCCATGACGGCATTGTGCCTTCGACCCGTACTCAAAAGTTTTTAACATTTGGCGCTGTCAGAGTGCTAGCAGAATGCCTGCTCGGAGTGCTGCTCGCCGTGACAGCTTTCTGTCGGAACGAAATTCCCGCAGCCGCGCATTTTGGGGTCAGGCGTACCTGCCGTAAATGACGTCATTGCGACGTCTCCAAGACATCATTCGTTGGAATTTTAAAAATTTTCATTTTCTTGCCATTCAGGAAATCATAATGTTAACATTTTGGCGGTACAGCGTGGCAGCACGCGTGCTCACATTGCAACGGCACGAAACTTTGTTAGAATGACGGCCATGTGAACCGGCTGTATAACACCAGCACGAACGAAGGCCGAATGTCGGCATTTGCGGTCACGACTTGCAAACATGCATGCCGGCATTATGTCGACATTTCGACGAGCAAAATGCTACCACTTTGCCTTCAATGCATGCTCAAAAATTTCACGATTTTCGGCGCTGTCAGATTGTTAGCAGAATGCCTACTCGGCGTGCTGCGTGGCGTGACAGCATTTTGCTGTCACGAAAATCCAGCATAATGAGGGCGTATTTTTTTGGAAATTTTTATCCAGCATACGTGTTTGACCTGTGATAGCACACAGTTGGCACAACATGCGGACAAAATTTAAATAATCGTGGCAGCAATCTTTCGGCTGTTGGACGGCCCGAGTTGAGAGCTGCGCAAAATTTTGTTGTTATTCGTTTATAAATGAATATATAACGAAATAAATAACAAAATTACGTGAATTGATGGTAATTATAGGTACAAGTATTATATGTAGCATAATGTTGACAATTGTTAGTTTTATTAGAAAATAAAGTTTAATAATAATTAATTTATTAACGTATTTATAAGAGGGGTATAACCCGCTTCTGTTAATTGATAATAAACATTTAAGATATATTTTGAATTATCAATAGATGTATAGAAATATGTTTTTATGACGCTTAATGAACAATTAGAATAGTTGTAAATTCATCGTGAAATTAATTAATAATTTTTCTTGTTAAATGTTATTCTAACAATTCCCTTACCTACACATCAAGTATTAATAAATATGAATTTTTAATGTTAATAAATTTTGTCTTTATCGTTAGATAATTCGAAAAATAAAAAATTTAATTTGAATTTCGCGCCGTTCCTGTGATTCCGGCATTTTTATACTCGCCGGAAAATCGGTCGATTTCGCTCTTTTGTTTTTAACATTTCGCGCGTAAAATGCCTAAATCTCTGTTTACTCAATAATAATTGAATTTCAATATAATTATTGAGTGTTTAAGTAGCTACAGCAATACATTATCTTTGGTAAGCATAACAATATTTATATTCAACGTTTTTTTGTAATGAATGTTTATAATCTGTGTTTTATTGTATGTTATACTAATGTTAATATATGTCAAATCATTAATATTAACGTTCTGTATAATAAATTATGAACCTTAAGTTCGAAACAATTGTTGCTACAAACTTTTATCAATCTATATATTTTAATATACTTGCTCGACAAAGTTTATGAGGAGTGAGGTTAAGTGCAACAATTTTCTATTGTTCTCACACTTTCAGATATCGTTTCAAACAACAACTCCTGGTGCACGAGCTGTCCTTGCCTACATCCACCAGCAGAGGCTAATAGGAAGCGGGTCCAAGAAGCTGCACCTGCAGCATTATCGCAGATCCTTCTTTCATCTTTCTTTTCTTTCCCTTTTTCTAATTATTTACTTTTCTTTTCCACCTATTTTGACAATAGATGCAAACTGTATTCTCTTATTTCTGAAAAAGAAAATTCAATTTCTGAAATACTTTCTCTTTGTCGAGGTACCATCATCTTCTTGGTGATTGCTGAACGAAGCTGCTCTTCTTTTGGAACATTTAGCTGTCCACGTAATTTCAAAAAAACAAGTTTAAAGTTATACCAACAAAAAAGGTATACAACATGTAAAGATATTTAAATTTATATCCTATTTCATAAATTAATTGTTTACTTTGATTTGTATCTAATGAATTTTTTCTATCTTTAGGAATATTATTTTTTTTTCAGGGATGTGTTTTTATATTGCACTTTCCTGATTAATTATGCTAGTGCGTAAACTAATCTAGTTGTATTTACGGTTTCAAAACTTCAACTGAAGTTCAACGAAACACCAAGGCCATCAAGGAACTCTGCACTTCTGGACTGGAAAACTGCAGCTAACAGGATATTCACAGTCAATCTCTATGGTTGCAGTTACTTGATAAGGGTATAACATTTTGCCCAAGTGTCTACAAGTTGTTTAGAAAATAATAGCCTTAGTACTTTTTATTAAGCTTGATCCTGTCACCAAGTTTATCTGAACGCTTGCATGCGCTTAGCCAGTTTACACATGTATCATAAGTGATGTATCTCTTAGCCAAAGTGACACATGTTTTATAGTTTTTGGCTGTTTTTATAGGTACAGAAACTTGTAATAACTCTGTCTGCTACGCAGTACATGAACAGAATTTGGCTCTTTTCAGAGTGCCAGTATGTGTCAGATATAATGTTATAATTCGAATTCAGCTTTATTATTCATATACTGAGTAACAAAATATCTCAACTCGACAGACAGAGTCATAAGAAGTTTGTGTACTTGAAAAAACTGCCAAAAAGCATACTCTTAATATCTACAACTATTAGGTCCCTTTCCAACAAAAGATTTTAACGAATACACCTTGGAATCTGGCTTAGCGGGTGTTTTCTTACAGGTCAACTCGCTAACCAATGAAGCTACACGAAAAGTGTCAAAGTAATTAGTTTTGCAATGACTAACAAAACCTGTATGCCAAATTTCAGAGCTCTACTTCATAAACTGCACGAATGACAGTAAAATATCATGAGACTGGCTTTTATGTTTTACGAGTGATGAGTTTTAATCTTTGTTGGACATGCTATTTATACAGTTTTTGAAGTAGAGCTCTGAAATTACGCATGGACATTTTAAAAGTGATTGTGAAATAAACTTCTATCGTTTTTTAATTTAACTTTTGTTTCTTTTAATTTTCAGCAGTAGACCTTGACCGGGATTTTTAGTTTTTGTGTGTGACTATGCAGACATTCTAACAGAGGATTTCTTATATCAGGAATGAGTGGCACTACTGTTTTCTACTATATTTTTAAGTATATAAAAATAATTACTTCACCTGAGTATGTAATAGTTCTATATTCACTGGCATGTATACTGTTTTGTTCAGTAGGAACGAGGTTTGAACATAGAAAAAAAAGCGAACACTGAAAGTAGTTCTAAAATAAGTAAAGTTATCGAAAAAATAAGAGTTTAGAAAATTACACTGTTACTGTCGCTCGATGTTCACTCGATCGAGACGATGCTGAGACTGCTGAGACTCTCGCACTCTGGCTTACAAGAAAGCTCGGTCTGCTGACCTGAGGCCTGATGTACGTGAGGTTATAAAGACTTAAGCCACAACCTGGGTTTTCCCTCGCTAGGCCCCGAGTGGTCTCGCAATAAAGCTCAGACTTCGGACGGGAATTTCCCGCACGCAGCGTCGCTTATAAAAAGGAACCGCGTCCTCTTTACCGGCATCTTGTCCCTATCATAAAAGATGGAAAAAAGGTACGCGCTTCTTCGCACAGTACGTGCTAGCACGCCTAGCAATGAGCTTAACGCAGGTATACATACTTCGGGCCTTTTTTCATTGAAAATGGATGCTCTCAATCCAACATATACCAAATAAAATAATGACTGACACTATTATTATACACACCTATTGAAGTAATTGCCAAAGTAATTATTATTTTTATGTACTTCAAAATAGAGTAAAGAAGGTGTTGGAATTCGCCAATAATGTGTCCGCACAAATACACAGGTACACACAGATATACACAGATACAGAGAGGCCCAAACCGAAAGGTCTACTACCTGGGATTTATGACACCGACGCCAGCGTCAGTCTAGTTGAAGCAGCAGGGCTTCAGTCCGGGCAGAACAGCAACCAAGCGCACATCAAGGGAAGTACACACAGACTATTGTTTTCTACAGCATCTACACCTATATATACAGTCAAGCAGCAGTCATACAGTCATCATTGATATTCACACTTACTCTTGTACACATATTTTAATAATAATTGTTAACCAATAAAGTATTTTATATTATCATACACTCAACGCATATTCCTTATATTTCCAACAGAAGGGATCCTCTGTCACAATGTTTGTACAAAATCACACACAAAAATCTAAAAGCTGTATCAAGGTCTACAGCTAAAGATTAGACTAACGAAATAAAGTTAAATAACTACTAGGGTAGTTTATTATCACTTTTAAAACAACTTTGATAAATTTCAGAGCTTTGCTTGGAAAAAATTATGAATAAAATGTTCAAAAAAAAAAGACTGTTTATCAGTCGTAGAAGAAAATGCCTGTCTAATTATATATCCTCCTACCATTCGGACGGTTTTTCAAGTCTAGCTCTGAAATGTTGCGCATTTGTTTTAAAAGTGTTACAAAAATAACCACCTTCAGTCATTTTATACGGTCATACCATTAGCATGCATATAATAATACGTTACGTATCTTTTATAGGTTTGCTCATCAACCGGAAAATCAACGGCTGCAGTGAAATTAACACTCACTACAACAATTTTGGCCACATCATCTTTCAGACATCGTAAGGGTATTGTCGTCTCTTGAGAGCAACACATTTTGGTTGAATTTGTTACATTCATTTATATCTTTAAATTGTTCTTTTTATTGGTTTTTTACTTGTTTCGTTTTTTGTTATTTCATCGTACGTTATCGGATAAGTAGCTCCTCTCGAACATCGCGTCAAAATGTATAGGCTTTAAAGTTTACGGTCTAGGAAACCCTTGAATAATTGCAGTGCTGATCACAGAGCTAACAGAAGAAGATTCTGAAGAGGGCGGGATGATTATCTATCAGAAACTGCTTTAAATCATTCAGCTCTCATAACTTCGTTGCCGACGTTCGATCTTTAGCTTTAGTTTATCGCTTCGATGAACACGTAGTTTCTTCGCCGTCTGCGTTAAATGAGGAAATTGATTTTCATGGTGGCACAGTCGATGCAAATCGTTCTTCTGAAGTTGGTTCTAGTAACAGCGTTTCGAATGAATTAGAATCGAGTGGTGGCAATTGTGTTGGTTTGCTCGAAAACGTCGACATTTCTTAAGAAAAATTAGACACAGTTTTCGCTGAACAAAACATGACTCACCAGCAAATAAAAGCTATTTTGGAGTTATTAAGAGTAATAATTGTTTCTCAAGCATGCATGTCGATCCGAGGACAATCATGAAAACATGAGAGGAGTGTGTTCGAGCTGGAGTTATGGTGTATAAAGGAACGGATCATAGGCTTTGTACAGAGAATGAATATTCTTTAATGGTAGATATGGAACATCACAATTGTATAAAATGCCTACTTGCCTCGCTTCATCAAGTGGCGCGGTAGCGCCACGAAGGCGAGTTTGAGAAGCAGAAGAAGCCGCGGCTACCGTGACACTATTTACTTCTACATTAATATTTAGATTTTTCATTATACAATAAAAAATACTTATCATTACTGTTGGTAAGGTTTTTTGACTCATTTGAATGATTTCTGAGCTAAACTATGATTTCCAACAAAAATATTAGTGAGAAGGCTGCTCATTTTTATAATATGTGAGTGTAAAATCCACAAATACTAAAATCACGTTTTTCTTCTTCAGCCCTAAATGTGAAAGGACCGTTGAGTGAGCCGCAAGAAGTGTTAGGACCGTAAAGTTGGCCACAAAGCTATATACAGATGAGAATTACTTTCTCAAGAAAATATAATAATATATTACAATATTTAGAATTAAAAGGTTACCGGTGCATACTCTGCGTTCCGGAGCTGTACCAGTCACTAGGTTGCCAGGGTATCCGATGACAAAGTTCAGGTTGTTTTCAGTGTCTTAGTATACAAATTATTCGAGTACGGTGTCTAGGTGTACGGCGTGGCCGATGACGACATCTAGGTAGTGCGCTCTATGGTTTTTGGTATCTAGGTAAATCTCCCAAAAAAACTGTTTTCAAACGTGAAAACCTTGGCAAGAAAAAGACTAATAAACGTAGTGAAATCTCTAAATATTAAAATGTCAAGTAAATGTTTTTTGCTATACGCATTAAGATATCATTTTTTGGGAAAACTAATTGTAACTTTAATTTTATATCTTAATGCGTATAGCAAAAAACATTTACTTGACATTTTAATATTTAGAGATTTCACTACGTTTATTAGTCTTTTTCTTGCCAAGGTTTTCACGTTTGAAAAAAGTTTTTTTGGGAGATTCCACTTCTTTTATAAAGCATATCCTCCTTGCACTTCATGAAATCTTGATCTATTCGATAGCCAACGAGCTACTATTGCTTTAGACATTGATCGCATCGCGCATATAATCGTATAGCATTATTATATGCATATAATCGCGTGTGTCGCCGAGTAGCAGACGAATGTCGGTAAAGTAGATGAACCACTTTAACCACTGGTGTATAATATCTAATATAATATTCACCGGAAGTCACGTGACCGGAGGAGACGAAAAAAATCGGGAGAGGATGGAAACTCTGAACGAAATGAAATATACCGAGCAAATTTTCAACTTGCAATATTAAGTTAATAAATTTATTTATACAGTCATACACCAGGTAAAGTAACTTTTATTCTATAATCATTTTTAATTGATGTATTAATTGATTTGTTAGGTGTACTAATATTTTTTACATAAAGTCTTTAACTGTCTTTAACTGCATATATAAAATAATATGAATTATCTTTTCAGTCATTATACTTTAATCGATTATGGCTCAAGTGCGTCTATTAAAATGCATTTGTATTTACAGGTTCGAAATGTTTTATATAGAAGGTGTTCATATTTGGATTACCTGAAGCTCATATCGGTTGTTGTAGCGGGAAATATAATCAGCCTCTTCGAATACACCAGCTCTGCAAGAAGACTACGCACAGCAGTTTTTCAGGTCATGGTTAAACAAGTATAAATATTATTTGACTGCTTAACAATCTTTCATAAAAATTATCCTTTGCAAACTAAAAAGCCGGTGCTGCTAATACAGGTAAACTTGCTAAGAGAATCAAGTTAACTGGCAGGGTATGTACTTTTCAATCTATTAAAATTGTATGATAAACTTGCTTATAGCTATATTTGCCAATTGAAGACAAAACAATGTTCATCATGCCATTTTAAAAGTTCTTGGGCTAGAGGTCTGAAATTTTGAATACAAGTGTTATTTTCATCACAAAACTATTTACCGCGCTAGTTATAGGTAACTTAATCCTTGTCAAAAGTGTACCTGTACCTGGACCTCCGGCTTTTGAAGTTGCGACTCTGATTTTTCATAAGGATTGTCAAGCAGTCTCAACAGAAATTACAATATTCTCTACTCTTATTTACCTACCTTATTTACCTATACCTATTTTTTTGTGCAGATGACTGTGGATGTGCATGTGGAATGTACCCGCCATGTCTCTCCTGATGCGCAACACAGAAGTAAAGTGTCTAGAAGAAAAAGCCTATGATTCTTACAATGAATGATAAAGGATCTTAAGTTTTATTTAAGTTTGCCTATTATTCATATGCATTAACTATTATACAAAAGCGATATATATTTTTATAGTGAAAAATCGAATAAGAACAAAAAATACAATAGTCTCTACAGCCAAGAGATTCACTTCATTAATTATTGTAAGAAATTACAGACTTATTCTGGCTAAGCGCATGCAGGTGTTAAGATTAACGTTATAACAGGTACAATTTAACAACAAAATCATAATCTGCCTAGCTTTGTTATGTTATCTAAAGTCCCTGTACAGAATTTCAGATCTCTAGGTTAAATAGTATTTCAATTACAAGGTCTTAAAAATATTCTTATACAAGTATGTTTCATCGTTTTTTTTTTAGAATGTTCCTAATGAACATTTTTTAATGTTTACAATTAACAACTTTTTACCAGTTTTTAAATTGTTTTTATAAATACAATAATTTTTTACGAGCATTTTTTTAAATTGTTCACTTTTTATAGAAATTTTCGAAACTTCTTAAAACTTTGAGGTTTGTCTGACTTTGTCCAAGGTTTTCATAAACTTCATTAACTAACCCAATAATCCAATAAAAATGTGAAATACTCACATTTTAAGTAATATAAGTCTCGAGTTGTGCTAGTCTTCGCGGGAAATGTGAGACTTGTGCTACTCTTGGCGGCATTTCTGAAATGTGCTACTCTTCGCGACAAATCACGAGTTGTGCTAGTTTTCGTTTGAAAATTTGAGCTGTGCTAATCTTCGTACGGAGCGACGATATAATATAATAAAATTGGATAGCGGTTGTGCAGATCACATTATAAATGATGGTAAAAAGTTGAAAGCAACTAAACTTGGTAGTATGAATGTCTATTTTAAAAATTATCACAATCAAAAATATGTTGATTTGAAAAATGTTTATTATGTTGAAGGCATTAGACAAAATTTATTGAGTTTTTCTAAGATAACAAAAAATCATACTATCGTAACAAAAAATGAGAATGCGAACAAATGAAATGAGAACAAAAAATTTATAATCAATCTAGAGAATTAATAGCTGTTACAAATGTAGTTAATAATTTATATACTTTAAAAAGCTTCTTTCCAAAAAGGATTGAGAATGTAATGCACGCCAACATACTGAAAATTACTGATTAAGAGAAATAGCATAGAGCATTAGGTCACGTAAATTTTCAATATTTTAATAAATTAGTAAATAATAAATTAGTAGAAGGATCGCTAAATAAAATTGGAAGCACTGAAATGAAATGTGTGAATTGTATTGAGATTAAAATGGCTAATGTAACTTTTGAAAATAATAGAATAAAAACTACAAAATTTTAGAATTAATTCATACTAATTTGAATGGTCCACATGGCACAACTGGCTACGGTGGAGAAAAATATTTTTTAGCGTTTGTTGATGATTACAGCAAATGTACTAGAATTTTTTGTATCAAAAGTAAATCAGAGACTGCAAATTGTTCGAAAGAATTTGTTAATTTAGGTAAAAATTAATTCAATAAATGAGTTAAGAAATTACGTTGCGATAATGGTAAAGAATACTTGATTAAGGAAATTTATGATTTTGTAAAATCTAAAGGAATCGAATTATTACTATGCCCACCCTACTACGTTCATGAAATAAATGGAGTAGCAGGAAGATATGGATCCGCAATGGATATGGGCAGATGTTTGTTGATAGAAGCAAAAATGTATACGTGTTATTGGCCAGAAATAATGAAAACCGTAGCTTATTAAAAAATCGTACTATTGTAAATACAGCGGAGAATAAAACTCCATATGAAATATTTTTTGAAAAAAAAACAAAATGTTGAACATTTAAAAATGTATGGTAGTCCGGTTTTTGTAAGAGTACCAGAAGCGTTTAGAAAAAGTAAATGAGACGATATAGCTCAATTAGGTATATTAGTAGGTTATGTAGAAAATGGTTATAGAGTCTAAGTAAATGGTAAAATAATAAATGCCAGACATGTTCAAGTAGTTAAAGAAAATATCAAATTAATCTGTCTAGATAAACTCGATGATGAAAAAAATAGAAAATTTGTAAATAAAGAAAATGAAATACTGGAAAATAAAACTGAAACTAATGAAAATGATGTAAATTCAAACAAAACTGATTTATCATTATCTTCTCATACCTTCGGGGAAAGTAGAGATAAGAATCAGAATGAACTTATAATTGAAAATGAAGGTAGTAAAAACTTAACGATAAAAAAAAATCAGATCGAAAGAAAAGTCCTGTAAATAGGTATGGAAATACAGTATCCCATTTTATTTATATAAATTATGTTAATACAAATGTACCAATTATATTTGGGGAGGCGATAAACTCCAGTGATTATAAAAATTGGAAAATTGCAATAGATCCAGAATACGTTAAAAATGTTTATTCGCCAATAGGTAAAATGCAAACTTTAAAAATGTTATTTTCTCACAGTTGTAAAAATAGCTCTAAAAAAATTAACTTTTAAAAAAGTAAAAGGTTAGGCAAGTTTGATATATTTTGCAACGAAATTACATATAGAAAAGAACTGAGATCAATCAAACAAAGGCAAGTTTATTATATTTAATCGTAATGAAGCGAGGAACAACTCTCAAGATAATTGACGCGCGCTCCGCTAAGCGCGAGATCGACCAAATCATACAATTAAGATTAGCTAATCAAACTATATAACCTGGCTCTTTTTTAAGAAAAGATGTACAAAAAAAGTACAAGCAAATCAAGTAATAATATACCGTACTGTGAAGCGGTCGGCTCACTCCTATTTGCTGCTCGAGTGTGCCGACCAGATATTGAGTACGCAGTGAATTACGCGAGTCAATTTTTAATCTGCTTTAATCAGGAGCACTGGAAAGCAGTCAAAGAATTATCAGATACTTACTTGGTACGCGCGATCTTCGAGTTATAT
Organism: Nasonia oneida; assembly: GCA_037356405.1. Classification (NCBI taxonomy): domain Eukaryota; kingdom Metazoa; phylum Arthropoda; class Insecta; order Hymenoptera; family Pteromalidae; genus Nasonia; species Nasonia oneida. The sequence goes on along the minus strand of JAZHPH010000143.1, from coordinate 61,460 downwards.
ACGGAAACAGTGGAAGTCAACAAATTTCCGGTTATACTGACGCTAATTATGCGGGATGCTTAGATTCACGCGTATCGCGAAGCGGTTTCGTTTTTCTAATAAATGGCGGGCCAATCTGTTGGTCTAGTCAAAAACAAAGCTCAGTAGCGATATCAACAGCAGAATCTGAGTATATCGCACAGGCTCACAGGGCGAAAGAGGCTATCTGGATGCGCCAGATGTTAAGCAAATTAGGAATTTCCTGCTAATCGATCCCAATTGTGTTGATAATCAATCAGCTATTAGAATGGCAAATAATTGAAAGTTCCATAAGCGATCCAAACACTTTGATGTTCGGTATCATTTCATTCGCGACGTTGTGAATCGTAAAGAGATCGAGATTAGCTATGTGCAGTCCAAGCAGCAATTAGCCGACATTTTTACAAAACCTCTAGCGAAGCAGCAATTTTGTTTTTTGCGTGACAATTTAAATATTTCAAATTAAGTGGGAGTGTTGGATTTTTTGCTAAAATCTGACATAGTTTTAATTTAGAAATATGCGTAGCTCTAGGATAGTTTTATGTTATTATAGCTGGGAAAACCCAAGCGCAGACGCTGCACCGAGTTCGTCGCTGAATTTGGCAGCGTGTCTGCTCTTTTATGATGATAAGACTCTCGGAGACGCGGTGCGTTTATTGCTAGGAAAAATACGTGCGACAAAAACGGCCATTAGAGATTAAAAAGGGACGCGCGCCCTTTATGATGTCCAGGTAGGCGGCGGGGCCATTAATGATGAATCCGTCCGCCCTCTCTTCGACCGCATCGTCGCATCGCATACCTGGATATCAGCAGCGTCTCTCCCGCGATCAGCCGTAGGTATAATAGAAGCCGGTCGCTAAGGTATTATAATACCCTCAGCGGATGACAGTCTTTAGTCTAAGTCCGACACCGAGCACAAGCAGTTTTGATGCGCTCAACTGTCTCGTTCTTATATCTTGTATTGATTATTATATTTTTGTTTGAATAAATATACACTTATGCTTGGAAGCCTCTATTTAAATATTTCTTGCAAATATTCAACACCACCAATAAACAAAATGAAACAGGCATGACAAGTTAGGAGTAATTATCTTGAGAGTTGTTCCTCGCATCATTACGATTAAATATAATAAACTTGACTTTGTTTGATTGATCTCAGTTCATTTCTATCTGTAACTTCGTTGCGGAATATATCCAACTCGCCTAACCTTTTACTTTTTTTAGAAATTTCAGTCCTTTTTAGTAAATTTTTTTGAGTATTTTATATTCGACGTCGTAAAAATAAAATATAAGCATCTTTAGCACCTTTCGACCACAACTTTTTTGTAACGTTTTTATCGCATACATGAAATCACTAATTGTTCTGATATTTACCACTCTCAAATTATTTCTACACGTAGACACCAAAATCCACGGTGCGAACTACCTAGACCTCGTCATTGGCCACCCTATACACCTAAACGCCGTCCTCGTATGATTTATTTACCTAGACACTAAAAACCAAGAAGCCAACCACCTAGACCTCGGCATTGGTCATCCTGTACACCTAGACACCGCTCTTGAATGATTTTTACACCTAGACACCAAAAACCACGGAGCGCTCCACCTAGACCTCGTCATTGGCCACCAACTTCACCGTCCTTTCACACTGGAGAAAAAGATAATGGTTTGAGCAAATCATATACAATATTGTTTAAATTATATAAATGACAGCGTTTTTCTTGACAACATCTATTAAAAATCACTGATTAGCACATGAATTTGATAATATATAAAAATCACTTAGAAACAATTATGGGAAGTATCGTTTTTCGTAAAAGTAAAATCTTGGATACCAATATAGATGTAAATAGTGTCACGGGCACCAAAGCTTTGTTTGCTTCTTAAACTCGCCTTGGTAGCGCTACCGCGCCACTTGATTTATTTATAGAACAAATGGAATCAAGACGGCATTTCTAAATGGTAGTGAAAAACCAAAAGTATACAGTAATGAACGAAAAGGTTATGAAACAGGGGACAATAATGTTTGCAAATTGCAAAACGCATGGTATGGACTTAGAGAAAGCCCAAAAGCTTGGTATGATTGTTGCAATAAATATGTCGAAAGTGAAATTTCGTGAAAAGTAACTACGATTACTGTCTGTAGGTAAATAACACGAGCAAAGATTCAATATATATAGGGGAGAGGGGGGCTAACTTGAAAGCTTTTCTTTGTCGCTTTATATTTTAAAACCATTACAAGAAAATAAAAAATCAATTAATTTGTTTTCAAGGACTTAGTTTAAAGTTGTTATACAAGAATTTTCAGCTTTCTAAAGGACTACCCCAGGGGTGGGGCAATCCTGTAACGGTCTTGGGGCAATATTATACAGATTGAATTTAAATACAGAATAGGGTGAAAAAATTAATCAGAAAATGGTATACATAATTTTCCAAACTTTATTTTTTTATTTTTGTAAGTCCTGTGACGGAGATAAAACTTTTATATCATATTAGCAACTCATGTCGCTGTTATAGATCAGTCATCACTTACCATAGCTTATGCGGCATTTGACTGCTTTTTTGAGCATACCGCATTCTTACTGATCTTTTTTTAGAATTTACAAACCATTTTAAGCTATAATTAAAGTACTACAGGCATGTTTATAAAAATGGATTACAAGTCTATATTTCTCTATGTTAATCTTATGTACAGTATTGCCCCATACCTGATGTGTAAACTAGCACCAAGGGTTTTAAAAAATTCAATTGTCAATATCTTGCCTTAAAACTTTTGTATAGTATTTGACCCGGCGCCAAAATCACCCTTTTAACACGTACTTTTTGATTACAGAGGCTCCCAATATTAATATTTAGATACACAGTAGTGGTCACACTTTTTCTGACTTTTAAAAGTTACAGAAAGTGTTCAAGAATTTTCGATTGGCTGGCCCTGAACACATAACCGTCGCTTACAGAAAAGTTCGACGGTCCAAATATTGCTTTTGGTGAGATGTAATACATAGGTTACCGGCGAAGTGCAGGTGCGCTGTACTTAAAAGTTAAAGAAGAATTATAGTATTGCCTTGCGTTCAAGTTCGCCCCCTTTTTCCTACTAGTCTTTATAGATGATCTATTAATTAGTTAAAAAGTAAAAGCTAGTTTAATGAAAAAATTTGTATTGAAAGATTTAGGAAAAATTGGAAGTTATATTGGTATAGATATAGATTATAATGGAAGTAGAAATAAGATGACTTTAAGTCAAACAAAATATATCGAATCTTTGGCTGCGAAATACAATCTATAAAATGCCAAACTATATAATACACCAATGGAATCAAATTAAAAATTAGGTCAAGCAAGCGAAATAAATAAAAATATAAAATATAGAAATTTAATTGGCGAATTACTATATATAAGTACAGGCACAAGGCCAGATATATCCTATAGTGTTAATTATTTAACTCGTTACCAAAGTTACTATGACTAAACACATTATAAATATGCCATGAGAATCTTGAAATATTTGTACAAGACTAAAGACTTAAAACTAACATACTGCGGCAATGTAAACAGCGAAGTACTAGATTGTACAGTAGATTCTGACTAAACAGGATATACAACAGGTTTTGTAATTAGACTGTATGGAAATTTGATTTTTTGGAAAACTCATAAACAAATTACTGTAACTATATGCTCAACTTTCGCGGAGTACACTGCCATGTCAGAAGCGGTGACGTAAATACTATTAGTAAGAAATTTGTTAAGCGAATTATTTGATGTAAAATTTACCAAGCCAATTAATATGTACGAGGACAACTCTGGCGCAATTGCGATCGCAAAATACGGAAATTTTACAAAAAATTCGAAGCACATCGTAGTGCAATGTCATTGCATTAACGAGAATTACGGAAATGGCATATTGGCGGAGACGAGCGCAAGCTCGTCGTGTGCACAAGCAACGATTACAAATGTCATCCTAAAATAGAAGTGAAAACAGTTGTGTGTCTAATTTGTGAAAGTGTGTACCACACAAGTGATTTTGCAAGATTAGATGGTGCGATTAAATTAAGTAGTGTATTGAGAATATGCAACAAACATCATGATCTAGATCTAACCTCAAATATAAGTAGAAAAACGCTGAGTAATGATGCTAGGCGTATAGTCACTCAGATAAAATCAATCCATAACTCGCAATCTAGAAAGATAATCTAAGAAACGATAATTTAGAAATCATCAGTGATGAAGAAGAAGGAGAAGTGTATGAGAATAGTTTGATAAGAGAAAATTAACTGTTAAGAGAACTAAATAAAGAATTAACAGAAAAAAACAAGATGCTAAGGGATTTACTCGAGAAACAAAAAAGTGACACAAATACAGTGAAAAATAAAACTTTTGCGGAAGTAATGTCTTATTCAAAAACTAGTACCAGGTCAAAAAGGGTACCTAGCATAATAATAATAAACAAATCAGCACATACCATTGATCAGATAAACTTGTTTGTAGCACACTATTTAAATAAGAATAAGGCGATTCAGACCAAAAAAGTTCACAAGAAAAAGGATCAAGTGATTGTTAATTGTTTGAATGAAGAAAATACAAGTAAAGCTTTTAGTATATTAAAGAAAAAACTAGCTGATGAATGTGAAGTGATCAAAGAAAAAGTAGAAAATCCAAAAGTAAAAGTCGTTGGAATTAATAATTTTGAAAACCTAGACGATACAAAGTTGGAAGAAGATATAAATGAAAGAAACTTTAGTAAATTTTCAAAAAAATGTATAGTTCTATATACATATAACAACAAGACTAACTTGCAAACAGCGTTAATTTAAATGCCAGCAGAATTGTATCAAAGTGTCAGAGAAAGCAATCATAAACTATTTGTAGGATATAAAAACTGCAAAGTTTATGATTATTGCAATATTAAACCATGCTTCAACTGTGGCAGATTTGTACATAATGGTCTGCAATACAATAATAGGCCTATCTGTTTTAAGTGTACGGGCAACCATAAAACGAGAGAGTGTGAAAGACAAGGAAACATAATGAAATGTCCGAATTGTATATACAGTAATATTAAATACAAGACAGAACATATGGCACAGGCAGCCACGAATGCAAAATTTTGTAAGCCAAGATAAGAAAATTTATTGACTTTACCGACTATACAATGCAACCTATATTATCAAGATATGTCAGCATGGCAGGGGCCACGATAGTTCAAGCAGCGGAATGGAGAAATATCGGGATGACAACAGCCGCGATTAACACACTCAACGATAATATACCAAATAAAGGAAGAAACAAAAATTAACCATGGATCAGGATATTGACATTGAAGAGGTAGTCAAGGCAGAGTGTAGAAAAGGTAGAAAACATCAGAGGACTCAACAAGAAGATCGTGAAGAAGAAAAATTTAATATTGTGTGTGAATATAAGAAGTCTTAATGCAAATTTTGAAAAACTAGAAACATTTGTAGAAAGTATGTTAAAAAAGCCATGTGTGATAATCTGTACGGAGACATGAATCTTGCAGCACCCTCATTTCTATCAATTACATGGGTATAAATTATGCTACAACGAGAGTAAAATTAATAGGGCAGATGATGTCCTTGTGTATATTAAAAATAATTTTTATCAAAAAACTAAAGTAAAAGTAATTGATAAATTGAGGGTGGTTAGCACAGATCTTAAGCTTCAATGAGGTGAATCATTAAGAGTTTCGGCTATGTACAGGTGACATGATGTTCCCAAAACAGAATTTCTTAATAGTGTAAAAAAATTTCTATCAAAACACATTAGAACCAAAAACTACTGTATAATAGGAGATTTAAATATAGATTTAATATAAAGTAATGTACAAAATAATAATATAGGTGCAATATCAATGAGTCAGGAATTCTTAAATAATTTCTTTGAACAGGAATTCATTCCGTACTATAGAGGTGTAACAAGACCCTCTCTAGATAACGAATTGGGTTCTTGTATTGATAATTGTTTTGCAAAGATTAAAGACGAATTGCAGAATGAGCAAGAAAAGATAGAAAATTATATTAATTATAGAAAGTTAAAGGAATATGCAAAGAAAATAGAATGGAATTCACGTTTGCATTTGCAGGATCCAAATCTTGCTTTCGATGAACTAATAAAAATGATACATAGCTGTGTTGGAAAAGCCACTTGTAACAAAAAACTAAGAATAAACAATTACCTAGGGAAAAAAATGGATAACTTAAGCAATATTAGTATCGTGTAAAAATAAAGAAAATCTATATAATATATGGAAAAAAAATCCTACAAATATAACTCTAAAGCATAAATATAAAAATTATGAAAAAATTTTGAGTAAAACAATAAAAGATGCTAAATACAAATTCGAAAACAATGAGATAAGAAGAAGTGGCTATAATCCAAGACAGCTATGGAGTATCATAAACAGTAAAATGGGCAATAGCAACAAACAAATAAAATTGCCTGACTGTATAGTGATAAATAACCAAAAAATAGTAAACAGGACAAATATAACGAATAAAATGAATGATTATTTTAGTCAAGTTGGAATAGACTTAAGTAACCAAATAAATAATAAGTCCGATGATCAAATAAGACTGCCAGCAAGAAATAGCGAATCCATATTTATACAACCAACTAGTGTTTGTGAAATACATAGAGTAATAAGCGAAATTAAGAAAAAAGCTGGTGGGGTAGACAACATCAATGCAAGTACAATCAAGTGCATTGCTATGTTTCTGGCAAAACCTTTGGAACATATTTTTAACATAAGTATACAGCAATCTATTTGGCCGAATACGCTAAAACGAGCTGATATAGTGCCAATTCACAAGTCTGGAGATAGTACATGTATTGCAAACTATCGCCCAATATCACTGATTTCTAATAGAGCTAAAATATTTGAAAAAATTATATACAACAGACTTTTTAATTTTATAGTGAAACATAATATTATATTAGAGAAACAGTTTGGTTTCGTCAGAGGCAGAGGAGCAACAGATGCGCTTGATTGTCTTGCAGATATTATATACAAAAGTCTAGACAAAAGTAAACCAATAATAACGACATTTCTAAATCTAGACAAAGTTTTTGATACTGTTGATCACAGAATATTATTAGATAAGTTGGAAAGATATGGAATAAGAGGATGTGCCTTAAAACTCTTAACTAGCTATCTATCAGGTAGAAAACAATGCGTTAAGATGAATAATTTTAAAAGTGAATACAAAGATATTTCCTTAGGTGTTCCGCAAGGAACCATTTTAGGTCCTTCATTTTTTATCCTATATGTAAATGACCTACTGATAGATATTCTAAAAGATTCTATAATGTCTTATGCAGACGACACAGTCATCATCTCGAGTGATGACTCGTGGTCAGCAGCACAGGACACGATGAATTTTTATCTTAGCAAGGTTGCCAAATGGCTGATGTTAAATAAACTATCGTTAAATGTAAATAAAACTGTATACATAACCTATGGCAACTACTGTGATAGTGTTCCAGAGGATATAAATATTAAAATTAGAGGCAACTTTATAAATAGGGTTGAAAACCATAAATATTTACGGTTACATTTCGATTACAATATGAAATAGAATATATACATTGACTCCATTGTAAAAAGAACAAGATATTTAATTTTTTTCTTTGCAAAAATTGAAAGTATAATGGATAGAAAAACCTTAATGATGATCTATCATGCATTTTTCCAGGGCCTAGTAAATTAAGGAAAAATTGTCTGAGGTGGGGCATATAACAATTGTATGTACTCAATACAAGGAGTACAAAAGAAGTTATTAAAAATTATTAACAGAAATCATTTTGAAACACAAAATTTCCCACTAACAGTTAGGCAGTTGTTCCCAATTGAAGCAATAACGTATCACTATGGGAAACTAAGGTATATTTATGGTAAAAATACGAAAACTACTAGGAAACAGAGTATATCATTGCCAAAAATTAATAAATCTATAAGGAAGAAAAGCAGCTACAACATGGCTGTGAAAATTTTCAATTTACTCTTTAATGATCTCAAGGTGTTAACAGTTAGAAAAGTAACTATAAAAAATAAATTAAAGGATTTCATGAGAAATCTAATAGTATGAAATGTATTAGAGACACTAGTTTAACTTCTGTTGTAAGTACAAGGAAGAACAGTACGAAAAGATTAATTTTAGTTTTTAGTTTTTAAGCTATCTGTATAATTATTGTGCCATACCTATGTATAAGCAACTTGTATGCCTCTGTAGGAAGCCTTTAAAAGGCTTATGTATTTTTTTTTACGTGGCATTTGGAACTCGAAAGTTCATCGCCTCATCCACGCAAGCCTTCCATGCTGCCCTATCTTGTGTCAACCCCACCCAAGATGCACCTCTCCGATCGACACCCACCCGTCCTATTTCTACTAGATCCGCTTTTACGATGTCCTCCCATCTACGTCGAGGTCTACCTAGAGGTCGCGTTACCATCGGCCTGCCCTTCATGACACGCGCTGCCGTATGGTCGTCTCCCATTCTCGCTACGTGCCCTGCCCATCCCAATCTGCGCGATTTCATTATTCTGTTAATATTTGGTGACGCGTACAGATTGTGTAACTCATCATTGTGTAGTCTCCTCCATTCCCCGGATTCCTCATCTTTCTTCGGCCCGTATATTTTTCGCAAGACTTTATTTTCAAATACCCTAAAACGGTTGTCCGCCTGCTTAGTGAGAGCCCACGTTTCGCACCCGTACAGAACCACCGGCAGTATTATTGTCCTGTATATTCTTATTTTAACGTTTTGAGACAACAGCCTCGACTTAAGTAAATTACTCACGGCGTAGAAGCAAGCATTACCCGAATGGATTCTCTTGCTTATTTCGACATTAATCTCGTTTCTATCATTTATGGTCATACCCAGATACCTGAATTCGCTAACCTTTTCAAAAGTAAAATCCCCATCTCTGAGATCTCCCTCCCCTCTGCAGATGCCTAGTTTATCCACAATCATGTACTTTGTTTTTGATTCACTAACTTCTAACCCTGTATACTCTGCCGCTTTTATGAGGATTTCCGCATTTCTTGCTACCGTTTCCCTACAATCCCCCAGTATATCCAAGTCATCTGCGTAGCCTAGTATCTGCGTTGTTCCATTAAGCGTTGCGCCCAGCTGGCTAACCTGCATTTTTCTAACAACATACTCTAACGTTAAGTTGAACAGCACCGTGGAGAGCCCATCCCCTTGTTTTAAACCATCGCGTATCGTGAAGGGTTCTGATATATTACCGCCTACTCGGACCTTTCCCGTGCTTCCGTTCAGACATATTTGAATCAATCTCACGAGTCTTTTCGGTACACCGAGAAGTACTAGAATTTGATACATTTTGCTTCGCTTAATAAAGTCGTACGCTTTTTTAAAAAATCTATAAATAGTTGGTGTATGGTTTCGCAAAATTCCCATTTTTTCTCTAATAACTGTCTTGTGGTAAACATTTGATCGCTCGTCGATCTGTTGCGCCGAAATTCGCACTGATAATCTCCTACTATATCTTCCGCGAATGGAGTGAGTCTAGCTTGTATTACGTTTGACAGAACATTGTAGCACGTTGCTAAAAGTGAGATACCCCTATAGTTATTGCAGTCTGTCTTATCCCCCTTTTTCAAAATCGGTCATTATAGATTCCTTCCAATTTTCGGGTATTGTTTCATTTTTCCAGATGGCACATACTAGTTTATAGATTTTGAAAGTGAGCCCGACGCCCCCATATTTGAGTAACTCAGCTGGTATAGAGTCATTTCCTGTGGCTTTGTTATTTTTTAGTTTTTTAATCGCGGCCTCTACTTCTTGGTAGCTTGGTTCCTCCACGTGGAGTTCAGCAGTGTGAATTTCGTCCCCTAATTCTTCGCTATTTTCGTGCACGTTTAATAATTTATCGAAATAATTTTTCCACAGCCACAGTAATTCATTGTCATTTGTTACGAGGTCCCCGTTTTCGTCCTTCATCAATTGCGCTCTACTCCTAAAACCCTTTCTGATGGCGTTAATCCCTCTGTACATTTCGCGTGGGTTATTTTCCTTACTGTTAGTTTCTATTCTCCTAATAAGATTCTTTTGATACTCACGCTTCTTATTTCTGTAGATCGCGCTCGTCTGTTTCCTTACGTTAGAATACTCTT
>JAZHPH010000143.1:0-51169 GCA_037356405.1 Nasonia oneida | reverse complement strand
ATCACACCTACGCCTGTTCCTATCGGCTGTCCGCGGCTGCTTATTCAATTTATTCGCAGCTAACCTCTTTCTCAGGGGCTGTTCCTCTATCCGCAACCTAAGGACGCGCTGTGTAGTGGTGATAGGCACCCACCCGTCCGATCAGGACGACAACGCCCAAGACCCGCTTAGGGTAGCGGCATTGTAACAGAAGGCTTATGTATATAGTCATAAATAAATAAAATAAATATTATAAAATTAGAATCTTAGTATAATTTAGCAGACATGTTATCAAAAAGCTTAAACAAAAGCAAATTCTTAAACAATAAAAAAGCGTTAAGATTGTTATAAATTATGAAAAGATCGTAAATGTTCGTAAAGAATCACGGTCATATAATTTAGGAGGCATGTTGTAATATGTAATATATGATAGTGATAATATACTCAAATTGGTACATGTTGCGCCATCTCTTGGTTAATGACGATTTAGTGCAACGAAACGAGTCCGCGCACGAAGCTCTATACTTTGTACGAGCGCGCGCTACGCTAGGCTATATTACTCTCTCTCTCTTTCTTTCTCTCTCTCTCTCTCTCTCTCTCTCTGTCTCTCTCTCTCTCTCTCTCTCTCTCTCTCTCTCTCTCTCTCTCTCTCTGGTGAGTCGCTTTGACAGCTTTTCATTCTGCTCCTACTTTCGCACTGCTTTTCTGCCGCTTCTTGCCTTCGGGTCCTCTTTTGTTGTAGATTGTTGCACGCTCTTTTTTGCAACCTTTACGACGACATATAAATCGCTGAAGATTGCAATTTATTTTCTACATATTTTCTGCACAAACTTTCTGCACGGCTTCTAACCGCAAAATCTACTCGGCTCGACTTGGCTTGGTTTCCCGCTCGCACGGCGTCTCTCTCCGCTCCTAATCAACATCGAGGAGACATATACCGCATCGAGGGAGAACTTCTAAGGCGTCTGCACATTGTTTGAGTAAGTTATCGACGAAAATGAGTGAGAACGGCGAAAAGAGCAGGGAAGTGCCTTTTCGGCAATGCGGCAGCTGTAAACAGCTTATTCAGCACAAGGAGCCGAAAAGGTGTGCTTTTTGCAAGCTCCATTACCATGTCAAATGTCTGAACACCATCAACATCAAGACAGTCGTGGTAAACGATAGGCAGTTTATAGCCTGTCCTCCCTGTGCGGACGCCAAGGGTGCCAAGGCGGGACTCAGGTCAACATCAGCGGCGGGGGTGACTGCGACAACAGCGGCTAACAAGACCACCCCAAAACAACCGGGGACGAAGAAGACGAGATCGGCACCACAATCAGCCAATACTTCACGAAGTACATCACCAGCTCGCTTATCACCAACCATCGAAGCTGCATTGAAGGACATTCGTGAAGCTCTCGATGACATCCGCAATGCTCATGCGGAAGCCATCCAGACACAAAACATCGTGTCGGAGAGGATCTCGAGAATTGAGCAACGTCTTAACCCGCTGCAGAAGCGTCTAAAGGCCCTCGGTGAGCTGCCTGCACTCAAGACTCGCATACTTAATGCTGAGTCCACCATCACCGAGTTGCAGGCACAAGTCCAAGATCTCTCATCGAGGAGCCCAGCACTGCAGCAAGACAACAACAACAACAGCAGTGAGCTGGCTGAGGTCAAACGACGGCAGGAGCAGACCTCAAATAGTGTTGTTGTCATCACGGGCTTGCACTACACCCGTGAGACCTTGCTGCATCTCCTCGCGTTTGCAGTCATAAACGCACTTGACCCAACGGTCCTGCGGAGAGATGTTGCATCCGTCAGGGTCATGGGTAGGCTCGATGCACCCCGGAACACCGCCAGGAGTGATGGCAGATTGCCACCACTAGCCGTCGCCGTCTCGTCGAGTGCACTAGCACGAGCAATCGTCGTTGCCAAAGCTCGTAAACGCAAGCTCCACACCAACGAGCTGGACGCAACCGTGATGAAGGAGGCCAAAGCTCTGAGCCCTGACCACCAAGGGCTCATAAACATCAATGAGCTACTCCCCAACGACGTCCACAAGCTGCGTTCACGGGCTAGGCTGGAAGCCAAGAGGAGGCAGGGCTGCCGAACGTTCGTCAGGGACGGGAGATTGTTCGTGCGCTGCAACGATGACAACGAGCGTGCCACCGTCATCACCACCGACTCCGAGCTGGATGATTTTTTAGCTCGGATCCCGCTCGCCGTAAACATCACTCCACATTGAAGCTGTCACACATACATTTCATCCCATCACGTCCGCCATCAAGCTCATCCGCCGTGTCTTCATCGGGTTCTAAGGTATCTCTGTCTGAAGGTCTAAGGGTCTGTCATTTTAATGCGAACTCTCTCACGGGTCACATTGAGATGATCAGGCTCTTTTTATCCACTCGCTCTTTATTCCACGTAATAGCTGTTACTGAGACCTGGCTAAGCGAGAGGGTGACATCCAGCCCTTCGCTGGATGATTACCAGCTCTACAGACGAGACAGAAACAGAAACGGTGGAGGTGTGGCCCTCTATATACACAAATCTCTGACGGTTAGTGTTATTTCATCATCCGACGGTGAATGGTCCGGCAAGCCAGGCAAGCCTGAATACCTCTTTTGTGAGATATCGGCCAAGGGAGTTTCTCCCATCTTCGTGGGGGTTGTGTATCGTCCACCTCATGCTCCTTTTCTCCCAGGCTCTAACTTTATTAACGAACTAACAACTCACATGCACAACTACTCCACGAAGGTTATAATGGGGGACTTTAACTCTGACCAACTATCCTCATCCAAAGATGCCAATTTCATCAGGGCCTTCATTGATGAGAACTCTCTTTCGTCCGTTCCCTATGGTGCCACGCACCATAAACAGGGTTCTGACACCTGGCTTGATCTGTGCCTAATCGACGAGCAGGATCGTCTGCAGTCATACTGGAAGACGGATGCACCTTTCATCAACGGACACGACCTTATCACGGCTACTCTCGACGTACAGATTCCACGCTACGTACCAAATACATACTCATACAGAAACTTTAAAGGCATCAGCGCTGAGAAGCTGAGAGACTTTCTTAGCAAATGTGACTGGACATCTATCACCACTTCATCACTTGACGACTGCATATCTTTACTTAACGCTAACCTCACTAACTCCATCAACCACCTCGCTCCATTGCGGACTGTGACACCAGGACTACAACGTCACCCGTGGTACACTGCGGCTATTCGTGGCCTTGTATCCGAGAGCAATAGACTTTACAGGCGTTTCAGGGACTCCAGGCTCGAATCAGATCAACGCGTTTACAGATTAGCTAGAGACTATGCTCACAAACAAGTCGAGGAGGCCAGGCTGAATTATTACTACTCACGCCTGTCCACCTTGATCGATATTGCTGAGATCTGGAAAGAGCTGGAGAAACTTGGAATTTCTGCCACCAAGGCCCCCTTACCATCTAGATTTACCACAGATGAACTCAACACGCATTTCAGCGCGATCTCAAATGATCCGCTGGCTCCTGCTGTTGAGGATTATCTTGTTACCCTGGAAAGTCTTGACCTCCCGGAACATTTCGAATTCAAACCTATAACGGAATCGGACGTGTTGGCTGCGGTGTCGCACTTTGACACTCAGGCCAGGGGGAGCGACGGCATCCCACAGGTTGTCATCTCAAAAGCATTGCCGGTTCTTGCTCCCTCACTAAGTCATATTTTCAACCTGTCCCTTAGCGAACCCTGCTTCCCATCTGCCTGGAAATTGTCACTTGTGCGCGCACTCAACAAAGTCAGTTCACCAACAGCCCTGACTGATTACCGTCCGATTTCACTTCTCTGCTTTCTTTCCAAGGCTCTGGAGTGGCTAGTGCACAGGCAAGTCTCAGAATACCTTGAATCAAGGCTCTTACTAGATAACCTTCAAACAGGCTTCCGAACTGGTCACAGCACTCAGTCTGGCCTAATTAAGCTAACTGATGATGCCAGAGCTGGGATAAACAAAAAGAAAGTAACACTATTCCTTCTCTTTGACTTTAGCAAGGCGTTTGACACTGTGTGTCACGTCAGGCTCCTGAGAAAGCTATCCACCTTTGGCTTCTCAAAGCAAGTCATCCGCTGGTTTGCCTCCTACCTCTCTGGTAGAGAGCAGGCCGTCGTTGGTGACAATAACGAACGTTCTTCTCCTCGGCGTCTCAACATCGGCGTCCCGCAGGGGTCCGTTCTGGGTCCCCTGCTGTTTGCATTGTACATCAATGACATCGGTTTCTGCCTTGATACCGATGTTTTCCATCTCATCTACGCGGGTGACTTGCAAATTTACAGTCAATGCCACCTCGAAGAGCTCGATTCTTTATCAAACAAGATGAGTGCCAATGCTGAGAGGATTACTGGTTGAGCTGCACAGAATAAGCTAAAACTTAATGTTGCTAAAACTAAAGCAATTGTCCTGGGCTCTCCCTACTACATAAACGCATTACCCTCAACAGCTAACACTTTCATTAACATAGGGGGTGCCCAGGTCAGCTTTGAATCTTCCGTGCGTAATCTGGGATTGGTGCTCGACTCTAAGCTTACGTGGAGGGAGCATATTACACAAGTGTGTAAGCGTGCTCACACGCTAATGTACAGGCTTTACTTTTTCAGGAAAAGCACCAATCTCAGGTTGCGCAAGCACTTAGTGCAGGCCCTCCTGTTTCCTCTTATAGACTATTGTTCTTTCGTATACTGTGACCTGACGCAGGAACTCGACCTAAAACTTCAGAGGCTCGTGAATACAGGAATTCGGTACATCTATGGTGTAAGAAGAGATAAGCACATCTCCCCATACAGGCGGGAGTTGCAGTGGCTAACCACTGCCGGATGCAGGAAGTATTTCACTGCTTGTTTCCTAAGAAAAATGTTTAACACAGCCGTACCATCATACGTACTGGCATACTTTGACTTCCGCGTGACAATTCGGCCTGTTAGGGGGGAGGTGATACCTCTGGATATTCCGACATTCGCGACGGAGACGCTGAGGAACTCGTTTCATATCAGCGCCTCATACCTATGGAACAACCTACCATCTCACATTCGTAACACTACATCTGTCTCAGGTTTCAAGAGACTAGCTAAAGAGCACTTTCTTGAGCTTGAAAATACAAATACAAACACTTGAATCTCTTGTACACATTCACGCAAACACACACACTCACACACTCTCGCTTAACCCATCTTCACATTATCATACTATCACAATACACATTTTTGCTGTACTACTATTCCTGCTATATACAATTTATCGTACAATAGAAATAAATAAAATCATTAAAGATTATTAAACACGATGAGGGGAAATTTAAGTTAAATCAGAGAATAATCAAATCCTACACTCTATTACACACACATACAGAAAATGAGGAACATTTTCTGTATGTGTGTGTACAGAACAGTATGAGAGGATGTGCTGGTAGCAGAGCAGGCCAGAAGCAGAACAAAATACGAGATAAGTGAAATACACACGCATAAGCCGCGCGCCTCACTAAATATTCTATTTCTCTCTTTCTCTTATTACAATTCGTTGCACGAAAAGTCGATCGCATCTTCCAAAAGTCTAACATAATATTAGTTTGTGATACAATCGTAACGATAGGAGTGATGTCCTACTTAACTGACTACTAAGGGAAGATTAATTTTCATTATAAATTTCAGTGTTGGATTTAGACTAAAAATACATAAAGACCGATGGTGGTTTCGAAAGACTTTCCGGCGACTACTGGAGGCTGTTCTTTCTTCGATCGCGAAGGTACTGTCCGGTGAAAACTCTCAAAAGTTTAGGACATAACAGGTTGTTTACTTATACTTTTTTGGTGCATCGCAGCTGGGAATTATTTTGAAAAGTAAAAAATTCAGACATTTTTTGGATAATTATTTGACCTCTTACAAAATTAGGAAACTAGAGAAAAAGCAATCGATTAACATAATATTTTATTTTGCGTAATCCTTATTCTTATCCATTACGAGCAATGAATCGCTTTGTAGTAACTTGCTCTTTTTCCTATAATTCCTCCACGGGCAAAGAATCGCTTTGTAGCGACTTGCTCTTCTTTCTACAATTGCTTCACGGGCAAATAATCACTTTGTAGCGACTTGCTCTCCTTTATACAATTGCTCCACGGGCAAAGAATTGCTTTGTAGGGAATTGCTCTCCTTCCTACAATCCTTTCGTTACTTACTCGTTATCAACAATCTTTCCAAAAACAGAGAATCACCTCATTGTGCAACCTGTTTTGACAAATATTCCTTTTAAAAAAAATAGAGAATCGCCTCATTGTACGACCTGTTTTTTTTTTACAAAAATTCCTTTCCAAAAACAGAGAATCGCCTCATTGTACGACCTGTTTTTTTTTACAAAAATTCCTTTCCAAAAACAGAGAATCGCCTCATTGTGCAACCTATTTTTTTACAAATATTCCTTATAAATAATCCTCATCTCAAATCATTGTGCAATCCGTACTAATCAACAAAACACATTTTTTTAACTATACGCAAAATAAAATTTAATAAAGACTGAAAATATATCAGTTATATATACCAGGAGAGCTACGCAATAAATTCGCAGACCATTTAAAAATTCAATTGAGTCCTTGCGTGAAGAAGGAAGTTTTAGACAATTATTTTCAGTATCCGGAAAACGTTGACGAATTGAGCAAGAAACTAAGAAAGAAAGAACTTTCTAGTGTATACGACTACGTTCGCTATCGGATTTCAACATTTTGGGGAATCGCTGCATTTAAGAATAGTCCCAAGAACACTCGCGACCACACAGAGAATAACGAACAATTCTCTACGCCAACTGAGAATATAATAAATACAGATAATTGCTCCAAAGACGTGTCTAGAGTTCGACGAAAAAATGAACGAAGAAAATAGTGAAAGAGAAATCGAGAGTAATAAAGAAAAAATGGCACCACAAATAAAAGGGATATCTTTGAAGGGCACGCTTGATTTAATTCTCCGTTTCAATGGATCGAACATATCAGTAACACAGTTAGCAGACGGTTGTACTGAAGCGCGAGATATTCTACCCTAAGGAAACGAAGAAGACTGTGCGCGTCTTATTCGAATGCGTCTTTTTGGCCAGCTTGCGCAAGGGGATAAAAATTCAAAACTATCGATGAAATCATTCAATTCTTTGAGAGTAATTTCAGATCATCGAAGACGTACCACGAAGTTTCGAGAGAATTAGCTAAAATCCAACAATGTCCGACGGAAAGTGTAGTCGTTTACTCGAAACGCCTTCGAGAAATCGAAAAAGAAATCAAGAAAGCCGCGGTGCGCGAAGGGAGAGCAACGCACAAAAATAATTTTAACGAAGAATTAGAAAAAGATTGTATCAGATTTTTTATTCGAGGACTTAGATGGGAAGCACAAACTAGAATGGGTGATATGCAAACGCTAGAAAAAGCCCATAAGAAGGCGATAGAAATCTAGAGGGATTTTGCGCATATAGAAAAAAATGATGAAAATTTAAGGCGAGAAGAAGCGCGATTAAAACCAAAAGAGACTCGTAGAGTAAATGTTGTAGATGCCACTCTGGAGATAACGTGCAGTTTTTGTAACCAAATTGGACACGCCGCGATGAATTGTTTAAAATTCTGTTTACAATTTTTAAGTAATAACCATCCATCCCAGTCAAATGGCAATCCAAATAATAATCGTTTTTCATCATTTTATGGAAATAATCGAAATAATAACCAACAATCGTATAATTGTAATAATAACTGGAATGAATTCGAAAGAAATTTCTGGTTTAATAATCAGCAAAATAATTATCATCCAAATAACGAAGCGATTTCGAACAATATTATAAGAGATAACAATAATCAAAATCTTAATAATTCCACTTCAAATTTGCCAACAAACTTTTTTTGTCATTACTGTCTAAAACCGGGGCATTATAAGCGTAATTGTTATATATTGATGAGGGATATGCAAGAAGGAAATTTGCCGACGGGAAACGGTCGCGGCAATCCTCGCGCGGGCGGAGAGGCTGCCAACTCGAATGCTTGCCCGATCACAGAGACCCAGGGAGTGAGTACATCCTCTACGAGAAAACAGTCAACTTAAACCAAAAGAACTGTGCACCCAACGTCGAGATTGATATTAAAGAGTTGACGCGTCCTGCAATTTTTATATTAGACACCGGGTCTTCGCCAAATCTATTAAAAATTTCACATGTCCCGATTTATTTACCAATAAACTCGCAAGAAATAATTTTGTTAAGAGAAATAACTTCAGCATCAATAAAACCCCTAGGGAGCATAACAGTTAATTATGACGGTTTAAACTTTTATTTTCACATAGTCAGTGACGAATTTCCGATTAAAGAAGCAGGAATATTGGGCAGCGATTTCTTTCAACAAACAAGTGCAAAAATTTTGCAATGAGCCCGAGAGAGAATAAAGTTGAAGAGTCTTTATTGGAAAGAGAGACTGATTATTTGGACGATTTCGAGAAATTTAATGATGACCTTTTTGTAAATTTCCTAGGAGTGAATAAGACAAAAGGTATAATGGATAATATAGGAGTGATTCAAAGCGATAAATATGACGAAAAAGTGAAAGTGTGCCAGAATAAAAACGATGACGCTTATCCGACGGAGAGATTAACAGATAAAATTATAGGAAAAATCAGAAAATTTGAGGATTTATATGAATATACGCCCGACAGTCAGGAGAGCAGCGCGCGCGAGTTAAGTACTAATGAGAATTATGAAGATTATAATGCAAGTGATTATTATGAAAATGATGAACAAGATAAAAATAAAAATTTGAAATTTAGTGCGCCAATATCTCTATGCCACAGAGGTCAAGCACAGATTGAAGCACAGACCAAAGATGATAATAATGAATTGAAAATAATGAAAATGAAAAGATAAAAAGTTGTCAACGAATTGAACAAGATACAGAAATTGAAGAAAATTGTTTAAATGAAGATGTTGAATGTGTATATTTTTGTGATCAACAAGCAGATAATGAAAATTGTGTAAAGTTGAGAGGTAAAATTAAAGAAATAGAAAGCAAGAGTAAAAGAGAAGATTTCGAGAGAAAAATTCGAAACGAAGCACAGGCGAAATTCGAAACAATGTACGCGTTCCGAATAGCCGAGATAAGCCCAACAGGACGTCCACCGGATAAGGAAAGTGCAAGGGCCACTGTAAACGTTCCCGTAGAATTCACACTTAAGAAAAATGTGCGTTTCGAGATGAAAATCTAGAGCAACATTACGATTTAAAATCCAATTTACAGAATTCTGAAAATAAAAGTAACAATATAATCAAAGGAATAAATAATGACGATGAAGTTTCAAAAATAAATGTTCGTAAAAGGCGTGAAATTAGTAAAGGTGTGATTCCGAAGTCTATAAGATTGAGAAAGAAAATTTAAAAAATGTTAACAGCAGATAACAATTACGAGGATTTCACAGATATTTTCTCGAAGACTCGACCGAGTAAATTTCACAATTCAATCAAAAAGGACAAAAATCCCGAAGTGTTTAAGTTCGATGCAATAAGCGAGGAGTTAGAAAATATAATTACAACTGAAAGGAAGGAAAATAAGAATCAAAATTATGTCATATCACTTGAAAAAGATAATTCGCAAGAAACAGAGCAATATTTACATGAGTGTGGGAGAATCGAGGAATTGTTAAATGACTTTCAGAATCCCTATAAAAACAAAAACACGAAGTGCATGGACTTTGCGTAATATCCAGCACGCCAGCCTACGAAGTTGCAGAAGAAGCCTACTGTTGTGTTATGCTCATAGACTCTGCAGTGGCCGAAGTCCCCCGCTATGTAAAGGTCAGGGCTCTATTGCGCCTTGGTTACCTTAAACCAAGAGAGCGAGAAGCCATTGAGCAAATTGTCAACACCTATCACGAACAATTTCATTTACCCGGGGAAAACTCACTACTACTCACATAATCCAGCATCGCATTCCAACTATAGATAATTGACCCGTAAATGTCAAAAC
Organism: Nasonia oneida; assembly: GCA_037356405.1. NCBI lineage: Eukaryota > Metazoa > Arthropoda > Insecta > Hymenoptera > Pteromalidae > Nasonia > Nasonia oneida. Next base: position 41,193 of record JAZHPH010000143.1, on the reverse strand, counting down.
GTACCTCGCTCCTAGAGCACACAGAGGTCCAATCAATGAAAAAATTAAAGAATTTTTGGACGGCGGACTTATTTCACCATCTAATTTTGATTATAATAGTCCGCTCTGGTGTTTAAGAAAAAAAGACGATAGTCATGGTAATACAAGATACAGAATAGTTTTAGATTATAAAAAATTGAACAAAGTTACTATAACTGACAACCATCCTCTTCTGAACATTCAAGATATTTTCGATCAACTCGGCGGTTCGACATATTTCACGGTTCTAGATCTCGCGTCGGGCTATTATCAAATCCCATTACACCCGAAAGATCGACATAAGACTGCATTTACTGTAATGAATTCTGGATTTTATAAATGGAATGTTTGTCCACAAAGGTTGACATCTAACATTTATGCGATGCATTAATAGAATTATATATAACACACCTATGAAAGAAGGAGAGAAGCCTGAAAGTGCTCTCACTGTCTCGCCCGAAGACGCGAAAGAGTTAGATTCTGGACCATTAGACGTTTGCGTGTGCCTCGACGACATCATTATCTACGCAAAAATTGTAGAAGAACATAACGAGAAAATCGCGAAATTATTAAGAAGATTAAAGGCCTCAAACTTTAAATTGTCGCCGGATAAATGCGATTTTCTTTGCACAGAAGTAAGTTTCATAGGAGATTTGATAAGCAATCAAGAAATCTGCCCGGATCCTAAGAAAGTAGAAGCCGTAAGAAAGTTTCCGCGACCGAAAAATGTTAAAAACATACGCCAATTTTTGGGATTAGCTGGTTATTATCGAAGGTTCTACTCAAACAAAACGTACCCTTTGAATGGAACGAGAAAGTACAAGAAGCTTTCGGTATACTGCGAGAGAAATTATGTAAAGAACCTGTACTAATTTTCCCCGACTTCTCAAAACCATTAATACTCACCACAGACGCTAGTCTGACTTGCATCGGAGCGGTGCTTTCTCAAGGTTCGATAGGCCAAGATCGCCCAATTGCATATGCTTCTCGGGTGCTGAATGACGCAGAGACTCGTTACGATACCTATTCGAGAGATGCTTTGGCTATGGTCTTTGGCATTCGCCATTTCAGACACTATTTATTAGGCACTCAATTCGTTGTTTGCACAGATCATTTGCCACTATGTTGGTGGAAAGACTCTCGAGACGAATTCACGTGCAACACGATGGAGGCTTAAATTATCGGATTATAATTTTGAAGTCGTCTACAAACCAGGCCGAATCAATCTTAATGTTGACGCACTCTCTCGAAATCCAATCGAAGAGAATACAGAATCAGTAATGCTTAATCGCGAAAGCACGAAAAGTCATGCAAAATCTCGAGTCGAAAACGGGGACCAATCATACCTAGAGTCAGCAACTACATAAGTTACAACAGGGCGAATGACGCGTACGCACGCAGGTAAATTAAGTCGGCCTTATTACAGAGAAAATCGAAAGAAAATTCCCAATGCAAATAAGGGGACTAAGGAACTTAGGGAAAAGGAGAGATCAGAAGTAAATGATAGCGCATCTACTAATAAGATTGTTGAGAAACGCGTCGAGGCCCGAACGAACGAAAAATCTTATAAATTACCTGTCAGCAATCAAAGTACGTCAGAAACAATTAATCTCGACGATACTGGCACACATAATGTCAGTAATCAAGGTCAAGAAACCATGGTTAATCATGAATTCAACAATTCTGTTATAAATCTGAATACACAAAAGCGTTCAAAAAGTTATGGTAAAATGTTTGCCGAGACCCGAGAGCAGTTGTCGATGCGCAAGGATAATTATTTGTATTTTTTATCCTCAATGCATCAGCCCTGCGACAAAGGAGCAAAACTTCTAGAGAGTCGCAAGATAGTACCGCGAATACACGAATTGACTGCGGGAGAGTTAAGAATAATGCCGAAAAGCAACAAACGACATTTTATCATAATATTACGGGGACCTGAACGAGAAAGTATCTCGAAAATCGCAGTGAATTTAGTTTCCGGTTTAAAACAATTAAAATCATTTATTTTGAAAGAACAAATCAAATCAATTAGTCTTGTAAAAAGCGTCTCGATCAAAAATGTGCGATGAAACGACGTAATTGATAAAATTCAAAGCATATTAAGCTGATTACAAGTAAAGATAATAATTTGTAAAAGCACTATCACTTATCCGCTCTTAAGCGAACGCACAAAAATTATTGAGGAGGCTCATTGTTCTGCCATAGGCGGACATAAAGGCGTAAATAAAACCTATAAGCGCCTAAAGCAAAATTTTTATTGGGAAAATATGAAAAGCGACATACTAATATATATTCGGAAGTGGTTACCTTGTCAATTAAAGAAGTTTAACCCTTTGAAAAAGTTGATTTAGACACAGTTGGCCTGTTTCCACGAACAGAAGACGGACACGATAATATATTAACAATACAATGTTGTCTAACTAAATATTCTCTTGCGATCGCTCCTAAAGACGCCTTTGATAAAACGTTTTATCTGCACTTTTGGCGCTCCTATAGCTATTTTGACCGATCAAGGGACAAATTTTTTAAGTAGTTTAATAAAACGAGTAGCAAAACGATTCAGAATCACACAGTTCAAAACGACAGCCTTTCATCCACAATCGAATGGCTCTCTTGAGAGAAGTCACCATGTACTGAGCGAATATTTGAAACAATTTATCTCGCAAGACGAACAATGGGACCAGTGGCTAGAGATGGCTGCTTTTTCGTATAATACGTCCGTACACGAAGCGACACAACACACGCCTTACGAGTTAGTTTTCGGAAGATTGTCTCGTTCACCGTCGAGCGACCCACTCGAAACAGAGGGCAGACATGCGACGTATGCCGACTATATTATCGAATTAACAACAAGGTTGAATAACATTCAAGAAATAGCGCGAGAAAAACTAATAGCAGCAAAGTGGCGTACAAAATATTATTATGACAAAAGTGCGAACCCGCAAGATTTCAAAATCGGTGATTATATTTGGTTACTTGAAGGAGGAAAAATTCATAAGCTAAAAGACCAGTACGAAGGTTCCTATTTAGTCGTAGATATACTGCGTAATGGTAACTAAAAATTAATAAGTATAAAGTAGTGCATATGAATCGTGTACGTATATCATACATTAAACCAGAAAACACTTAAGTTTGAATTAGATGATACATGTCAAATATAGTTTAAGTATAAAATATATATAATGATTTTATTTTATTCTATTTAAATTAACATAATGCATAATTATAGTAATAGCGTCAATCGATTAAACAATGAGATAAGAAAAAAAGTAATAGAAAAATAACGGTTGAAATTTACATTTAAAGGAACTAAACACCTTCGTAGCAATACTAGAGATGAACGCTAGCGCCCCGATGGCGATTATGTAGAGATATGCGCTTACGCCCTCATGGCAATGATATGTACATCATACATTTGTCGATTATAGGCATAGGTAAGCGAGAATCAGTATTTAACAAAATCTTGTCTATAAAACGAAGATCGTGATATATAACTACTGTAATTTGAGCAAAGCTAAAAATTATACCTAACACGAAAAAAAGAAAAAATTTCAATAACTCTTAAATAAGCGAGAAAATCCTTGTTGGGTTTTATATATATCTATATACTACTATTTTAAATGATAAGCAGAGACAATTTAGTAATTTCATTAAGATATAAAATTAAAGTTAAAATTAGTTTTCCCAAAATATGATATATCTTAATGCGTATAGCAAAAAACATTTACTTGACATTTTAATATTTAGAGATTTCACTACGTTTATTAGTCTTTTTCTTATCAAGATTTTCACTTTTGAAAAAAGTTTTTTTGGTTTTGAAAAACAGCGGAAAATTCCGGGATCGGTACACAGCTGCAAGCGTGCTTATTTCCTAAAACTGTCCATGCAATAAAAAAAGGTCCGAGCCTTGTAGGCTGTCTTAATTACGGTCTCTCTAGACGCTGTCGATATCTTAGACAAACGCAGCTGCTCGTCATAAAATTGCGCTCGGTCCGTCGCGCCGTAAACTTTCTCGTACCGACTAATGCGCAGAAAAACTTTACTATCGCTATTGTAGTGCATCCACTAATGCCTCTCGTCGATGCGCACAGCTCAAGAGGTTTACGATAGGGCTATCTGTCCCTCGTTTTCTCTCTTAAGGCCCGCATCTCCAAATTTGCTCTGGACGAGCGTCACGTACGCATTTATGCATTTTAAAAATTAAAATTTTAAAAATTATAAAAATATTTAAAAAATCGCACGACGTGACAATATCAATTATCCTAAGAAATTTAAGAATTAAATAGAAAAATTATTGATAAAATCGTATTTAGTAATTTTATTGATAAATGCATATCTTGGAATAAATAAAGTACAGGAAGGAGGAGAGTGCATGCAGAGGCAGGAGGGGAGGCACTCGCATTTGCCCCGTGCATTGAAAATCGAGCCGTACCAGAAGAAAAAAGCAACTATCAACGAAAGAAGAGAGCGCAGGTAGAAGATGCATGTGAGAGTCTACGTATACATGATGTACAGACCTCCGTTACGTGTACAACAAAAAGCTGCGGACAAAGGAAGGTCAAAGTGCGCCGCACTTGACTACGAGATATTTAGAAACCATTGGCAGCCTAGAAGAAAGAAGATGCTCTGCATATCATAGGGGAGCATGCCAAATAAGGAGACATGCAACGGGCAAGCCTTCATTGGTCGAACGGTCCTCTCATAGTTACTCCTATAAGCCAGAGGGGAACCGCAAGGAGTCTAGAAGAACTAGAAGAAAAAGATAAGCAACCTCCATATAAGGAAATATGCAGCTTTGGAGGCTCCTGATTGGCCGTCTTTCCTCTCACATACGCTAAACGCCAGGATGCAAAGGGGGTAGCAAGGAGGATTTTGGGTATAAAAGGCCCAGGGCACAAGGCTCGAACGTGCAGTTTTTGTTAAAAATTAGAGCAGCGTGGAAGCTCCAGTGAAGGGCAATAACAACGCCAAAGGCGCTAAGGTGAGGACTAGGTCGACATCTACAACAGCAGGAGTAACTGCTGACACAGAGCATCATGTCCGAGAGGGTCTCAAGGATTAAGCAGCGTCTGGGCCTACTGGAAAAGCGACTCAAGGCCCTCGATGAGCTGCCTGCACTCAAAACTCACATAACAATACAGAGTCTACCATCGCTGAGCTGCAGGCACAACTTCAAGACCTGACATCGAGGAGCCCGTCAATGCAGCAGGACAACAGCAGAATAGACCTTAAACAGTGTTGTTATTGTCATGGGCCTACACTACACCCATGACACCTTGCTGCACCTCCTCGCGTACTATGTCAGACTTCCACCATTAGCCGTCACCCTCTCCTCAAGTGCGCTCGCTCGCTCAAGCGACGTCGCTAAAGCCCGACAACATAAACTGCACACCAGCGATTTGGACGCAAGCTTGCTGAATAAGGCAAAAGCTCTGAGCCCTGACCATCAAGGGCTTATAAACATCAACGAGCTGCTTCCTTTAGACGTCTATAAGCTACATTTGAAGGCTAGGCTAGAGGCCAAGAGGAGGCAGGGTTGCCGAACTTACGTGAAAGATGGGAAACTCTACATGCGCTGTAATGATGACAACGAGCGCACCACCGACGCCGAGCTAAGCTCTCTTTTAGCCCGAATTCCGCTCGCTGTCAAAATCAACCAACACTGAAGCTACAACATACACGCATCATTCCACCACACCCGCTATCAAGCTCATCTGCCATGTCTTCATCCGATTCTGAGGTATCTCTTACTGAAGGTCTAAGAGTCTGTCATTTTAATGCGAACTCTCTTACGGATCACATTGAGATCATTAGGCTTTTCTTGTCTACTCGCTCTCCATTCCACGTAATAGCTGTGACCAAGACCTGGCTGAGCGACAAGGTAACATTTATCCCTTCACTGGATGACTACATACTGTACAGACAAGACAGAAACAGAAACGGAGGAGGTGTGGCCCTCTACATACACAAATCACTGTCAGTTAGCGTTATTTCGTCATCTGACTGTAAATGGTCGGGCAAGCTAGGCAAGCCGGAATACCTTTTCTGTGAGGTATCGGCAAAGGGAGTTTCTCCCATCTTCGTGGGGGTTGTGTATTGTCCACCTCATGCTCCATTCATTAAGGCTCTAACTTCATAGACCAGCAAACAACCCACATGCACAACTATTCCACGAAGGTTATAATGGGTGACTTCAATTCAGACCAGATCTCCTCATCTGAAGATGCCAATTTCATCAGGGCCTTTATTGATGAAAACTTTCTTTCGTCAGTTCCCTATGGTGCAACCCACCACAAACAGGGTTATGATATCTGGCTCGACTTGTGTCTAATTGATGAGCAGGATCGCCTGTTATAACACTGGAAAACAGACGCACGTTTCATCAACAGACATGACCTTATCACAGCCACTCTCGACGTAGAGATTCAACGTTACGTACCTAATACATAAGGGACTTTCTTAGCGCATGTGACTTGTCATCCCTCAATTTTTCATCACTCGACGAATGCATATCTACGCTTAACGCTAACCTTGCGAACGCCATTAATCATCTCGCCCTATTGCGGACTGTGACATTGAGACTGAAGCGTCACCCATGGTTTACCACGGCTCTTTGTGACTTTGTATCTGAAAGGGATAAACTTTACAGCTGTCTCAAACACTTTAGGCTCGATTGAGATCTCCGCATACATAGACTAGCTAGAGACGATGCTCACAGACAGGTCGAGGAAGCCAGGCTGGATTACTATTATTCAGGCCTGTCAACCTTGACTGATGTTGTTTACCACCTCCAAGGCCCCTTCACCATCTCATTTCACCACAAACGAACTCATTAAGCACTTCAGCTCGATCTCCAAGGATCCTTTTGCTCCTGCTGTTGAGGATGATCTTCTTACTCTGAAAAGTCTAGACCTCTTAGAACATTTCAAGTTCAGCACTATAACAGAATCGGATGTGTTGGTTGCGGTATTGCATTTTGACACTCAGGCTAGGGGGAGTGATGGCATTCCGCAGGTCGTTATTTCAAAAGCATTGTCGGTTCTCGCTCCCTTACTAACAAGGAAGGGTCCCCAGGTGTACCTCACCGATTTTGATCATTTTGTGATATGTTGTAGTACTCGAAAAAATATTAGACACGTGTTTTTTCTTACGTGCTAACTCGTCGATTTAAGGGGTGAAAATCACCCTTGACGTTTACCCCCAAAAACAGGTTTTTTCTAATATCTCAAAAACTATTTGGAGTTTTTAAATAAAACCAACGCCAAATTCTTTATTATAAAAAGACGCTACTGTAGGCACAACTTTTACCCCGAAGGGTGTCAACCCCTGTTTTTTTAGGGGTAAATGTGCAATTTTTCGCTATTTTTTCAATATAAAATTGATCAAATCGGCTAGATTTTGTTGAAAATTGCACTATCATCAAGAAAATAAGAAATTAAAGTTGACGTGTTTCGAGATTTACGAAGAAAAGTTTTTTTTTCTTGATCGTTTTACCCTTGAGGTTATTTTTTTATTTTATCCTTAAATAAAATTTATATTCTTGAATTATTTTTAAATTTTTTTAATTTATTTGCAGATTTACACATTTATTGTATATTTTTTAATTTTTAATAAAACAACATTGAATATCGATGAAAATCATTTCATTTTACAATGAATTATTGCAGGTTTGAAATAAATAAAAATTCTGAACTCTTGTGTAATAAATTTTATTTCGAATACATTCTACAAACTTATAATATTACAATTATTTAGATCATGTAATTTATGTGTAATGCATCGGTAATTGAAAATTACATAATTTTCTTAATTGTTATCAAAGATCATAAGTAGAACAATAATGATAATCATCAAAAAAGTGTTTCAAACATAAAGATTTTTTACACCATGAACATCGAACAATTGCGACATTAGAGCACCCTGCAATTTCACAAAGTATATTAGATTGTGATCTAAAAGCAAAATTTACTGGATTTTAAAAATTTTCAGGATGAACATCCGTGTAACTACTTTTATAGCATGAATATCTAAACAGATTTATGTATCTCGGAGAAGATAGTTGATTGTGCACTAAAGATTGAAGTTTAATGATATTGTTTCTTAAATGAAGATTCAATTCTTCATTCATCAATATCACGCTGTCCGAAAAGTGTCTTACATAATTTTTCCAAACCCTAAATTCAAAAACATCTAGCGGTTGTATTTTGCCTGTAGTTCCTTTTGGAATTATTTTTAAAGTTATTTCTTTATTAGTAGGTTTTACTTCTTCTACGGCTGAAGGACAGTGCCCAGTCCATGAGTCTACCAATAGTACACTTGATAAACCAACAGTCGGAAAATATACTTCTTTGAGCCATGTTTTAAAATGATCTAAAATCAGACGAATTTCAAATTTTAGTAATTTTTAATAGAATACAAATTAAAACAAAAAAATGATCACTAATAATAACACAGGATGCCTTCTGAATCGAAAATAGTATCATAATTATTCGAATACGCCTAATATGAAATAATACCTGAAGTTAATTTTCCTGATTTAGAAGCCATTGCATAAATGTTAGCTGGTCTGAACAACTCTTGTGATACAACTGGCCCAAATTCACCAGTTTTTTCTTTAAGAACCATAAAAAGAGGGGAAAGAAGTCTACCATCACCAGATATTGTTGGTTATCTTGTATAACTATGAGTCGTAGAAGCTACAGATTGCACCAAGCATTCTACTTGACTTTCCCCTTCGATTGCTAATGTACGGCCAGAATGGACTAATTGAAATCCACTTTGATCTGAATTATAAACATTTTCTATTCCTTTTTCTTTAATAAGATTTTTCACTTCAATAACACATTCATCAGCTTTTTTTGTAAATAATCTGCTCCTTCTATTGTTTTTTTGGTAATAAATTTATTAATTTTTCTTCCAACAATTCTATGGGCTCTCTTAAAATTTTTTACCCAATGTTTTGATGCTTTGAAACGAAAATCTTCATGACCAATATCCTTTTGTACTTGCAGGGCCCATTTCTGTAAATCTGTATCATGGATAATATGTCCAGCATCAACAGCAGCTTTGAAATTTTCTAACACAAATGAACAAATTCTAGCTATTTTTTTTCTATAAGTTCCACCTTTATTTAAAATTTTTGCCCAACGTTTTAATTGTGTTATTGATGTTACCTTTCGAAATCTATTTTGTACGGTTTTTAAATTTAAATTTTTATTAACACCACTTCTGCAAAACTCTACTGCTCTTACTTTATAATCATGATCTAATTCTTCAACATCTGATGTGCACTGCTGAAAACTTTCATCTGTAATACTATCTATTTCATCGTCTTCTACAACCTGCATTTGAATATCTTTATAAGGTTCTGCAAAATCAAGAGTTTCATCCTCAAAAACTTCAAATTCATTAAATTCATGCATAGAGTTTAATAAAATTTGTTCAATATGCTCTTTTAAATCTCTTTCTCGCTGTGTTATTGGAGTTTCTTTCAGATTCAGTGCTTGAAATGTTATTAAAAGCAAGTTTAATACGTTCATGGGATTTACAAACATTTTATTCCACTCTAAAAATTTAACACTGTAAAATGAAAAACTGTTCTTGTTATTTTATACTGTTATATTTAACACGTTGAAGTACACTTTTAAACTCAAAGAAACATAAAGTAGAACTGACCAAAGTAATTGAAAATGCTAAATTAAAAATGCTATACAATATTAATAATTGAATTTAAAATATGTTCAACAAAATAATACAAATATACAAACATAAAAGTAATAATTAAAAAACTTAAAAAAAGAAAGTAATGCGGGCTTTGTAATAAAGACAGTCTCAACTCTGTAAAACGTAGAGAGCTTTCATGGGAATCTATTTTGCTTCGTGATGTAAATTTCTTAACAGCGTAAAAAAGACATTTTGGATGGTTTTTTAAGGTTAGGGACGAGCGCTTGAGGTATCGGTAAAAAAGACGGCCGGTTTCGTGTTCAGCAGCACAAAATACATAAAAATACTCTCTGTCAATAATTTTCCTCCCGTCGATCACAGGATAAACCTCTCAACTGCGTGAAAAAGCAATTTTGGGGAGTGTTTTTTGAGGTTAGGGACGAATGCTTGAGGTATCGGTAAAAAATACCGTCGGATTCTTATTCAGCAGCAAAAAATATATGAAAATAGTCGTTGCTTAGAATTTTTCTGAGGCCCTCTGATTTCTGACAGCTTGATCATTTTGTAAAGTAGAAATTTTTTAAGGTTAGGGAACGCGTAGCTCCGTCTGGGAACAAAATTTTAAAAAAGGCCCCTCACTAATTGAAAGTACATAAAAAATGCTAAATTTTCCATATTGTAAAAAATTTTTAGATCAAAAGGAATTTTGGGCAGAGCTTTGTTACGTTTGACGTGGAACGTCCCATATATATATATATATTAGGGCGTATCGAATTTTTTGTACACAATTTGGCGACTTGTCATAGTGAGGAAATTTTAGTACTTATATCAAATAGAATGCCCCTAGAATTTGGGTGCATAAGGTAAATGCTTCCGCTCTAAGGTCGCCAAAAATGATAAATTTTGCAAAATTACCACATTTACGTTTGAAAAATTTTTTTTCGATTCTTCATACAAATTTGAGAGAAAATTGTTCTTATACATTTTCTTGTAAAATGCATTCCTTCTTGTTGAAAAATCATTGAAGTGTTGTATTCAATATTTTCAACCTTAATTTCTAAAACTTCAATAATTTATCAACAAAAAGGAATGCATTTTACAAAAAAATGTATTAGAACATTTTTTTCTTAAATTTGTATGAAGAATCGAAAAAAAATGTTTTCAAACGTAAATGTGGTAATTTTGGACTTTTTGACTTTGGACAGAGCGGAAGCAATTGACTTTATGCGCCTAAATTTTACAGACGTTCTATTTGATATAACTACTAAAATTTCCGCACTATTACAAGTCACCAAAGTGCGTACAAAAATTCGATACACACTTTTATATATATATATACTAAATAATTGATTAGGGTTTTTACATCTGGATAATGCTACATATAATTGTCCATGAGAAAATAATGTTTTTTTTAAAATATAATCCTACATTATCGAAACTTTGACCTTGGGATTTATTAATAGTCATTGCAAATGCTAAGACTAAGGGAAATTGTTTTCTATATACAATAAGTGGTAACGAAGATGAAGGTGAATTTGCAGTATTTAAAGTAATTCTCGGTATAAAAACTTTAATTCCAATTTTTTCTCCAGTTATAATTTCAGCTTCTATGTTGTACTTAAATAATTTCGTAATTTTTAATCGTGTTCCATTACATAAACCTTCTGTTATACTTAAGTTTCTTATTAACATAACAATTGCAACAATTTTCAAATTGAGTTCATGTGGTGGTAATCCTTCACGAATGTTATTTAATACTACTATCGGAGAATTTATATAAATATTATCATCAGATTTGTCAACACCTTTGTATGTTGCAGTATCTATGCTATAATATATTTTTTCCTCGCTATCCATTTGTCTTAAAATAATTTTATTTAAAAAATACGTGTATTCATTATGAGAAGTGAGTATTACACTATTTAATGAAAAGTGAAATTTTTTACCAAAAATTTTTGAACATACATCTATAACGGGGTAAAGCTTTCGGCAGCAATCGCCCAGACGTTAGCTGCGTGCAATGCAACTGCTGTCGGGGAAATCACCTCGAAATAATCGAGACAAGGTCTCGTTTCCTGGGGATATTCTCGAGGCTCGCAGTGAACCGGCCAAGGTCAAATATGGCTAGCTACAGCTGACATGCACGTGTATCGTGAAGCGATACGCGTGCCCGCGGAGGCGGCAGGGAACGTAGTTTAGAGGAGACGGGAAGCGGGTCCGCAGAAATGACTCCGAACTCAATCGTTAGATTTAGAAAAGAAATGAATATATTGTCTGCACTCAAAATAGGGCACACGAGCACACGCGCGGGTGTGCAAGACGCAGGTGAACGACGTAGTCAGAGATCGGGAGAGAGCTAGTGAGAGAGAGAATCAGAGAGCTGTCACTTACGATTGGTAGTTCTCGCTCGCTCTCGGGAATGCTCGAGCCCAGGACGTCTCCTTCGCAGGCGAGTCGGCGTAGTCGCAGGTTGGGCGGAGTCAAAGCGATGTCGCACGAAGAGGCCTCAAAGGTAGCCTTGATCCCGTGACAAAGTACACCGGTCACACACACACGAATCGACAATCGTAAGTTTAAGTCAAGAATAGCGCGATCTAGCGAAAAGCTGTCTCCCTAATCAGCTAGCCCGAACGAATCTGTCGCGCGCGTTCTAAGTGTCGCGCGCGGAGCTCTCGCTCTCTCTCCCACTCACCGTCACGGTGTGCTCCCTCTCGCTGCTCTGCCGCTGCTCACCTGTAACATGTAACTGATTTACATTAAATAATATAATGATTGTATGCTGGGAAGGTTATGACGAGTTAACAACGTTCCTCGTCATACATCATTTGTTTTCCATTCATTTGGAATTTTTTCAATTTTTGTATACAATAATGAAAATTTACATAACAATATAAGAACGATGATAGTTAAAAAAGTTATCAACAATTGGAAATATTACTGTAGGAAGTGATTATTATCAAAATGTTAAAAGTAGCGATAACTATTTTGACTTTATGTCTCAATCTGGTATTTTTGACACTTTAATTGAAATCAAATGCATTATCTTAAGAACAAAATTCATTCATTTTTAACAATAACCATAATTTAGTATAATTTGATCATGTCAGAAAATTATTGGTAATTTTTATACAATAAGATAAAAAAAAATCTACGCGCCCAAAGTACATTATGACTGAAATAATGTGCTTCTGACAGTACCCCTTGGGTGGTGTAGAAAACTGTCTACTGATGGTTATCTTTTTACCGTTCATAAGTATAGCCAAAATTACTATATAATATAGTATATAATTTTAAACCATAAACATTGACAGTTAACTAACAGTACATTTTAAATAAGTTAATTCTACAAAATTCGTGTTATTGCTGTGTAAAGGGCTGTGGGGGGTAGGGGGTAGGGGGGACTGGGGGGGGGCTGTGGGGGGGTCATACACGTTTTTAAAAATAACATCAAAATAAACGATTATTATGTTATTTTGTGGGGGGCTCTGGGGACGGTATAGCAAAATAACTATATTATATATATATATATATATATATATATATATATATATACACATACATTAGCATGTCATACATAGCGCGTTATTGTAGAATCAGCTTAGTACGGAATTAGCTACGGAATTTTTTTTCATGCATACGTAGCCTAATGTTGACATACTTATGTTATGCTACAGGTTTCTTCTGCTTTTAATAAAAAATATAAAATGTATTCAAGAAACCGTCATACAAAAATTGCTAAAAAAAGATCTCTTGGCAGAGAAAAAAAACGTCCAAAAGTCTGTAATGCGAATTATAAAAAAAAAAATTCTTCCGCTTATAAGTTATCTTCTGTTTACTATCCAGAAGTCAGTTTTGAAGGTTATAGGATTTTTGATATGAAACTTCTTTTTACAATTCTTGAAAATAATTTAGTGTGTAAATGTGGTGGAAATATCAAAATGTATGAAGAAAGTTGTAGTGGATTAGGTGGAAAGTATAGTATTTCTTCTGATAAGTGTAAACATGATACTTTTTTTTTAATTGCAAGAAAATTGGTAAAAAATCAAATATTTATGAACTAAACAGACGTAGTGTTCTTGCCATAAAAATAGTTGGGGGTGGCCTTGAAAGCCTCAGAAGTTTTTGTGGAGTGATGGATTTTCCTGCTCCAGTGCAAAACTCAAGTTTTACTAAAATCAGAAAACAGCTATTAAACGTTACCTGTGATGTTGCTCATAAATTCATGACTGATGCCGTTGAAGAGGAAATCAAACTTACTCAGAATTCAAGCAAAGAAACTGTTGAAGTTGATGATTCCAATCAAGAAGCTATTCGTCGAATGAGTATCGACAATTTAGAACAGAATATATGTCAGAGAATGAATCGGAGTTGATAAATACTCCAGACGAAGTTGTAGCTTGTACGCGAAACATAGGTGTTCAAGGTGATGGTACATGGCAGCGTCGAGGTCATAGCTCTTACAATGGTGTTTTTACAATTATTGGACAAGAAAGTGGAAAAATCATTGATATTGAAGTGCTTTCCTCATACTGTTTACAGTGTAATTTATATGAAAAAATTCATGGATCTGAAGGGACTCCAGAATGGCAAGAATGGTTTAGTGCGCACTTACCATCGTGCACTAAAAATCATATTGGCTCATCCGGATCAATGGAATCTTCAGGCATTGTGGATATTTTCTGTCGCTCAGTAGAAAAGTATGATGTAAAATACGTATCTTACTTGGGCGATGAAGATTCTTTCAACATTCTCAAAAATTTTGGAAGCAAAGCCGTATGGTAATTATGTAGTTGTTACGAAGAAAGAGTGTTGTGGCCATGTGCAGAAACGTTTTGGCAAGCAACTCAGAACATTAAATTAAAATTAAATCAAAGATTCTTTCCGATAAAAAGAAAATTGGTGGAAAAGGACGCTTGACAGATAAACTAATAGACGAACTACAAAGATATTATGGAAATGCTATCAGAGGAAATTCTGATTCTTTAGAAGACATGACCAGAGCAATTTGGGCCATTTTTTTCATAAAGGTTCGACTGATGAAAATCCCCAACATATGTACTGTCCTACTGGATCCGGATCTTGGTGCAAATATCAAAAGGCATTAGCAGAAGGTAAAGAACAAGATTATGTCCATCCTCCAGCAATACCAAAAGCAATTTTAGATGAAAATGAAGATGAGTTTAAAAAACTGTCTGAGCCGGAGCTTCTTAGAAAATGTTTAGGTGGACAGACGCAGAATGCTAACGAGTCCTTCAATAATGTTTTATGGAACATCGCAATAAAGACTGATTTTGTAGGACTTGAAACATTAGAAATATCAGCATACATAGCGTGCATTATGTTTTCGAATGGCTGGAAAGAATTATTATTTCTCATATCTAACCTTGATATTGAACCTAGCAAAAATGCATTATCTGCTGCAGTGATAAAGGACCAATTACGTATCAAGGAAGCTGAAAAACAAACAGAAATGAATTCAAAAGAAGCACGAAGATTGAGAAGGCAATTGAATATTCCCACTGCTGATAATGAATATGTCAGTGGCGGATACTGAAATTTTATTTTAATTGTAAGTGGCGTGTATAAAAAGCACAAATACAACATTTTAAAATTTTTAATTGTAATTTTTCATTCTAAGATTATATGTTGTGTTTACAGATTTGACTTAGCGTATTCAGAGGTCTAATAAGTATTGAGACGCAGTCAGATAATTAAAAAGTATTGAACTATACCAGTCGCTATTAGTAGTCTCAGTCAGTGATGAACACAAAAGTTTGTAAAAGTGTAAAAAAGTGAATAATGTGATATATATTGAACAAAAATGTAATATTAATAAAAAAAATAGTGAAAATACTTATAACTGTGATATTTAATGTTATTTGACAAAAGTTAATATTGAGATGATTAAGTATTGTTCACTGACCGCAAGATTCAAGCGTACTGAAGCATCGTATTACAACAAATCAATGGTTAGTTTCTTCGTTGTGAGTGTTCTCATGGTCCGAGTGTGGGATTTTGAAAAACTAGCTAACCTTAAAAAATGTTATGGATCAATAGTCAAAATTTTCAATAAAATCAAGAAAAATACAAAAATTTTGACTTTCATTCCATCAAACTTTTTACGGCTAGCTGTTTTTTTAAAATCCTACACACGGGCCATGAAAACACTCACAACAAACAAAATAACTGCGGTCAGTAAAAAAACAACATGCTTATTAGCATAGCTATTTTTGAGCATATAAGGCCATACAAAAATATTTATAACTGTTTTTTTCGTCTTTACTATATATCAAGGGGCGCGACAGCGCCACGCTGGCAAGAAAAAGTACGAAGTACGATTTGTCGACGGCGCAACCTTATATACTTTGAAATTGGGTTTTCTTAACCTTAAAAAAAATCTCGAGAGCATTTAAATCATTACTATTGCGCGTATGCGCAATCTGTTGGCATCTACTTGAATATATTAACCTAATCTTTCATGATTAAAAAGATTCATCCAAAAATATTAAGTTATTAACTTAATATTGCAAGTTGAAAATTTGCTCGGTATATTTCTTTTCGTTCAGAGTTTCCATCCTCTCCCGATTTTTTCGTCTCCTCCGGTCACGTGACTTCCGGTGAGGTTAGATATTATACACCAGTGGTTAAAGTGGTTCATCTACTTGGCCGACATTCGTGTGCTACTCGGCGACACACGCGATTATATGCATATAATAATGCTATACGATTATATGCGCGATGCAATCAATGTCTAAAGCAATAGTAGCTATCGAATATACCAAGATTTCATGAAGTGCAATAGCATGGAGGATATGCTTTTGTAAAAGATGTGGAATCTCCCAAAAAAACTTTTTTCAAAAGTGAAAACCTTGGCAAGAAAAAGACTAATAAACGTAGTGAAATCTCTAAATATTAAAATGTCAAGTAAATGTTTTTTGCTATACGCATTAAGATATAAAATTAAAGTTAAAATTAGTTTTCCCAAAAAATGATATCTTAATGCGTATAGCAAAAAACATTTACTTGACATTTTTCTATTTAGAGATTTCACTACGTTTATTAGTCTTCTTCTTGCCAAGATTTTCACTTTTGAAAAAAGTTTTTTTGGGAGATAACATAAATTATAATGTATTTTAAACATCTATCTTTATTTATTTATTTTTTTAAATATGACAGCATAACAAGCATTATTTTAAAGTGGTTAGGTCCCCTTAAACTGCCCGAATTAGATGCAAATTTTATTTTTCTCAAACCTACTAATTTGACAGAAGTAAAAACTATAATCAACAATTTAAAATTTAAAAATGTTGGCGTTGACAAAATAAATGCTAAAACGTTAAAGGTAATTTGAAACTGTATTGCGAAACCATTAACACATATATGCAATCTATGTATCGGAAGAGCAATCTGGTCTGATTCGCTCAAAGAAGCCGAAGTAATACCAATTTACGAATCTGATGAAAAGCACAGCATAACCGATTATCGACTAATCTCCCTCATTTCAAATATCGCAAAGATTTTTGAGAGAAACATTAACTACTTTTTCCTGATCCCTATGCAATTCTGTAGTGTATAAACTATATATTCTAACTGATGTTGACGCATTGCGATGGAAAATGAATAATCTTATAAATAAATGAAAATCTATGTATGATTTATGCAACATTATAACTTTGAATTGCTTTCCACTCATCTGTGATTTATTATTTTCTTTGTTACTTTGTTACATCAAAGCGTATGTGATTACTATAGTTTAATCTAGTGTGAAAAAAATATATGTAAACTAACGCATCTAAGTGCACATCAGCCGCTGACATCCCCTCACCACCTGCGTCGCACTGAGCCTTCTAGAACGTACTCGTAGCGATGTCGCCTCTGTCCTTGAACAGCTTCTTAAACAAAGCACACAGTCTCGCGGCCGCCCCCAAGAGCCCGCCGCACCGGGTGATTAGCCCTCCTCGGTGCCCCCTGCCCCCGCCATCCGGCTACCGCGCACGACTTACCTGCTCAGGTGTGCTTATGGTAAAGAGCTGGAGGGGTCGGGAACCCGCGTAGAATAGCTACTGGTATTTGTATTGTTCTGGATTGACATACTGTTTGTAAAGGGAAGAGGGTAAAAATTTGTTTACTTACCTTAAAATTATTATTTGAAAGGAAGAGGATACTTAACATTTTGTTAATATAAGGTAGCGCTAGACATGGAATAATGGGTTTAATAAAGAACTGTGATTTTTTTGTAAATAACATTATTATTATTGTTATTATTATTATTATTATTTTCATTATTATTATTATTATTATTATTATTATTATTATTATTATTATTATTATTATTATTATTATTATTGAAAAGTTGATTCCTTAACATTATTATACAATAATTATGAATCATATGATTATTAGTATTTTTATCATTATTAAATTATTTTATTATATATTATACTTACAAACATTTACAAATGTAACAATACGATTTAATGCGACTTACAGTGTACTCAAAAAACATTACTTCAGTGACAATTCGTATATGTACTAGTTATAACATAGTTTTTAGCATAGTTAAGAGTATGTATTAATAACGGCAAACGCTGAAGTAGTAGTAATGATTGATTTTAATGTTGTAACAGTAGCAAGAACATTATTAGCATTAATAGAACGAGTAATAATAGTACATTGTTAACTATTGGTTTATCAAAGGTTACGATAGTGATATCGTAATGTTACAATCATATTTATGAATGACTAAAGGCTACGTGTGAAATTTAATTATGTATTCTTTTCGTTTCAACTTATTTACATCTACAAGCGTGTATAAAAAAACGATTAAGAGGAATCGATGGATACCTGCACGTGTCATACAATTTTAAACTTTAGAAAATTTGAAAAAATAGTGATCAATTAATAGATACAAATTTTATATAATGCTCATAAAGTAGCTAAAGTACATACACACATACGGAAAAAGTTTTGGAATCCTAGGGACTCCAAAAGTCTTAAATACTATTTACCCAGAAACTTTGAATGTAGGAAACATCTTAAATAGTATCAGGCAGAGGGACGCCTACGGCTGCCAAAATTTGAATCTCTGAAATTCTGAGAGTGCACCAGAACGCAAAACATGTTTTTATGCTCATGTGTATGCGTGTGTAGAATATTAGTCAATGTTTTATTTTGTTGTTCTGGACAAATTGAAATTAGCTTGATCAGCTTAAGGGGTCCGGCCTGGGTTAAATCCTGCAAAAAAATTTTTGCTTTTCACGTAAATTAAAAAACAAAAAATATCTACAATAAAAACTATTTCTACTGAAAAATATCATATATATACCATACAAAATCACTGACCAAAATTCATGATATTTTACTATATAAATAAGTGTTTTTAGTCACTTGCCACGGCTTGGTGAAAGGTCCGGACCACCTTCTTTACACTACCCGGGCATAAAATGTACCTTGAACATGACCCCTCAGACCTAATAGAAGATTTCTACAAAATATCAATTAAATGTTGTTAGCAACAAGTACAGTGTGAAACATATTTATTAAATTTATTAGATACGTATACAACGTATGGATAATTATATTTAATAATTATTTTTCAGAAATGTCTTTCATTATGTCTGTGGAGGCATGTTTAAGGTATATTTTAAGCCCGGGTAGAGTAAGTAAGACGGTCAGGATCTTTCATAAAGCCGTGACAAGTGACTAAAAACACTTATTTATATAGTAAAATATCATAAATTTTAGTCAGTAATTTTGTATGGTATATATATGATATTTTTCGGTTTAAATAGTTTATATTGTAAATATTTTTAGTAGATATTTTTTGTTTTTTAATTTACGTGAAGAGAAATAATGTTTATTCGACGAACATTTTTTTGTTTTTTTTTTGTAGGATTTAACCCGGCCGGACCACTTAAGCAGTAGACAAAGATATACATGCATGAGAAAAATACGGCTTGTTCAGTTTGTATCATTACAAGAAACGTGTGATCCCTTTCCTTTACATTATTTAAATGATAATTTTCCATGATCGTGGATTGTATTTTATATTTGAAAAGTCATCATTTACTGCTCAAATAATAAACATTCTCATGATTATTTAATATTCTTGCTTTTTAAATAATACAATACAATCTAAATTCAAATGTGTGGAGTACCTGTGGAGTACCAATCATTGATTAAAAAGAGCTTATGAAAATTATTTGATAAGAAATATAGTGAACATTTTGATAAGTTAATCATAAAAATGTTCTAATACATCATATTTATTTACAGAAAATATCTTTAGATCTGGCAATATGCACATGCGAAGGCATCAATATAATATTGGTAGTAAGATTATATATTGGACCGATGAATTTTCACAATCATTTAAACATCTTTTCTTCATAATACTTGACAATTATGTCGAAAAAAGTACTTTAGAACCATAAAAATAATTTTTCTTATTTTCTGTTGTTATGAATTAGTTCACTACTGAGAAAATCACTACCAAGTTCGATTTATTATAATAATTATCAAAAAGTAGTGTTTAAATCCTATGTATTTTGAATTGAGCTTAACGCATATTAGAACTAGCCAAATAAGAACGTCCAAAAATTATTAACTGGTCCAATACGCCAATGCAATATGCCAATATTCCTACTTACAGGTTAATATAATCGATACAAGGCCAATGCTGTGAACCATAGATACATAAACAATAACAATAATATACGACTCGATACTATTTACATCTACAGTTTACGATTCACAGCGTATAAAGCAATAGAGAGGAAATTCGTATCTAAAAACTCAAAAGCCCTGAAAAAGAGAAAAATAAGTCAAAGTGAATCACGTACAGTGGTAATTAGGATGGAGAATTTATCAAGTGTTCAAGTAAAAAGTTGAATTCAGACTTGGGAAAGAGGTTAGAGAAGGCAGCTCATAACAAATCACGAAGGGAAGGCGATACTGCAGTAAACAGTTAACCGATCTAGTGAGTTTGATATTGAGCAAATCAAGATAAAGACAAATTGCATTTAAAATTAAAAATTTTAAAATCATTTAATTTTATTAATACTGAAAAACATAAAAACGACGTTGACGATACTCAGACAATTGTAGTGATAATAGTAGCATTTTTACAGTTGAATCTACGAGTTGTTTGGCCGATTAAAAATATTCTGATAGAAAAATCCAAGATGTGTATGAAAGATATAAGAATGGAAAAATAATTCGAAGGTAGGTTGCACTCTTCTTCAATATAACCTATATATAGTAAAATGAAGATTAATTCTATGCAGTTTTCAGCTTTAGAAGTAAAAGTAATAATCATTAAAAGTACTATTAATTGTAGGTACATCAGAATATCTCAAAGCTAGCTACTTTCAAAGATAAATTGCAGGATTGGAAAATAAATCACTTATTTCTTTTGAGAAATGCAGCAATTACAGATCTGCTTCAAATTCTCTACTGATAAAGGTCACACTAAATTACCTAACTGCTGAAATGTTACTGAAGACCAAGAAATTAAATTATCCAACAAAAATAATCCCTGCTGGAAAATCTAAGTGGAAAATAAATCTAAAAATTTACTCATTGATTCGTAATGAAAGATACAAATTTAATACTGAAAATATTAGAAAGGCAAGATTGTTAATAGATTAAATTTTGAATTCTAGATTTCAAAATAAAATACTTTAAACTTATACGATTTCTAAAAAAAATATCGAATTGAAATATTACAAATAAAAAATAAAAGTGTTGAATTACGAGAAGAAAAATTTTGAAAACAAAATTTTGAAATTATACGATTTCTAAAAAAATATCGAATTGAAATATTACAAATAAAAAATATTACAATTTCAAAATTTTGTTTTCAAAATTTTTCTTCTCGTAATTCAACACTTTTATTTTTCAAAATTTTTACCCTCAGCCATTCACAATTGATGAGAATGATATGAAAGAAATTATCGACTTACCGATTGCAATCTCAGTTCAAAAAAGTTATTCGGGATATGGCAGAAAGATGAGTATAAACCAGAAAAAAAAATTAGTGCAACGTAATGCTTAAAGCTTGTGAAAGGTAAATTATTTTAGAATGTCACTAATGCGAGATAAAATTAATTATTCAGCGGTGATGGCTCAGTAGGCAAAGTGTCGGGCTAGTAATCCGGAGGTTCTGTGTTCAATCCTGACTCTTGGCTTTTCTGACATCGGGACACCTCTATGTTTACATACGTTTGTATGTTATGTACATAAGTGTCTGATAACGTCAAAGCTCCAGTGGTTCGGATCCCACTGTATACAGTTTCACACTGGTTGGGTAAACTGTAGGTCCAATCGAGATGCATGTGCACTACGTTCCAATGTGATAAATATGCACCACGACTATAACGAATCTTTCTGGCCGGTACCATTGTATGGTATCGGGCAGAGGGAAGAGTCATATAGGACACTTCAAGAGGACTTGAGAAGGCTATAATATAAAAAAAAATCAAGTATGCAATTTCTGAGTTTATTTGGTCTTATATTTAGCGGTAACTATTTAGAGTTGCAGATTGGACTGATGAAAGAAAACGTAGATAACTAGATCACAACATTTTAAATGATCAGCGTCCTACTGTTTGAAATCAAAAGATCTGTTCTTGTTTTAAGTTTATTGTTAATGAGTCTGAAGAAATTTCATTCGTAGTGGTGGAAATTCTGCAATCTATTTTATAGTAATTGATATTTTTAGCTAATTTTGTTTTTACGATTACTTTGTATTTAAAAAAACTATACACTTGAGAATATTGTGATTGTATTTGATTCTATGTAGTTTTATAATATTGCTTACTAAATAAAATATTATTTTTACTTAATAATGAGTGTTTTTTTTATATTTTGCCAAAAAACACTATTGGGTGTACATTGAATCCAGTATTGGTTGAATTTCGGTTTACAATACTCGACCAGTGCTTTGTTTTGTACATCGACTCTTCTTATCATACTAATATAACCCCAATATCGAACCAGCATTTAAATCTAATTCTGAAGACGATGGCTTTCATTCATAGACCAAGGTTGGCCTTATTAAGCATTCTTATTTAGGTGGTTTCTTGGCTCAGAAAAATAAATGCTGTATTTTAGGATTTTACACGTAGGCTCTTCCTTATAGAGATACAAATATATATATGTATGTACACAATATATTTGTGTCTATCCCTCCTCTATATCAGATGTAATTTGAATACATATTGACGGTTGACAATCTCGTTTTGCCGAGCCTGCAGAGGAAACTGCGATATGCGATGTTTGCTTTTTAAATAATAGTTTTAGTAAAATTAACGGCTAAACAGGTATAACTCCTTTTATTCCACACTTAATTAGAATAGCTACTTTTTATGCCTGAAATTTGGGGTGAAATTAGCATATTTTTCCCACAAATGGAATTAACAAGAAAAATAAGAAAATTTACAGGAAAAATGAAAAATTTGCGAAAAAAAAAATAAGAAAATTAGCAAGGAAAAAATAAATTTTCTTTTAAGTTGCGACCCCGCTTTTTAGGGCTCAAATAGTGGACTTTCGGTCAGAAGTCGTATAAAATGTTATATGCAAAGCGGGACGAAAGTAGATTTTTCCTAGGCTGATTACTGTCTTCGTGAAAATATTTTTCCATTGGGTGATTACTACCCTCGCTTCGCTTGGGAAGTAAACGCAACATTGCGAGTAATCTACTCGCATGCTATGAACTTGTGAACTTGTAAACGAAAACGAACTTGTGCAGAGCACCCTATAGTCCATGAATAACATACAGCGATACGATTTATTTTTTTTTTAAAACATGTAACTTTTACTGCAAGGTCCATCCCATTATCAAACTTAGCATGTTTAAAGCTCTTGTCATAAAAAACACTTTCATGATTGGAAACCCAAAATTGTCTCCGCCAAAACTAAGCACTTTGTCCGTACAGCTTATATTCTAATATAGCAATATAAAACAAGCTATATAGGCCAAAATAAACTTTTTTTTTATATATTCTACAGAAAATTTGCAAAAAAAGGTATGAATGTGTTTTTACCTGAAATACTTCTATTTTGAGTCATAAGCCGTTTTAGTTGTCAGAAAAAGCAAAAATTTTGAAAATTTTAATTTTTGACATGGCCATAACTTGAAACTGGAGGTACTCAGAGGTCTAAAAATTTGTTTGTGTTCTTTTAGGGGTATACTGGACTAGTATACTTATTTTTGCCAGGATGAATAGCCCATTCATATATAAACACACACGCACGCACACACACGTGCGCGCGCACGTAAACGCACACCCATGAGGGTGAGGCGGTACCCTCATGTGGCGCGTCCTCAGGTGGCAGATAAAGTAGTGCTCGATGTAAGCATACAGTGCTACGTACGAAGTGCTACCTGCAGACGGTAGGAGAGAAATAAAATATCTCTCGTGGACGAAAAGCCTATCGAAGACCTATTAAAACCCACCACATAAAACAAGGCTATATCTTAAGAGCAAGGTTGAACAGACGCTCGCCGGTTGCTGCAGTGCAACTTAACTTCCACTGCTGAAGGGGGGGGAGGGGGGGAGGATGTGAGATAAACTGTGTTCTGACACTTCTAGGCTGCCGGTAAGTACAGGGGCTAGGGGCGTTTTAGCCTACCTGCTATGGCTTCTCTATCAACCGGCGAAAAGTAGGTGGGAGGAGCAGAGAAACAAAAATTAATAAAAAAAAGTGATACGTACACCTAAGAGAAAAAACTTGGTCCCTTATCCAAAAAACAGACAACAACATCAGTCTGGAAAACACAAGCACTAGCGCCATGGATGCGGCTACTTCAAGCGCAAGAAAGAAAATACTCAAAGCCTGGAAAAAAATCCAAACAGTAGAGGAGAATAGTAAGGAAAGCTTTAGACTAATGCTCAGCCAAATAGAAACTCCACCGGGCCTGCAGCTTATCGATAAGAAGGACGAAGCGATGCAGACGGTAGGAACGTCGATCCCGACAAAACAGCCAACAAGAATGACGTTGGTTAAATCGGGAATGACAACAAGCAAACGAAAAAAAAATGTCTCTAAGCTAACTGGAAGGGCAACCAGAGAGTCACAAGAAAAGAACGAAGAAAAATAATGAGGAAGGCTTTGGGGCAGGCAGATCTAAATCCTCGACACAGGAGCTTGCAGAAGAAGGGAAAATGCCGTGGCAGAAGGTAACCACAAAAAAAACAAAAATAAAAAATAAAACAAGGCCAAAAAGATGGAAATGAAAGTACTAGAGCAAGGTGTCCAAAAGGCTCTTATAAAGTATGGAAGCAACGGAAAATACCTAACATATATGCTGAAATTCTAAGAAAGATGAAAGCAGACCCCAAACTGGAGGCACTTGGAAATAGTGTTGACAGAATATGCAAGACAGCGTCAGGGAACCTACTAATGGAACTTTGGCGCTCTAAAGAAGCAAAGACAACTGAAGTTCAAGATGCGGTCAGAGAGGTACTCGAGAATAGGGCCACAATAAAGGCACTCCAGCATGAGTTCGTTTTTGAAATAAAGGAGCTTGATATGCTCACCTCTGGGCAGGATAGATAGATGCTATGCAAAGAAAGTTCATTAAAAGTAACAAACTGGTGGATAAGACTGCGATTAAGAAGGTACGAAAAACCTACGGAAATACGCAGACTGCTGTCATCCAGCTGTCAGCCCAGATGATCCAACAAGCATGCTGCGGGTAGCAGCATTAAGAGTAGCAAAAAAGATAAAATGAAAATAGTACATCACTGTATAGAATAGTACAACAGTACAATACAAAAAAAATAATACAATAGTACAATCACTGTAAAGAAGCTCAGGACCTCCTTCGCCAGTATGTCCGTGTGGAGAAGATAGACGCAGCCATTGTGTGGAAGCAATAAAGAAACCTGGTAGAGTCAACATGGGAATCTGATGGATCAGGTAAAGCGTCGATCTGGGATTGCGGGGACGCTGCTTTCCAGGAAAAATCAGCTATGCAGATGGAAGGTTTTTTGCAAGCAAAGTTAGCGGGCATACATGTCTACAGCTGCTATACATCACCAAATGCGCTAATCGAAAAATTCGAACGATTGTTAAATTGGTTGGTACAGAATATCGGAGAAAGAAAGCCAGTGAACATTGCCAGTGACTTTAAATTTTGGGCAGTAGAGTGGGGCAGCCAAAGAACTAACCGGAAAGGGCAGGTGCTCCTGGAGGCGTTCTCTCCTTTAGATTTGATATTTTTTTCCAATTCGTGCATTAAAAAGGCCCTTTCTCGTGCATGAAAAACGAATAAAAAATCGAGTTTTGCATAGCAGAGGGTGGAAAGTTTTTCCTCTCTAGGGTGGAAAGTTTTTCCTCCCGCTGCTCAAATATAGTCAATATTTTGTAAATTAATGTACAAAATATTCTCGGATGATTTACACATTTTTTTTCCATGACATGATTTACACATTCTTCCATCACATGATTTACACATGTGATGATTTGCACATGTAATTTACAAAATAGACTCGGATGATGTTTTAAGCACTTGTGTTCGTCTCGGGCGCCTACGCCTACGGCGTACTATGCCTTTGTGCATATGATTATGTACATATGTGTGTGGGTGTATATGATTATGTATATATGTGTGTGTGTCTGTGTGTGTATATAAGATTATGTGCATATGCGTGTGTGTGCGTAATCAGAAATCAGTAAATGTGCGTTACAAAAAATATGGTGTGCACAAAATGCTAAGTCGGCTTTTTGGCCTCGTGTAGTTGCAGTACTCGTCTGCCGCTCGAACTGCAAAATTCACACTCGACCTTAGAAAGCCTACTTCACACCCTTGGTACACAATATACTATTTTTTAACACATGCAGGATATTTGCATTTTTCGTACCTATTAAGCGGGCGTAAAGTAGCAGATTTTTTATAAGCAGGCAAAAAAAGTTGGCAGCGGGCAAAAAAGTAAGCAGTAAGAAAAAAATCGGCAGCGGAAAAAAAAATTTTTTGCCAGCTGACGAAATTTTGCTGTAAACTGCAAATTTTGAAAATTTTACAATTTTTTCAAATTTTTAAATTCTAAAAATTCACTTGAATTTTTCAAATTTTCTTAGATTTTAAAGATTTTAATAAATATTAATACTTGTGTTAATTAATGAAAATGTTAATAAAGAGTAATACTATTATTTCTAAATATTCATGGCTTTGCAGTTGTCGTGTAGAAAAACAACTAATTTACTCCCGCTTTATAGCCATGAAAAACGTAAAAATCCATAAATGCGTAACAAAAATTGTGGTGCGCACCAAGGGCTAAGCGGGTTTTTGACCTAGTGTAGTTTACAGTACATGTCTTCGGCTCGGAGACGCGCTCGCCTTCGGCTTGTGCTACCTCGCCTTGCACTCGTACTGCAAACTCCACTCTCAGTCTAAAAAACCCCACTTTACGCCCTTGGTACACAATATACTATTACGCTTAGTACAGTAACTCAAATATAATAAATATGTATTTGATTTTCAGACTAAATGAATTTATAATGCGTAGGGGTGAGGGGGGCTAATTTAAACACATTTTTTGTCGCTTCATACTTTAAAACGGTTCCATCTAGTGGAAATGAGAATTGTATATAAATGTACATAAGTGTGTATTTTTGTTGTATTTCGACAGAAAAACGTTCGGAACTTGCAACAGAAATATACATTTTTGTACATTTATATACAATTTTGTACATTTTTTTATAATTTAACAATTTCGTTTTGAATTTTCCACACTAATGTACATTTATGTACACTTATATACACTCTCGTACAGATTCGAACATTTTGTACAGCATTATACAGAAATGTACACGTACATACGCGAACATACGCAAACGTACGCAGCTGTAGCTAAACGTGTGAGAATGTAGTCAACTAAGAAAAACAATGATTGTTACAGACCCGACCCTAGGTGGAGTCCAGTTTTTTTCTACAAGTGCTAAGTTTTTATATTAGTTAGTTTACAAGATTAATTAGGCTACTACAAATTAACTCCCTATTAAAAATTTTACTCAAGATCGTATGTAAGAACTTACGTAAAATCTTATATCAGATCTTTGCGAAGATCTTGCGCAAGATCGTACATAAGATCTTATCAGTGATTTTCAACCAAGAACTAACATAAAATCTTTCGTAAGATCTTATACAAGATTTTATGTTCATAATAAAAATAAAATATTTTCATCAAATATTTATTCCAGATCTTATGCAAGATCTTACCACCACGATCAAAAGAAATCTTTTTATTAATAATTAATTCAAGATCTTATGTAAGTTCTTATCTAATATCTGATATAACACTTAAAGTGATACCGTTTTATTGATCACGTAATTAATGTTACATAGAGGTTGTTAAATACTGACTATTAATAATGAAATTCTCATTTATATACAATCTATTATATTATATTTTCTCTTTATTATCTTTTTAAAAATAATGGATAACAAAATTAAGCATAACTGTAAAAATATATATGAAACTATATATAAATGTTCAAAAGTGTGCCAAAGTGTATATAAAGGTATTGGGTTGGGGACAAAGTAATTTCGATTCTTTTTATATTTTTTAAGGTAAATTTATTCATATAAATTTTGAACACTAATCAATGATATATGTACTGTTCTGATCAATTACCTTTTGCCACTTTTCTGGCAAAATTCCGTCACTGTAGAACTTTTGAGGTTTCTGGTCGAAAAACTTAACTAAGTGATTTTTACAAGCTTTTTCTGAATCCAGCTTTACACCATTAAAAGAGTTTTGCAGAGACCAGAACAAATGATAGTCCGACGGATCAAGGTCTGAGCTATACAGTGGTTGCGTCAAAACTTCCCAGCCAAACTCTCTCAATTTTTGACGAGTCATTAAAGATATGTGCGGTCTAGCGTTGTCGTGATGGAAGATAACGCTTTTCCTATTGATCAATTCTGGCCGTTTTTGTTTTCAATCGCCTGCTGCAATCCCATTAGTTGTTGACAGTAGACAGTCGAATTGATGATTTGTCCAGGTCTAACCAGCTCATGATGAACCCCTTCCAATCCCACCAAACACTCAGCAACACCTTCCTTCGCGTCAATGCGGGCTTCGCAACTGTTTGAGAAGCTTCTCCGGGATTCAACCCTGATCTCTTTCACTCATTATTATCGTACGTGATCCATTTTGCATCGCCTGTAATTAGTTGTTTCAAAAAATGCTCGATTTCGTTTTGTTTCAGCAGGGATTTACAAATTAAAACTCGATCCGTTAAATTTTTTGACGTTAATTCGTGTGGAACCCAAGTATTAATCTTCTTTTTGTATCCAGTAAATGGTTCAAAACTGTTTCATGGTCGATGTTTAGTTCTATAGCGATATTGCGAGATGAAATATGTCGGTCTATCTTGATTTTTTCAAGAATTTTATCGACTTTCTTAATGGTTGTCCGGACAGGGCGAGGTTCATTTTTAAGATCGAAGTTTCCGGAACGAAATCGAGCAAACCATTTCTGACACTGGTATTCATTTAAGCACTCATTACCATAAACACTGAACAATTTCCGATAAGCCTGCGCTGCAGTTTTCCCTATTTGAAAGTAAAATGTGATAAAAGTGGCCTTCTGGAATCTCCATTGTTAAAGCGCAATAATTAGGCACGACCGCGACACAGAAGTGCCTTATAGTTTTGTCATCGAAAAATGTGTGAGATGCGCGCGATATCTCACACAATTTTCGACCGATCAGGCTGAAGTTTTGGAAGGAGTCTCCTCTCGGACAAACCTAAAAACTATTTTTTTTTTCACCTCGATCGTCTGTTTTTTTAACAAAACTTTACGCTATCTGTTAGAAAGTATCCAAATTATTTTTTCCTCAATCCAATATAAAAGTATACGAAAATGTATAAAAAGGTATACAAGTGTACACAGTTGTACGGAAGTATACGGATGCACGACTTAACAAAATTTGATTTTTAATAAAAGTGTACAAATGCGTACTTATGTGTACGAAAGTGTACATGAATGTTTCAACATTTCTAATTTATTTATAATTATTTCTGTTCAAAAACGTACAATAGTGTAGAAAAGTGTACAAAAAGTATAAAAATGTATAAAAAACATTTCTGATGAAATACCAAATTATATTCTCGAATCGCAACATAAATCCACACTTTTTTACAGTCACGTACATTTATCTACATTTTTTGATTCCTTCTACAGGGAGCTTTATAATAGTAAAATTTTCAGTTTTGCTAAAACTTCATAGAAATTTATATGGAAGTGTTTAAACTTCAAATCATACCTTTTTAGAAAATGTCCACATGGCTGGCTGTGTATACTATCATAATTCTGGAAGTACGGGACCAATCATGATAAAATTTAACATTCATATATATTTTCTAATTCTAAATTAAGACATTTTTGTTCATGATTCTAACCATTTTATGGTCATTTTATAGCCATTTTTAGATTTTTGAAAAAATATATTTGCTATTTTTTGATGATATGATTTATACAATCAATTCGGCAAAAGTGTTTTCAAAAGGGCATTAAATTATCCACTTTTTCCCGCAAGATTTTCAAGATTGGTTATTCCGTTCAATTGTTATGATAAAAAGTTGATTTTTAAAACAAATTAATAAAATAAAAAACAATAATATATATTTGCTGTAATAATTTTAAGTCATTTTAGCGACTAGCTTTTGAGCTGAAAATCAAAACCTAAAAAAATGGGTTTTTATAATACGTGCATCGAAAACGCGCATTTCGCCTACAAAAAAAAATAGGGCAAAAGTAGAGTTTTTTCAAGTCTGAGGCGAAAGGCCCTTTTAGTCCTTTTATGTGTATGTATACATATAAACACAGCCATACATACATATATGCATATATCTGAGGCGAAATTACTTACTTTCGTCCCTAGGGAAACAACACTTTCGCCTTAAATATCTGTATTTTCGCGCGCGCGCTCGCGTATGTGACAAACACTCATATATGTACACTGAGAGAAAAATCATCGACTCGTTACTGGTGAGTTCCCCATGGAGTATATGCTGTGCGAGTGGTCTGGAGTAGTTCCAGGTGCTGCCGCATATGATGCAGTAGCGCCACGGAAAATTTCCTGTGACAAGTTCAAGCAATATTTCCATAGAGCTATCCGCAATTATCGGGGCAGGCTCATGGAATAGTTACGGGCGCTCGTACTGTTAGGATACAAATCTCATCAGTGAGTTTGTGACCTAATCAAAAACTTTAAGTTAATTGAATGCACTTTAATAACAAATATCTTATTCATGTGAGTTATAGATAGATGTTTTTACTCGAAGGAAATTGGAATATATGGTTTAGTTGAAATCTTGTGTATTCCTTGTTATGAAAGTTCATAAATTCACAAGTATTAATTTATACGCATAGTATAACCTCCACAAAGTTGAGATTGTATCCAATATATTTGAAATATAACTTTTTAATGCATTTGTAAGTTTATAGATTAAATAAACTCATGTTTAGAGGAGTTCCTAAATATTTTGCTTCTATCGGTGATTTGGTCCAAATTTCAACTTTTTATTTAGAGACCTACAAAAATAAAAAAAATACTGACTAATTCTTCATCAAAGCAAGATAAAAAAGGTATCTATAATATTTTCTGTAAACCTAATAGTTTTTCAATTAAAAATCATACAAACTTAGAAAAATCAAAATTTGTCAGATTTTCAATTGAAAAACTATATGCATATAAATTGATATTGAAGAATTTATCAACTTTCTCAAGAACGATCACCTAAGATCGAAAGTTAATAGAAAATCTCACAATTTACTTCTGCGGAGGGACAATTCTTGACTGGCATTCTATAATAAAAAATATTAGAATTAGCTTTTTGTATACAATTTGAATTTACTTTGAAAATTTCTTTAATAAGAATATCTCTTTTCTTAGTCTGAGCTAATTTAATAATTTTAGCAGCATTTGATGGCATTAATTGAATGAAAATCTGCTTTTTTCTCCGTCTTATCTCATGCAAAAAACCTAAAAACAATCCAAAGTCATAGTGCTGTCGCGTGTGCATATACGTGGTCCGTAAATTCCAAGGGGCCTGCCGCAATAATTGGGGTTACGCCATGGAACTATTAGCGGGAGAGAGTGCCTGCAATTTTCCGTAGCGCTAGTCGCAGTCCAGGCGGCAGCACTTGGAATTACTCCAGGCTACTCGCGCAGGATATACTCCATGGGGGACTCACCAGCAACGAGTCCATGATTTTTCTCTCATATATGTATAGACTGTCGAGCTGTGCGACATCAAACACAATTCAGATTTTATAGTGTTTATAGACTCTTTATGTGAATTTTATAAAGAAACTGTAGCATTTATTCGGGATAAAGCTCCAATGGCACCAAGATATGCCTCGGAAATATTTAATAAAACTTCACAAGATATTATAAGCAATAATTTATCTTTTGGTGGTAAAATCATTTTTTCAGACATTAGGAGGGGATTTTAGGCAACTTATTCCCTATTAAAGTCAGAAAAACCCGTGTCGAAATATTAAATATAGTGAATTATGGAAACATTTTATTAAATACTCTCTTACACAAAATATGAGAGTTCGGGAAAATGAACTTGAGTTTGGGTAATTCTCACTAGATGTAGATAATAAAACTTCTAATAATAAGGATTATAATTTAAGCCTTTCTGGAACTTGTATTTTTGAAAGGCATCATAATTAAGTTCAAAAAGTATTTGGTTAATTAATAGGTTAAAAGAATTTTACAGGAATTGGTAAAAGCACTCTTTTAGCACCAATAACTGTTGATGTAGGTGAAATTAATAAGAAATTTATAAATTCACTCGATTTAAATACGGAATGATGATGGCATAGATGAGGTACTCACACCAGAATATTTGAATACTTTAAATCCTCCTTCACTTCCCGCCTATTAACTATGTTTCAGAAAAACTGCATTGTTATGCTAATAAAAAATATTAGTATAAATAAAGGTTCATGTAATGATACTCAACTACGGATGATTGACTTTTCTAAACATTTACTCAAATATTTAATTTTAACGGGTTATACAACTGATAACATAGTTTTTCTAAATCGAATAACTTTATTTTGTAAAAATGTATTTCCTTTCAATTTCAAAAGAAGACAATTTAATGTCTATCAATACCAACAAAGTTACGCAGCTACCTAGCTGTAGTAAGTACAAGTAGAAAAGCAGTACACAACGAGTAGTTTACCACTACCGAAGCTGGGCTTGGCTCATAGCAACATATCATGACATAATTTTAATTAAAAAGTGATGAAAATGAATATTCATCTTTTATACCTATGCTTATAAATTGGATTGTTTTATCCAATCATTATAAAAATAGTCATAAAGATGGCTGCTAAAACTAGAAAAGTATCTACATAATTCTCAATATGGCAGGGGATATACGTTTGTTGCAAAAAATAAGAATATCAATTGGTAAATTATGGATACGCAATAATCTAGTATTGATATTTAAAGCACCACTATGTCTATAATCTATCTCTTTTAGCACACATTACAAAAAATCCTGCTGTCGTGGAGGATGCGGGAGCGATGACAACTGCCCCGAAAGGAGATGTGTAGAATGATTCGCCACCTGGTCTTACGCGGTAACGAAGCCAGTGAAGGCGCGCTGCCTTGCAGGGGGGCGTTAGGATACGAGAATGATTGCGTAGTGTGTCCGACGATGAGTTAACTCCGTCCTCATCAAAGTCGGAAAGCTCTCATACTTAGTTCTAGAGAGGTATGGGGGTTATCACCTCTATAACGGTTGACTCACCTGCGATCGGAACAGGATCCAAAACGCGCGGGTTTAACTTACTATCATAGCTCAAAAAAAAAAAACCAAATCAAAACCAATAGGGACTTAAAGGTGGGAACGTGGAATGTGCGTAGTTTATACAGAGCAGGCGCGTACCAGGAAACCTTAAAAGAATCTGGCGAGCGCGAATTAGATTTAGTAACAATACAGGAAACTCAGTGGCAAGATAACGGGAATTTAGCAAAAGATAATTTCACCTTTATATTCGGGGGCGCGAGCGGACACTCCTTAGGTACCGGATTTCTGGTTAGCAAAAGAATTATACACGCTGTTAAAAGTTTCAAATTCGTGAACGACAGACTCTCGTATATCATCATCGAAGAAGCGTGGTACAATTACGTGGTTATTAACGCACATTGTCCTACGGAGGACAAAGAGGAAGAGGTAAAGGATCTTTATTACGAAGCTTTAGAACAATTAATCGACCAATTCGCGTCTTACGACACCAAAATAGTAGTGGGGGATTTCAACGTTAAAATAGGGAAAGAGGAAATCTTTAGGCCCACTATAGGCAAGGAAAGTCTGCACGAAACCAGCAACGATAACGGTATTAGAGTCATAAATTTCGCGGCGGCAAAAGATCTTATAGTAAAAACTACGTGCTTTAAGCACAAGGATATACACAAAGCAACGTGGACATCGCCGGACGGAGCCACGCAAAATCAAATCGATCATTTCCTTATCGATAAGAGGTGCCACACAAATGTACTTGACGTAAGAACCTATAGGGGGGCTGATTGCGACTCGGATCATTTTCTAGTAGTGGCCAAATTAAGAGCCAAATTAGTAGCCGGGCAAAATAGTAAACAGGCGAACAAAGTAGAAACCTTCGACATTGAAAAGCTATGAAACGGGGGTAGAGCGAATTCAGTATCAAGTAGAAATAAGTAACTGGTTTCAGGTTCTCGACACAGATGCACCGACGGAGGTAGATGACGACCCAAACAGTCTATGGGGGGCTATCGAAAGAACGGTAAAAGAGGCCGCGAACAAAGTGCTAGGTAAAAAGAAAAAGCCAAAGAGCAAACCATGGTTTGACGAAGAGTGCGAACTCTGGTTTGAAAGGCGCAAAAAGGCTAAAGTAGATAGCGTTCACAATGGAAATGATAGGACCGTAGAAGAGTACCACGAAATAAGAAAGCAAGTGGGTGTGATTTACAGAAACAAAAAGCGCGAGTACCAAAAGAACGAGATTAGAAAAATAGAAACTAACAGTAAGGAAAATAACCCGCGCGAGATGTACAAAGGAATCAACGCTATCAGGAAGGGTTTCCAGAGTAGATCGCAATTAATAAAAGATGAGGGCGGGAATCTCGTTACAAGCGAAAATGAACTGCTAAAGCTGTGGAAAGGATATTTTGATAAGTTACTAAACGTACATGAAAACTGCGAGGAAACGGGAGATGAAATCCACACTGCTGAACTCCATATGGAAGAACCGACCTACAAAGAAGTAGAAGCCGCGATCAAAAAACAAAAAAACAATAAGGCCGCGGGAAACGATTCTATACTAGCTGAACTACTTAAATATGGGGGCACCGCGCTGACATTCAGAATTTTTGAACTAGTATGTGCTATTTGGAAAAATGAAACGATACCGGAAAACTGGAAAGAATCCATCATCATACCGATTTTCAAAAAGGGAGATAAGACAGATTGCAATAACTACCGGGGAATCTCACTTTTAGCTACCTGCTACAAAGTTCTATCAAACGTAGCACGCCCTTCGCGGAAGATATAATAGGAGAGTATCAGTGTGGATTCCGGCGTAACAGGTCGACGAGCGATCAAATGTTTACTATAAGACAGTTGTTAGAGAAAAAATGGGAACATTGCGAAACAATACACCAACTATTTATAGACTTTAAAAAAGCGTACGACTCTATCAAACAAAGCAAAATGTATCAAATCCTTGTGCTCCTCGAAGTACCAAAAAAACTCGTGAAATTAATTCAAATATGACTGAACGGAAGCACGGGAAAGGCCCGAGTAGGCGGTAACGTATCCGAATCATTCATGATACGCGACGGTTTAAAACAAGGTGACGGTCTTTCTACGGTACTCTTTAACTTAACGCTAGAGTATGTTGTTAGAAAAATGCAGACTAGCGGGCTAGGTGCAACCCTTAACGGAAAAACACAAATTCTGGGATATGCGGATGACTTGGACATACTGGGGGATAATGGTGCAGCGGTAGCGAGAAATTCGGAAATTCTCATAAATGTGGCTGAGGACACGGGGCTAGAGGTGAGCGAATCGAAAACAAAATATATGAACATGAACAAACTGGGCATTTGCGAAGGTGAGGGTGATCTTAGAGTCGGAAATTATACTTTCGAAAAGGTTAGCGAATTCAGATATTTAGGCACAACCATAAATGATCGAAACGAAATTAAATCCGAGATTAACAAGAGACTTCATTCGGGTAATGCCTGCTTCTACGCCGTGAATAGATTACTAAAATCAAATCTGTTGTCTAGAAATGTAAAAGTAAGGATATATAGGACTATAATAATGCCGGTAATTTTGTACGGGCGCGAAACCTGGGCGCTAACTAAAGCGGAAGAAAACCGTTTTAGGGTGTTCGAAAATAAGGTTCTGCGGAAAATATACGGGCCAAAGAAAGATGAAGAAACCGTGGAGTGGAGGAAACTGCACAATGACGAGCTACACAATTTATACTCGTCACCGAATATAAACAGAATAATTAAATCGCGTAGACTAAGATGGGCAGGGCACGTGGCAACAATGGGAGACGAAAGGAAAGCCAAGCACACCGCGACCTCTAGGTAGACCTAGGCGCAGGTGGGGTGGCAACGTAAAAACGTACTTAACTGAAATCTTCAAATGACCTTCTAAGGACTTCAAAGGTCAAATCTAATATCACCAAAAAGAGTTTTTTATTTCTACAAGGGCTGACTCTTTCACTTTTGATTCCTAATTATTTATTTGGTTAACATGGAGAGCAAAAAGCGTAATTGTTGATCAAGATTTAACCTAATGAGCGGGCATTCGAGTGCATTAATTTAGTCATCATGAATCTATTTTGATTCTGAAGCATTGTTTCTCAAATTCATCGGTATTATGATTTTAGTGAAAACGAAAGGGTTATGTTATGTATTAAAATTACCTGACACCTGTATGTGGCGCGTCCCCTGGGTGGCAAATGGGGGAGATCTCGCTGGGGGTATATACCTCAGAGGGTCGAGCAGAAATAAAATATGCTCCGTGGACCAAATCAGGCCGCCGCGTTTGCCGTGCATTGCGGCCTGTATGCTGCCAAAAGGAGATCCTGACGACAAGACCGGGGGCCGGTCACATAGCCAGTACCAGTCAATCGGCTAAGACGAGTGCAGATATTGCTTGATGTCCGCCAGAAACTCTCCAGAGAGCCAAGCACTTTGTTCGAGGTGGGAGGTTCAAGAGAGTGGAGGTGGGCTAGGGCAGTATCGCGTGCTATACTTTTTATACTCTGTTATGATGTTTCCAGTCTGGCACCGCTTATAGTCATGTGTTGGGGCCATGTCAGCAGTCTTCATAGACGGGGGGATCGACAGTGCTCGGACACATACTGGAATGAAGACTATTATCGAGCATGGAAAATTTAACCAAGCAAAGAGAGAAAGTAGGAAAATGAGCTCTCGAGATCTGGAATACAATCCAGGATGCTAAGCGAGAACAAGAAAGCATATAGGAGAAGATCCGAGACAGGCTGGACTCTATGGATGTTATGTCAAACGCATGCAACATTTATAAGTCTGTTAAAAGCGATATATCGGCGATTATGATCCAGGTTAAGCGGCTTAAAAGAGGACTAGTGGCGCTGGAAAAGAGCAGGGAGAGCCTTGGATTGATACTAAAAAAAGCGGAAATGTCATTAAACCAGCAACATATTCAGAAGGAGGACAAGGCATCACAGACGATAGAAGCATAAAATGCAGTGACGACAAGAACGCTAAATAAGCGTAAGGAAATGTCACCAAGCTAGGTAGAAGAGCGACAAGAAAACTACGCTAAAAGAACGAAGAAAAATAAATGAGTAGCCTCTGTGGAAGTCACATCAAAAATCCAATCATAGGTGTCTCCGGAAGAAAAGGCAGACCCATCCTGACAGAAGGTTATTATTACCAGAAAGGAGAAAAAGAGAGAAAATAAGAGGAAAGAGGAGATACGCGAAAGCACTGGTGCCAAAAACAGAAATGGCACTAGAAAACCACTAGAGAGACTCACCAGACCTGATGCACTTGTTATAAAAGCTGCTAAAGAAAATTCGTACGCTGATATTTTGAGGAAAATAAAAGCGGACCCAAATCTGACGGTGCTGGTAAAAGAAGCCACAATCAAGAAGCTTTAGCATGAAGTGATCTTTGGAATAAAAGACCTGGATATGCTTACCTTTAAGCAGGATATTCTAAAAGCCCTGAGTAGAAAGTTTCTAGAAGAGAAGGAAGTAGTAGTGGAGACGTCCGTAAAGACTCTTCAGAAAACTTATGGAGATACGCAGACTGCCGTCGTACAGCTGCCTGCCCAGATTGCACAAAAGGCGATCGCACGGGGAAAGCTCAAAGTAGGTTAAGTTAATTGCAGAATTACGGAGATTAGTCAAGAGACACGACCACCTAGATGCTATGAATCCCTGGGTTTTGGCCATATCGCAAAAAAGTGTACAGAGACGTACGACAAAAGTAAATGCTGTTTTAAGTGCAGAACGGAAAGACATGCAGCAAAAAGTTGCACGAACGCGCTGAGTTGCATTCTCTGCTGGGAAAAAGATTGAGAATCAAAGAGTGACCATGCAGCCAGTAGCTATACATGCTCAGCCTACTAAGCGGCATTAAAAGTACTAAAGAACCAACGGAAATAAAAATAGTGCAAATAAATCTAAACCACTATGAGACAGCACAGGACCTACCCAATCAGTATGTCCGTGAAAAAGAAGTAGTCGTAGCTACTGTGTGTGAACAATATAAGGATCTAGACGAAACATTGTGGAAAATGAACACTACATGTAAAGCAGCAATTTGGGCATGCGGAAACGTTGCTTTTTGTGAAAAAATAAAGATCCGTGAAGAAGGTTTTATACGGGCTAAGGAAGCAGGTGTCACTGTTTACAGCTGCTACGCTTCACCTAACGCTCCAATCGTGTAGTTCGAACAACTGCTAGTTTGGCTCATACAAAACGCAGTAGGGAAGAAACCAATCCTGATTGCAGACGACTTTAATGCGTGGGCTATGGAGTGGGGCAGCATAAAGACTAGATTAAAGGAAGCTACGTGCCCCCTCCAAAATGCCCAGAGCTAATGAACTGGAAGAGCCAAGTGTCATCGAAAGAGGTTTAAATGAAGAGGCTATCCCACCGATCGCAATTGAGGAATTGTTAGCCGCCTGCAGAAGGATAGGAAACAACAAGGCCCCAGGGCTGGATGACATTCCAAATATTGCGTTGAAGCATTCCATTCATGCTCATCCAGAGGTTTTCGTAGACTTGTACAATCCATATCTAGAAGAGGGAACATTACCCACAAACTGAAAAAAACAGCGACTAGTGCTTCTGCCAAAAGG
Organism: Nasonia oneida; assembly: GCA_037356405.1. Taxonomy (NCBI): domain Eukaryota; kingdom Metazoa; phylum Arthropoda; class Insecta; order Hymenoptera; family Pteromalidae; genus Nasonia; species Nasonia oneida. Next base: position 2,120 of record JAZHPH010000143.1, on the reverse strand, counting down.
AAAGAAACCCCCCGAGTCCTCATCATACAGACCACTCTACATGCTGGATACCCCGGGGAAGATTCTAGAACGCATTATCTGCGTCAAAATGGATCATTTAATAGAAGGAAAAGGTGGATTAGCGGAACACCAATATAGCTTGAGAAAGAAGCGTTTAACCCTGGACGCAGTTAGTTCAGTGATTGACACTGCACAAACAGCGATAGAGGGGAAAAGATGGAAGGGAGGAAAAAAGAAGTATTGCGCCATAGTTACATTGGATGTCAAAAATGCATTTAATTAGGCCAGATGGAGTGAAATACACGAGGCACTCCGGAAGCGAGATGTGCCCTTATATATAAGAAGGATGATGTCCGACTACTTCAAGGACAAAATTCTATTATATGACACTGAGGACGGTACCAAGGCATATAAAGTTACAGGAGGCATCCCCCACGGGTCAGTACTTGGTTCACCGACTTGGAACATCATGTATGACAGGGTACTAAAGCTATAACTACCTGAAGGAGCAACATTCGTAGGATTCGCTGACGACATAGCAGTACTGGTAGTAGCAAAACATAAAGAAGAGTTAACAGACATAGCTGAAAAGTCAACCCGTATAATACACAAATGGCAAACAGAGATGGGACTGAAACTAGCTAGTCACAAAACGGAAGTTAAAAACAGCATCTGAAAATAGTTAGTGATAAAGTATCAAAAGTTGAGGCTGCTCTATCACGATTGATGCCAAATGTAGGAGGGCAATCTCAGAAGCGAAGGTTACTCTTAGTCAGTGTAACCACATCGATTATGCTATACGGAGCCGCAATATGGGCAGATGCGATGCGAGTGAAATCGTATGCACGAAAGTTGACTACCGTGTATAGGCAAAGTGCACTAAGAGTGGCGTCTGCTTACCGTACGGTATCGGACGATGCTACCTGCATTATAGCAGGTATGCCACCCAATGACCTCTTAGCGTTAGTAAGAAAGGACGTATTCGAAGCTAGGAGACGATCGAGTGACAAAAGCCAGAGGGAGATCTGGGATGCCGCAAGAAATAAGACAATGGCCGAATGGCAAACAAGATAGAACGCTAGTGGCAAAGGACGATGGACTCATCGCCTTATACCAAGCATAAAAGACTGGATTTGAAGAAGACATGGGAAAGTTAACTACTACCTTACGCAGTTTTTGACCGGGCACGGATGTTTATTGCATCGGTTCAAACTAGACGACTATCCAAACTGCCGAATATGTTCGGATGCAACAGAGGATGTTAAGCACGTCTTTTGCGAGTGCTCACGATATCATCAGAAGCGAGAGGAACGTGAGAGTTATCTTCAGATCAGAGTCACTCTTGAGTCGATTATGACGGCTATGCTGATCTCAGACTCTCAGAGGATAGATGGTGCGCAGTCAGCAACTATGCAGCAGATATTCTCAAGAAAGTCAGGAAAGACGAAAAAAGACAGAAGAAGACGAAGAGGCTGAGTACGTGCGTGTGTATGTGCGACGCAGAAAATGAAGGATGACTATAGTGATGACGATCACATCAAACAGAAGCGGGCGACAGCCTGCGTCGCCCCCCTCCGCCCCGCAAAGCATTGCTTGGTGGTACCGCGGGATTCAGGGGCATAGAAGATGAAGCTAGGCACCTTCACCAAGGGATGATTTAGGCAAAAAGGGTGTTCCTTTTTAAAGCTGGGTGTTTTTTTACCTGGCCGTAGAGCAAATGGGTTAAGTCGGTGGGAATCCGACACACGGCTGACATTGTGGATAGGGCTGTTTCGACGACCCCATAAACAAAGTTATGCTATGGTCTTTCTAAGATTTACCCTAATACCTCTTTCTATAAAAGAGAGAGAGAGGGAGAAAAAACACACGCATATATATATATATATATATATAGACCAGCATGTGTTTGTATCGGTAGACATGAAATTTACTAGGTTATAAGTGTCAAATTTGCATGTAAAACCACTTATTAGCTATTATATCATGTTTGTTTTCAACAATACTTCTAGTAGAAGGTCAGGGCCATTCTACAACTTTACAGCTACTTTTTTACCATAAACAGGTATTTTTTTACTGTATTGAGGATGTCGGAGTCCGGATCAAACATTCAGATTTTTATA
>JAZHPH010000142.1:306547-317739 GCA_037356405.1 Nasonia oneida | reverse complement strand
GGGGCACCAGATACCTCGGAGGCTGTTGAAGTCGCGATAATCGTGTTAAGGCAGATGTTAGCAATTCATGTAAATTTTGCAATAGCGCGGGCCATACGATAAAAGCATGCCCAGAGGTTATATGCAAACGATGCAATCAACTTGGACATCCAGTAAAGTACTGCCCGTTAGTAAGAAGTCCGATTGCAAATAACAGATTTATAATGTGCTCAATTTGTAGTGCAGAAGACCATGAAGCCATAGAATGTGAACAAGTCAAAATATTAGTAGCGCAACACAAGACAAAATCTTTTCAAACGAATATTCAATGTCAAGTCTGTGATGAAAAAGGCCACTCAGCTAAAAACTGTCCTCAAATAGGTAATAAACAACAAAGTTTTAATAATTCAAATAGTAAATATCAAAATTTTAGTAACTCTAATAACTTTAGAATATATAGCAACTATAACAATCAAAATACTAATTTTCAAAATACAAATAATAGCCAAATAAAGTGTGATTATTGCGAAATGCGTGGTCACCCTGTATATAAGTGTAGAAAATTAAAGAATTTAGAAAAATTGCTAAAAGAAAGGAAAACTGTACATATTGTGACAAAAGCGGTCATAACATAAAAAATTGTACCGACGTAAAATCATTGGAAATGCGTGCGAGCAAATTTTGCAGTCTCTGCACAAATACAAACCATATGACAGAAGAATGTTTCCGATTACAAAACCAGCCGAGCGTAGAGTCGGAAAACGAATAAAGCCTTCTCGGACCCGAGTGGCCGAGAAGTTACAACACAAATCCACTCAGTAATACAGAAAACACGGTTAAAACAAATGTCATAACAGCATCTCAGAATCAAAACAGGGCAAATAATAAAGATCATGATCAGCAGGAGGTTCACTTGCTTGAGGAAAAAGAAACCGAACTAGAAATATATCATTTAAAATTAAATGATTTATTAGAATATATTGAGATAATAAATCCCTATTCTAAAAATTTATGCAATTTACTTGTCGATAGTGGAGCACAAATAAATATGATAAAACAAAATTAAATTCCTATAGGAATACAACTACTAAATAAAAAAATATTATTATCCGCCATTGCAAATAATTCTATAAAAACATTAGGTATAGTGGAACTACCGATAAATGGTAAAAATTTTGATTTTCACGTAGCACCTAATGATTTTGTGATTCCATATGATGGAATACTAGGAATTAAATTGTTAAGAGGAAGTAAACTACGTTTAGATGAAGGGTACTTAGAGGTCAATAATGTAAAATTAAATTTACAGAGAGGTCCAATTACAAAAACCGGAATAAAGTTAAGCCAAAAAGAAACTCTGAATATAATTTTAAAAGAAATTATTCGCGACAATGATGCATATAATATAGAACAACAAAATATTTTAAAAGAAACAGATCATGAGAATAATATTGATAAAATCAGAATGCAAGATGAAGCAAATCAAGAGATTTGTGTGAAGAGAGTAGGACTAGCAAAATCAGAAATATAGAGGATGAGTTAAAACAAACTGAACAATCACATGAAAAACAGAATACTGAGATAAATGAGGCAGAACCATTACTAGAAAATGATAGTGTCACAGAAAACACATTTAATAATGATGTTTTCGCCATTTTAAACACAATATCGAAAATCCATGAAATAAATGACAAATCAGAATTACAAAGTGTATAACAAAAAAAGATAAATGAAAACAAGCCTAGGAACTTGGAAAATTTTTTGAAAAATGATGATAAAAATATAGAAAATTTTATATATAAATTTTATACTTGACGTAAATACAGTATTACAAGAGCAAGTAACGCCTGCAGAAGCGTCAACCCAAACCAAAAGGCTGAATTATAAGGAAATATTAACTATTATGAAGGAAAATAATGTAAAACTATCTAAAGCAGATAAAAAATAATTTTTGAAGAAAAAAAATATCAATACGTTTCAATAGAAATTGATTATATACCAGAAGGGGCTCAAGTAGTAGAAGAACCTAATATTGATGAGAAATTAATTCTAAATATAGAAACTGAAATTTTAAATAAAAACCAAGAAAATAAAACCAGAAAACCGAGTCGGAAGGAAATATTGCGAAAGAAATTAAAAAACGAAGGTAAAAGAAACGACGAAAGAATCGAGCGAATGATAAACCAATATCCGGATGTTTTTTGGATAGAGGGCGATAAATTAGGTACATGTTTGGAAGGTGATTAAATGCCGGAGGAGAGAGGAGTTGGGTCGCTTCACCAGGTCTCGAAATAACTGCCCGTTCTCAATAAAAGCGCCTTTATTAAAACTAATTATAAACTAACTTAACAATCAATTAACAAGGTAAAAGTATTGCGCGTGACTTCGCGAGCTGAGCAGACCGTGGTGAACCGCTCTCGGAGACTTCCAAACGCTTTCTATTCGCCGGTGCTCCGGTCGTCCCTCTTATAATCGCCTCATCTGAGGCGAGCTGTTGGTGCGAGGGAGAGGGCTATTGGCTCGGTTGGTGAGAGGAGTGCTGGTCGTGCCTCTTAAGTTTAATAAAGCTCTCTCGGCAGGAGAACTTGCTTGCGCCTGGAGCGCGGGGCTGGCGCCGTCGGCTGAGTCGCCACACATGTAACGTAGAACAACATGAAATCAACTTAACTTCTGACAAGCCAGTATACGTAAAGCAGTATCCATTAGCACACAAATCTAAGGGAATAACTTTAAAAGAAATGGGCAAATTACAAGATACGAAAGCAGTCAGAGAAACAAAAACTGCGTTCAATGCGCCAGCGTTAGTAGTCCCGAAGGAGCTAATCCCAGGAGAGAAAAGATATAGATTGGTGATAGATTATAGAGCCTTGAATGAGGTGACTATAGTCGATCCATATTTACTTCCCAATATTAATGAAATTTTAGACTTAATTGGAAAGAGGAAATATTTTGATGTATTAGATTTAAAATTTGGCTTTCATCAAGTAAAAATGAGACCTTCGGATATTCATAAAACTGCATTTAGCTTACATCCATTAGGAAGATTTGAATTTGTCGTCCTACCGTTCGATCTTAAAAACTCAGCCCGGACTTTTCAGCGGGTTATAAATAAAGTTTTAGCCAGATATATCGATAAAATATGTTTTAATTATATTGATGACATCATTATTTTCGATGACACGATTGAAGAATTAGAGGAAAGATTCGGTCTAATAGCTCAAGCATTAATAGAAGCAGGGCTCAAATTAGAGCCGGAAAAATGTGAATTTAGCAAGACAGAAGTGTGTTTTTTAGGGCATGTTATTATTGAAGCAGGTATAAAACCAGATGAAAACAAAATACAAACAGTAAAGAAATTCCCAATTCCCAATAACGTTAAAAAGGTTAGACAGTTTTTAGGTTTTGTAAATTATTATAGAAGGTTTATTAAAAATTTAGCAGAAATTACCAAGCCACTAACCATATTACTACAAAAGGATAGGCCATTTGCGTGGGGATTGGAGCAACAAACTGCATTTGAACTCATAGAATCATTATGATCAGCACCGGTCTTGCAATATCCGCAATTAGATAAACCGTTTATAATAACGACGGACGCAAGACAATATGCGTTAGGTTGTGTAATTTCTCAAGAGGAGATAGGTAAAGACAGACCAATAGCTTATGCATCAAGAGTACTATAGCCTGCGGAACTTGATATGCAACCTATGAAAAAGAATCTCTGGGTATTATGTATGCTATAAAAACATTTAAAAATTATATTTATGGAAATAAATTTATAATTGTAACTGACCATAGACCACTATTATGGTTGAAATCTGCGGATAATAACGAAAGGGTTCAGAGATGGAGATTAAAACTAGCAGATTATGATTATGAAATTGTGTATAAAGCTGGAAAACAAAATACAAATGCAGATGCATTATCAAGGAATCCTGTAGCGAAAATGGATATATGCGTGGTAACAAGAGCCCAGAAAAGGCGAGAAGAAAATCAGGCGTCGCAAGATGTGACGAATGATGAAAAGATAAAAATTATCAATGAACAAAGATCAAAACTTCATAATAAGAAGTTACAGATAAAAAACACAAAAGGGCCAAGGTACAAAAGTGTAGAAAGAAAAGTGTACCAGAGGAGGAAAAACCACACGAGAAGCAGAAAAATATAGTATATTCCAAGAATACGATACAATTTCGCAATGATAATATTATTCATATAGTTAATAATAAAGGAGAGTCATTAGAACACAATATAGGGGAATTATTAAAAAAGGAAAATATTCATTGAAATAAAAACTTAAGTGATAATGAAATTGAAATATTAAATAAGGGTATTAAAAATAAAATTGTTGTTTTATGTTTAAATATAGCCGAATCAGTAGTTACTGTTAAAACTAATATCATTAACTTATTTCAGTTATTAAAAACAATATTTTTGCAAAAAAATTATTTAATATTTAGCATTTCAAAAGATCTAATACTAAATAATATAAGTTGGGAGGAAATTGAGGAAATTTTGAAAACTATATTTGAAGGTACAAATATAAAGGTTGTGAGGAAAAGCAAAGAGATAAAATATTTGAAATGCACACTACTAAAATAGGAGAACATTCGGGTATAAATAGAATATATAATAGAATAAAAGATAAGTATTATTGGGAAAATCTTAAGGTAGATATTCAAAACAGAGTAAATGCATGCGAAGATTGCCAGAAAAATAAGCTAAAAAGAATAAAAATTAAACAACCTATGGTAATTACGGATACACTCTTAAAAACTTTCGATAAAATCTGTATGGATGTAGTAGGTCCGTTTAATGTTACTAAAAATAATAATAAATATATTCTTTCAATACAGGATCAACTAACTAAATTTATAATTATAGCATCTATGTCAGATAAAACGGCGGAATCCGTAGTTGACGCGTTTATTAAGAAATTTATATGTATTTTTGGGTCACCAAAGCTCGTACTAACAGATAGAGGGGCAAATTTTACAAGTAAACTATTAAAACAAGTAGCGCGTAGATTTAAGTTTACAAAGATTTAAACTACGACACTTTCACCCCAATCGAATGGTTCTTTAGAGAGAGCTCATCACCTTCTGTGCGAATATATAAAAAATTGTACATCAAAGAAAATCGAATGGGAAGTAAATCGAATGAGTTGTTAGAGTTCGCATAGTTTCATTATAACACGAGCGTTCATACAAGCCATAAGTTCACACCACATGAACTAGTTTGTGGTTATCCAGCTAGACTTCCATCTAGCGAAACATTAAAAAATCCAGAGCAATTGCCAACGTTTAATGGTTATTTAGAAAATCTTGTATTAAAAATGCAAGAGATGGCAAAATTAGCTCGAGAAAATTTGATAGATTCAAAATTAAAATTAAAAGCATAATTTGGGTCCATATGAGATCCTGAAAGTACATGAAAATAGTAATGTAACTATCAATTACAATGGAAAACCAAAAACAGTTCATACAAATAAATTAAGTCATTGCCATACTTGATACTAAAATATTTCTCTTTCTAGGAATATGGACAACATGATTACTAAAATGATTGTAATTTTTATACTTTTTCGAAATAAATACAATCATGCTATAATAGGATACAACTGCGGCACAACAACACCAAACATAACAACATTCTCTCTACTGGACTCAGGAGAATGCGACTTCCACAATACACAAGTAAATTCAACAAGCGTCAACATCGAGCTGATGCAAGTTGCTGAATTCCGAGAAGTCACGGTAACACAATGTAAAATAGAAATCCACCGAACAGTATCAAGCTGTGGAATCTTCGGACATCTTATTCCTACAGAAAATGGAGAGCAGGAATATATTTATGAAATAAGTCATGAACAATGTAAACTTATTCATGAAACGGGAATTTTCAAGTATGATAATATTCACACAATAGCAAATTTGAAGGTAAATTCAACAATTACAAAAGGAATAGATTTTGCCGGAAGTGCAGGGGCAACTCTTGCTCAGGTGCATCTTACGCTGATAGTTTTGGATCATGGAATAAGGTATTTGTTCATGGCTTAATTAAAATAACGTTAATTAAAAATAGTGCTAAGCTTAGTTTAAAAAATGATAAATTAAGATTAAGCTCAGGAACGGTGTGTACATTTTCTGAAAAACATTGTATAGATATGGAAGGAGGATACACGTTTTGGGAAGTTTTACCGCAAGGGGAATGTTTTAGAAACTCTTTTGATATTCTTTTCAAAGGGATAGCAACAAAATATTTTAGCGATACTAATCATGAAATTGTTTACGCACTAAATTCAAATGAAGTAACGTTCGCTTTAGCTATTAAGGATAAAATTATGCGTTGTAGTAGAGAATTTATACGTACAGAACATCCAAAATTACTAATCATAATAAAGAGTAGTTATTTAAATGCGTATCATTTTCAAAACGATAAAATTAGTAATATAAATAGCGTAAACTTAGATTTAATTACATATGTCAATTCGAAATTTGTATATGTAGAAAAGCATTTAGGGAAGCAGCTAAATATTTTAATTTAATAGCGGAAAAATGTGAAATTAAAAGAAAGTTAATCCAAAATTCCTTAGCCAGAGCCTCGTTTCCTCGGATGAATTTGCCTATAGTATTATGAAAAAACCTGGATATATAGCAAGAATTGCAGGAGAAGTGGTACATATAATAAAATGTGTACCAAAAACAGTAAAAATTTTGCATCTAAAGGAATGCTATAATCAATTGCCAGTTTTATCAGGAAATGAAATCTGGTTCTTAACGCCAAAAACGCATATTCTGGTGAAGAAGGGAGTTCAAGTAAATTGTAACTCAATAGTACCTACATACTACAGAATTTTGGAGGATTGGATAAAATTCACACCAACACCAACTAAAACAGTATCACCTCATATTTTGAAACCAAACACGAAGATTGGATGGACATTTGAGTCTGTCGAAACACTGGCAACAAGTGGAGTATATTCTCAAGAAGAGTTGGACCAATTACAACAGCAATTAATGTTTCCAATAGAGAAGGCATCACTTTTAAATGTGATTGCCAGAGAAATGGCAGGAGAGAAAACATCTGAAAACATATTTTCGGAAAATACAATAAGAAATTTAGCCGAAAGTACATGGCACATGCTTATTGAAAAACTGATCACATGTGGGTCATTTTCATCTGTGTTTATCATGATACTTATAATCCTACATATTGGAAAACTGATCATCGATACCATTATTAGAGGCTACACGTTACACACGATTTTTGGATGGTCAATACATCTATGTGGAGCCATTTTCAGCTCAGTAACGCATTTATTGACAATACTGGAAAATACAAGCAGCATAAAAGAGCAGATTCATACGAATAAAAAGAAGAACAGAGTTTATGAAGAGACAGAATTACAAGAAATAAAGATTACCACTCCAATATCCACCCCAATGCCACCATCTATTCCTTCACGCCCACCACATGCAAATACCTATATAAGTCTAAGGCTAGTATATCTTTATTTTCATTAACACCACTATAAAAGAAATCTATTATATAAAATCCCTATAATGTTATTCTACGTATACAACAACATAGGTAAACAAAATTTATATTTTTTATGAAAATTGTTAGTTTATAGATATTTGAGACTAATGTTAAAACTCCGATCATATTATTCTGCATATACGATGTATTGATAGAGTAAATTTGTATTAAAATTAACTGATGTTTTTAATGAATGTTATGTAATATGATATCTATAAGATTTTTGAATATGTAAATAAAATTCCAGCATATTTAGTAATTTAAATATAAAACAGTAAAAATGAAAACATTTAATGATTTTAAACAATAATAATTAATAAAAGAAAACTATTCTTGAAATTTTTAAGTAAATAAGTTGGAATTTTTAAGTGAAAACCGCTAATTAATTTTAGTTTTATCTAAAATTACAATAAAGTTGCCATTGTACCAATTGGCAATCGGCTAGTTGTGGGGGTGTGACGGCCTGCGACGTATTGCACTTAAGCAATATCAGCGGAATCGTTACGAAGCCGAAAACTGACGACTCAGATTAATAAGTAGATCAGCGAGGTTAATGAGTATCCCCTGTATATGCCGAGCGACCAGTTGTAATTATACACTCGATCTGGACACTTGTACGACGCTCCTATCCGTCGACAAGAGTTGTCAGGGCTTAAGTCGCGATCCCGATACCTATAGAACTTTATCTTGAATAAATCGTGAAAGTCAATCAACTACAAGTGTTTTCTATTGAATAAATCCTTCCTGTATAAGCCTGACTACAGCACAGCAACAGAGTTTCCAGCCCAAGCAGTTAAACCCAAGTAAGTAAAATTTCAATAATTAATTATAGGTCGGAATTGTGACTTAACAATGCTATTATTTGAATTGTAGCACTGGAAATGGAAACTAATGCTGAATTTGTTATCGTTACAATTTTTTACTAAAATTATAACGATATAATGATATAGCAGAATACAATAATATAATACAATATACATATAATACAACTAGTTGGACTGCGCCCCCCTGCTCGTTTCGCTCACCAATCCCCTATTTTAGTTTCTATGTAAATTTTTGAAAAATATAAATCTAAATAATATGTGGTTCAGAATTTTTTTTCAAAATCAATTTTAATCTCTCCCTTTCGGACTCCTAATTTGAAGCTGCCGCTATCTATCATTAAGGGGATGTCGTCGCTAAAAACACTGTTTTTCTATTACATATAATTCTTTAAATAAAGCTTGTAATGAAAAACCGAGTCTGCAGCGTTGTAGTGTTAGGTTTAATAAATCATTCTACTGAGGGAAATTTCGATCAGACTTTTTGGTTTTCTAAAAGTTTGGATATACAAAATACCCCGTGGCGGATTGGCGAAGCTTTAGCGACGACATCCCCTCAATTCATATGGTCTCTAACAGATGTAGCTGGAAACTTGCGAGTTATGATACGTAACATGCAATCCAAAGTGAAGAGAATAATCAATCAATTTTAAAACGATTTAAAAAAAACTCCAAATGATATACCTCACACCACCGTTAGACTGTTACGTCCTGACTACTCCTTATTGAATAGACAAGAACTACGAATATGTGTAGTGGCAAAGGCTGTAAATATGTTAATCCCGCCTAACACTCTCACTGTTAGTAAATGAAACTTACCTTTTGCTTCGTTTGGCTAATCTCTAGCACTGCTACACGTTTGCTCGTTCGGAATCAAGGTTTTAGTAAATAACTCTGAATACGTTGAGTATCAGTTGAAATATGAGACAGCTAGTTTATTTAGCTTTGATTTTACAAAAATAAATCCTTTACAAATGTATAAAGATTTTGCGTGATATAGTTTGACTGTAATAGAATATAATTTACCGTTAATTGTCGAACCGACGCGTACGGAGTTCGTGACTAACTACGAACTGTCGTTGTAAGCCATGCAAGTCTTTTTTAAGACCTCGCATCTTTCAAAAGGTTTGATTTTAGTTTCACAGGGTGCATCGAGCGAGTTTAACAAAAATATTTAGTTTGCACTTCGCAACTAGACTCATGACCGACACTGACACACTGTAACAAATTCTGGCTGCAATGGATATGAGATTTAGCAGTTTTCGTCAAACGACGTAACAAGACTATTTCACACAAAATAACAATTAATAATGAATGATATAACACACGAAAATATTTTTGGTAGAGTATTAGTTTATGTTTATACAGTTGAGTTTCGAAAACGAGGTTCTAAGAATAAAAAAATTGTATCAATAGCATGGACTGGTATAGCTTCAATATTACTCCCTGTTACGGGATATTTTAGACAAATCTCCCTCGAAAATATTATTTATTTTAACGAGTCTGATGTGCACAAACAACTATACAGCTATCGAGCAAAAAAAAGCATGAATGGTCACGTCATGCGTCTCGCTCCCACGATCGATTCTTTTATTCTCTCCTTTTGTCGCGAGTGTTCATTGAACCACTGAATATTTATTTAAGTCTCTTACCTTGTATTATAACTTGTATGTGTCGTCGGTTGGATTGCTCTTCTTTCTGAAATCTCTACCTTTGTGCTTTATCGGAATTCGGGTTGAATGGTTTAGAATGATTTAAATTGGCAAAGTTGTGGTCCAAATAATCGTATATTCTCCTCTCTATTTTATCTTTTACAAATCTTTCGTCAAAATGATTTATGACACTCTCAAACCAACAAATAGGAAAAATTAATCTTTCTTCTCTATCTCTACTCCAACAAATAAACTATCGAACAAATAAATGTGATCTGAAGAAAAACTATATGGTCCGCCGGCTTCGTCGCCCGATCACAGAGCGGAGAGCAGCGTGGTTCGAGAGCACTCGGAAGAGGTTCCGGACCTCCCACGCTGCCGCCAGCTTACTTCCCCTCAGCCGCGCTACAATATCGGTGCTTGTTGCACTCATTAGGCCTTACGGGGCCTGGCAACTAGTTACGCACCGAAACTGCAACGTAGCTCCGCACGTGCGCTTCTAGCCGTTGGCGGGGAAGTTGTTTAGATCAGCGAGATTCTTAGTCACTTGATACTTTTGTGGCCTTGAGTCTCGCTGTACTTTTTTACGTGTGGAACTTTCTCGATCTTACTTTTGAAATTATTATTTCAAATGCGAGATCGGGAAAGTTGTCACGTAACACTCCCAAAAGGAATGACGAGTCATAGAACTTGAACATTGTTATACAGAAAACAATTTCCTTTAGTCTTAGCATTTGCTATGACTATTAATAAATCTCAAGGACAAAGTTTCGATAATGTAGGAATATACTTAAAAAAACGTTATTTTCTCATGGGCAATTGTATGCATCATTATCTAGATGCAAAAATCCTAATCGATTGTTTATTCAAAATAAAAATGAAAATAATTCAGAAATCAAAAATATGGTTTGGAATGAAATTTTTTATAATAAGTTTAGACTTGAGTTTCACGAATATGTTTTGAATGTGTTTTTTTTTTAATTTAGTATAGGAAATATTTTTGATTGAATTATATTATATTTGTATCCACAAATATTTGGAAATGGAGTAGAATCCAATTCAGAATTATCTCTATATTATAAAAGAAGTTTTACCGCCACCGCCGGTTCAGAAATTCCCCCCCTTAATTTTTCCCCTAAATCTCCCCAGCAGCTTCGAAAGTTAAGTGCGCGCGACCGAGTGTGTTTAACCCTTTTAC
>JAZHPH010000142.1:255901-292655 GCA_037356405.1 Nasonia oneida | reverse complement strand
TTTCTGAAATCTCTACCTTTGTGCTTTATCGGAATTCGGGTTGAATGGTTTAGAATGATTTAAATTGGCAAAGTTGTGGTCCAAATAATCGTATATTCTCCTCTCTATTTTATCTTTTACAAATCTTTCGTCAAAATGATTTATGACACTCTCAAACCAACAAATAGGAAAAATTAATCTTTCTTCTCTATCTCTACTCCAACAAATAAACTATCGAACAAATAAATGTGATCTGAAGAAAAACTATATGGTCCGCCGGCTTCGTCGCCCGATCACAGAGCGGAGAGCAGCGTGGTTCGAGAGCACTCGGAAGAGGTTCCGGACCTCCCACGCTGCCGCCAGCTTACTTCCCCTCAGCCGCGCTACAATATCGGTGCTTGTTGCACTCATTAGGCCTTACGGGGCCTGGCAACTAGTTACGCACCGAAACTGCAACGTAGCTCCGCACGTGCGCTTCTAGCCGTTGGCGGGGAAGTTGTTTAGGTCAGCGAGATTTTTAGCCACTTGATACTTTTGTGGCCTTGAGTCTCGCTGTACCTTTTTACGTGTGGAACTTTCTCGATCTTACTTTTGAAATTATTATTTCAAATGCGAGATCGGGAAAGTTGTCACGTAACACTCCCAAAAGGAATGACGAGTCATAGAACTTGAACATTGTTATACAGAAAACAATTTCCTTTAGTCTTAGCATTTGCTATGACTATTAATAAATCTCAAGGACAAAGTTTCGATAATGTAGGAATATACTTAAAAAAACGTTATTTTCTCATGGGCAATTGTATGCATCATTATCTAGATGCAAAAATCCTAATCGATTGTTTATTCAAAATAAAAATGAAAATAATTCAGAAATCAAAAATATGGTTTGGAATGAAATTTTTTATAATAAGTTTAGACTTGAGTTTCACGAATATGTTTTGAATGTGTTTTTTTTTTAATTTAGTATAGGAAATATTTTTGATTGAATTATATTATATTTGTATCCACAAATATTTGGAAATGGAGTAGAATCCAATTCAGAATTATCTCTATATTATAAAAGAAGTTTTACCGCCACCGCCGGTTCAGAAATTCCCCCCCTTAATTTTTCCCCTAAATCTCCCCAGCAGCTTCGAAAGTTAAGTGCGCGCGACCGAGTGTGTTTAACCCTTTTACCCTCCCCTGCCCCCGTATAAACCTAATTATTATAATCTTTGTGTTTATCCAAAAAAACCCTAAAAGAAATAGGCCCAACTTCTATTTTGAATAAATTATCTTTTCACATAGATCCTATAATTTTCCCTATAATGTTTCCTTACGGAGACATTGGATGGAATCCAATGTTTGAACAAAATCATAACCATGATAAAAATGTATCTCCTTTGCAATATTATTTATATTGATTAGCTTCTAGGCCTATGTCAAAATTTAGTCCTATTTTATGTTGTGGAAGAGTAACTCAACAATATATTATTCAAGCTTATATCATTTTAGAATATTGTAGACTGAATTTTTTAAGATATAATTAGAAAAAATTACGTGTAGAATGTTTCAAGGTCTTGCTGATCACGTAACAAAAAGTCCGCTTAACAATAATAAAAATTTTGAACATAAAAAAGATTAGGTAATTTGTTTGTTTGCCATCAACGTACACTCAGAGACATGTAGAGTTAGAATAGCCGTACATTTTTCTGTGGTATTAGCCTTGGACAACCACAGCTGATTTAGCGGTGGACTCAGGCAGATTTTACTGAAGTTTGCAGTAGTCTAAGCTTGGCTCCTTCCTGCGCTATATCAGCCGGTTCGAACACGTAAGGTTTTACTTATATCTTTATGTTTTTTAGCATATCATATCACAATGAGTGACAAATTCGTAAGAGACCTGTTGGTTTCGTGGAATTTGGAAAAGTTTTGCGAAAGATTTGAGAATAAGTATTGTAATATGTACAACCTGTATAATGAAAATAAAAACTATTTCTATAACAAAAGACTTTATGGTAAACCTGAATGGTATAGAATGGTTGTTTCCTATAATCCAACTCTTCTTAGAAAATATAACTGCCATATTAATGTTGAATATCGTGCATCTATAATGAGTATCAAATATTTATACAAATATTTACACAAAGGACATGATAGTGCTTTTATTAAAGTGAGTAAAAATGATGAAGATAAAGTAATATACAATGAAATAACAGAATACATGGATTGTAGATACGTAGGGCCATATTAAGAATTACCAATTTGTGCTCGTTCTCATAGTGAAGTTAAATTAGCTATTCATTTACAGAATCAAAAAAAATAATTTTTGACGGAAACAACATTGATATAAATTCTCTCAATCACGAGACAACTTTAACAGCATGGTTTAAACTAAATAAAATTGTTGATTATGCCAGAAATTTATTGTATTGTGATATACCAGAACATAATGTTTTTACGGAAAAGAAGTGGATTAGACGTAAAAATTATTCAAATACTTTAGGAAGATTAATCTGCGTGATTCCTAACGAACGAGAGTTATTTAAATAAAAATTAATATTACACAGAGTTAAAGGGACAACCTTATTTGATGATTTAAAGAACTATGAAAATAAAACGTATTCAATATTTACTGAAACAGCAATAGCCATAAGATTATTTAAAAACAATGAAGAAATTTTCCATATATTTGATTAGGCATGTACAATTGTTACCAAAGCAATTGCGTTTGGTTTTTGCTTGGTTTTTAATTGTAAACAAATTATTATTAGCACAAACTGATTTGGAAAAATACAAGAAATTTCTTTTTGAAGACTTTGTAGTAACTTAAATTCATTTGCCTGGCATACAAATTGTAATGTTTTTTTGTTATTAAAGTAATCCTAATAAAAACTAAAATTTTATAGCAAAGCTTGCTATTCTTTTTTACCTTCGCTTTACTTTTTTAATTTCTGAACCAGCAGCAGTAAAACTATTTTTATTATAAAAAACGCGTTATCCTCAAAGACACTGGCACACCAATTTGCAACGAACGTGGGGGTTGGCGAGCGAAGCGATGAGCAGGGGGGGGGGGGTACTCCCCTAGAAATAATATAAATATGAAACACAAACAATAATAAAATAATATATCATTATTAAAATATAATTTTATTTTAAAATCAGAAGTAAATACATTATAACATTAAAGCATAATACTAATTATTTAAATTTAAATAAATTCAAAGAATATGTCATGGTGACGGCCATAGTTTTTTAGATGTTCTTTACATCGAGATCTGGCGATGAGGTGAATTAACTTATAAAAGGCGCGATATAATATAGATGTTAATGTAATGTTAATTGAACATCCGATTAGTTTTTAGAATCATACAACAGATATATGACATTGTTTTAACTCAGTTTTCTAATATACTTAACACGGGATCTGTTGCCATATTATGGCGCGTTTATTAAAGTTACTATGTCAGTTCTGTGTATTTATTAGTTAATACTATAAATTTAATTGTAATCTAATATAAAAATTTAAGTTAATAACATTGACGTCTTTAATTTAAGTTAAATATAATAACAAGATAATTTTAAATATATAAGTTAAAAAATATTAAATGAAAAAGTATATCAATGTAGTATATAAGCCATATTTCTTGGTGCGTGTGGTAGCATAGCAGCCGGCAGGGTAATTTGCGTACGTTATTATACTAATAATAATATTAATTATTTCAATTTAATGATTAAGTGTTAGCTGTTGATTAAATATAAGTGTATATATATTTTATTTTTATTATTAAATATATTAAGTCTTAATTAAAGTGGCATATTATATACCTCTGACGAAAATCACTGGTAACATTTTCATTTGTCCAGTTTTTTAGGTTGTTAAACAATAAGAAATTCTCTTCGTGCATTTTACACGATGAAAACTAGGTAAAATTGGCCCCTAATTTAGGTTTCACATTTATTACTGATAGATAACCATTCGACACTTATTATTACAGCGAATAGCGAAACAGTGTCTATGATATAATGCACTATAAATATACAACAAATGTATCAACAAAAATTTGTAACTACAGCAGACAATGTCCAGGTATCACCTCCCAAATGGCAAGACATGGTCTATGATACAAAGCCCTAAGTATTATAACGAGCTGACTATCGTACTCTCGTTATGTCTCTCTCCCTCAGTACAACACATATATATACATATGTATAAATATATATTATGTACATTCTTTCAGCAGCAAGGTAAGTGAGAGAGCGGAAGACCCAGCGTGCGAACACACAGAGAGAGAGAGAGAGAGAGAGAGAGAGAGAGAGAGAGAGAGAGAGAAACGCCGCCGCGTCCCGCGCGAGACAAGTTGGATTCGTTCCGCCGAAGGGTACAGTCGAACGTTTTCGCTTTCTTCCTTGTGTCGGGAACCCTCGTGAACTTTGCGTGCGCGAAACCCGCGAGATTGCCTCTAGCAAGCTGTGTCCTGGTGTGTCGCCGGTGTTATCACTCTGAGTGCAACTTCTGCTGCTGTCTTCCCGCTCGTCTTCCCGCCGAAGTCGGACGCACACTCAAGGCCACGAGGCATCTAGTCTGCTGCCCAGCGAGGGCCCCGGTCATCCGCTTACGCCGTTCAAGACGAGCCACGAGGCATCCGAGCGAGACAACACGGAAGCGAATGTAAGTACCTGCTCGATCGCTGATCTCTCTCTCTACATTAGGCTTCGCTTTGTCTCTCTCTTGCCTTGTGCCGCTACTGTATTTGGCTGGTTTTACAATACACGAACATCCTTCTAAACTCCACCTACTTTTTGTGATTTCACGCCTGACTCTCTGCCTTTTCCCCGCGCTCACCCCTCTCGAATATGCGTTTACTTCATCCGCGATTAAGCTACGCAGCATAAGCACTCACGACGCCTCCGCGGGCTCACGTGCTCAAGGACGAGCACGTACAGCATACTGAGCTACGGGCCAGGCTTCGTATAGCCTTCAAGAAGCCTGCTACGAGCTGCTGCATCAATTCCTCTCAATACTCTTTAGATCAGTATACTCGTTACTGATCCTTTATACACGGTAGTAAGCACCGTTATATTTGGCGCCCATACGTTTCGGGGATATTTAATTGTGGAATAATTGAATAGTTGAACTATTCAATTGTAACAGTAACTGCGTAGTTTTCGCGAGCGCGAGAGGAATTTTCGAGAGCGAGCGCGTGTGTTTAAAGGTTCGGATTATAAGCGCCCGAGTTGCTCCACTAAGCGCGCGCGACCTTACGTGTTTACACTCGCGAGAGTCAGGTAGCGGCGAAACGTAAACAGGGAGAACACTTTCCAGCGCTCTAAAATTTTATCGTTGTGATAATTTAAGCGTGGAATTTTAGAATATTTGAACCCGAATTTTCGACTGTACTACGGCCCAGAATATTCCGCCGAGCAGCCGTACAATACGTGTATTGCCGTCGCGCTTGATACGGTTACGGCAAACGTCGTGTGCTACAGAGCTTATATATACTCGGTCACTAGTACGTTTAATCGTTTATATTAATTTTGTTTATTTATTTAACTGTTTAAAATTAATTGACCCTCGTTATATTTGCTGCATTTTGTGCGTGCGTTCCCTCGTCACGTTCAACTGTACCCTCGACAAATCGATCAAAAATTTTTTTTTAGAAAATTATGAATTGCGTGAAATTTTTTTTAATTGCTTTGGAATTTTTTCTTTAAATTTACTTGAAAATTTTTGAATTTCGAATTTAAAAAAAAAAATTTTTTTTAAAACGTTAAGAAACATTAAAATAAATTCGAAAAATGGCGTCCAGTTGGACTATCGCTGATTTGACGATTTTTAAAGAAAACGTAGATGTTAGAATACGTGACTGGATTCAGAATTTGTCGAGTATAGAAGTGGACGATGCGTTAGAACACTTAGAATTACATACAAACGGTACGCTATTTGAGCGAGCGAATAGACTGTTAAGAAGACTCCATGGCAACTACAGCGCCGAAGATTTTAAAATAGATAGCAATTCAGAAGAAGTTATAGCTAGAAGAGATGATTTATGCTTGACCTTCGTACAGTCACCAAGCTTTCCAGAAGAATTGAGAAATGACGTCCTTACAGTAATTGAGGTAGAGGAAGAACTTGAAAATGGCCTGCAAGAAAACACGCAGCTACCGTCAAGCTCGTCACATGATAGCCAAAAGGCTAGGGACAGGTCACTTACAATGACTATCGACTCAAGCCAACAAACACGCAGGGAAGCTGACTTAATAAACTTGGAAACGCTACGAGGGCCGACGCTCCATAGCTCTGCACCAGCGCACGTTGCTACCACAGCAGTTACTACTACAATTACATCAGTGCCTACAGGCGCATATTATAGTAGATCAGCTGGCGCACAAGTTAAGCTAACCTCCACAACGCCGCAGGGCATATCCAAGACAAGTCAAAATATGGATCCGCCTTTAGTCCGCACAGTTTTGCCAAGCGGTGAGGTTCAATTCATCCAGGTGGCGGTAGCTACTGAACTGCGAAGAGCTTGGATATCGGAGGCTGAACTACAGAAAAATCAATTGGAGATGAATAATTATATCTCCGAGCAAGCAGAAAAAGCCCAGACTCTATCATCAAAAATTGTTGACTTAGAAAATATAATACAAGATCTTCAACCACAGCTAAAGAATGTAGTCTCTAATGCGCAACAACAAGTAGCTGAAGATACGCTACGCAATAGAGCAAACTGTAGCGCGAAAAGCGTCCAATTTCAAGATACGTTTGACTTAAATTATTACGATATCTCGGATCAAAACAGTAAGAAAAATTTAAACGAAATAAAACCTCTAAACGCACACGCCCCGATATTTCAGTCCACAGCTAAGGGTTATTGCTTGAATGCTCCTACAGTAACACGTGCATTCCTACCTAGGTTTTCTCCCACAGGCGCTCAGCAGCATTCTAACGTCTGCTTACCGGCCGCAACCGTCTTTAGTCAGCCCGTACGCTCGAGCTGGGACGGGGGGGTTTGGCCTCAACCGAGCAAGAATTCGCTCTTGCAGTTGAATCCTCGTGCGATTTACCCGACTACGGGAGTTGCGCCATACGACACCTGGTATAATTCGGACGCCGTTCGTCCGAGAACCAAGAATCTTGGTAAAACTGTTCGAGAATGGAGGTTAAAATTCTCAGGCGACAAAGGAGTGAGTATCGAGGAATTTTTGGAGCAAGTCGAGGAGAATAGACGCTTAGATAATATTCCCGACGAGGAGCTTTTAGACTCCATGGTCCCCATGTTCGAGAAACCTGCACTATTCTGGTATCGTACTTTGAGGCCTTCATGGCAAACGTACCAAGATTTCAAGAGAGCTGCTCTCAATAATTATAGCAGGACGAAAAGGAATAAGCGGAGTCTGGTGGTCGAAGCTCATCTACGCACACAAGGTGCAGACGAACCAGTGAGAGACTATATAGTCTCCCTTCACACGGTTTTAAGCCGATTTGACCAGCCATGGGATCCGCAGGACCAAGTAAATCTAGTCATCGACAATATGCTCCCGAAGCTTAAAAAGAAGATGAAGATTTACCGGGGAAGACTTACCAATACTCAAGAACTCCTCGACAAAGCTCAAGAAGCAGAAGACGACGAAGACGGCCACTGGAGGCCGCCGCCTCCAGCCGAGCAGAGCATGCTACCGGAAACAGCTTATAGGCCTGCTAATAAAGCCGCCAAAGCCAAGCCGGCCAGCGTTGCCTCGTTGGACGCGAAGTTATCGTCTCTGACAGAAGAAGATCTGGAGAAGCATTTTGAGAAGTTTTTCTGGAACAAGACTCAAGAGCTAAGCTCTCCCAGCCGCAACACGTCAAGCGCAGGGAAAAATTCTCCACAAAAGGAATCTTCCTCGACCGAGGAGGAAACGCCATCTAAACAATGAACGGGTGACAGCCATCGAGCGTCAACTCGCGGCGGCGGCCGAGGTCGTGGAGGAAAACGTGGTAGAGGCGGCTGGCAGCGGGGAGGTAATCGAATAGAGGCGATTACTCCCAAGTCTGATAAAAATAGGGACAAACCGGCAGGACCTGATGGCGATAGAATTCTCTGCTGGAATTGCAGCTGGCCAGGGTACACTAAGTTCTCCTACCCAGAATGTGCAAAAGAATTGTCAAAAAACGAGAAAGAGAGCGAGTAGACAAGGTCCCTACCGCTCTAAAGGATCCGCGGACCTTCAACACTAAAAGCGTAACAGGAGTAGCGCAAACACTACACGGCACGGCGAGTGACTCATCGCTGGCCACGAGTAGCTCGACCGATGTGGAGACGTCTTGCGATGGAGGTATTGTAGCTAGCGCTTTAGTAGAGAAGTACCCACGGTGGTGGTTAGCCGTAGAGGTTGGTCAATACAAATTAAGAGGACTCTACGACACTGGAGCCTCGCGCACAGTCCTCGGCCCCATAGGCATATCGCTCGCTGCTTCATTAAATTTGCGAGTACGACCTCATGTGGGCCCCGGGGCTAGAGCAGTCGACGGTCATTACGTCCCCATAGTGGGTAGCGTCAGATTGCCCTTCACTGTAGGAGGGATAACTCATTCAATCAATGTTCTTATTTTGAACGAAGTCGATACTGAATGCACCTTGAGTGCAGACTTCGTTCGCGCATTTTCGGCGATGCTTGACCCAGTAGCAAATAAGCTACTGCTCCAAGGCACAGATGTGGAGATACCGGCCGTTCTCTCGTCTATGCGTGCTGAGGAGCTTTTGTCGCTCGCCTCTCTCGGAATTGAAGCAATTACCGATGAGCAACGCTTAGAAATCGACGATCTAATGAAAGAATTGCTACCCAATCTTTCCTGTGAACAACTAGGCTGCACAGATTGGATTCATCATGATATTGACGTTGGCAGTGCTCGCCCAATTAAACAGCGGTATTACCCTGTTTCGAAAATTTTAGAGGACGAGATGCATGCGCAAGTGCACAAGATGCTCCGTGCCGGAATAATTAGGAGGTCCCGAAGTAATTGGTCCAGTCCAGTGGTTATGGTACGGAAGTCCGACGGCAGCTTTCGCTTCTGCGTCGACTACCGTAAGGTTAATGCTGTGTCAAAAATAGCTGCGTACCCGCTTCCTTATATGGACATGATACTGCGGAAAATACAGCATGCTAGATATATAACGGCGTTGGACTGCTCAGGAGCATTTTTACAAATACCTCTTACCGAGCGATCCATCCCGATCACAGCCTTCACCGTACCTGGACTTGGTTTGTTCGAATTCGTCAGGATGCCATACGGCCTTGCAGGAGGGCCGGCTACATTTCAGATGTTGGCTGACAGATTGATCACCCCAGAAATGGAGCCACATGCTTTCGCAGATCTAGACGACATTATTATTGCGACAGATACTTTCTCAGATCACATAAAGTGGCTGACTTTGATCCTGAAGCGGATAAATGAAGCTGGTCTGACAATAAATCGCAAAAAGTCTAAAATTTGCATGTCCGAAGTGCGATATCTCGGTGTACTTGTGAATCGCGAGGGCTGTCGCCCCGATCCAGAACGAGTTCAACCTATTGTTGAGTACCCGGCTCCCAAGAATTTAAAGCAGTTGCGCAGATTTCTCGGGATGGTCTCGTGGTACCGAAAATTTTGGAAGATTTTGCCACACTATGTGAACCGCTCACTGCGCTCACCCGTAAGAATGTTAAATACGAATGGAAAGATGAACACTGGGCAGCTTTTGAACAAGTAAAAGCTTTAATTGCGACCGCCCCAGTTTTAGCAAGGTCTGACTTCAGCGCTCCATTCATCATCGAATGTGATGCCAGCGATACAGGGCTTGGTAGCGTTCTCTTGCAGCGCATTGACGGCGAGGATCGTGTGCTCTGCTTTGCGAGCCGCGTCTTGTCTGCTACAGAGCGAAGGCTATCGGTGACGGAGAGGGAATGTCTCAGCGTAATTTGGTCCATCGAGAATATTCTGACCTTACATCGAGGGTTTCCATTTCACTGTAGTAACGGATCACCATAGCTTAGTGTGGCTTCAAAATTTAAAACATCCGAATGGAAAATTAGGTCGTTGGTCTCTGCGCCTTCAGTCGTATGATTTCGATATTGTGCACCGTAAAGGGAAGGACAATGTTGTCCCCGACGCACTTTCTCGCATGTATGAGACTGACGAGGACGAAACAGCTGTAATAGCATCTCTCTCCGTGGATGAGTCTATCAAGGACCCCTGGTACTTGAAAAAGGCGAAGCAAGTCGTCGAAGACCCTACGGCACATCCCTTTTGGAAGATCACCGGCGGACGGCTTTACCATTACCGTCCTGATCCGACAGTAGATGACTTACTGGGACAAGATGAAGATGCTTGGAAGCTCGTAGTACCTCGTGAACAGTGCGAGAGGATCCTTGCAGAGTGCCACGATGAGCCTGTCTCTGGACATCTCGGAAGATTTAAGACTCATCAAAGGGTGGCGCTCAGGTACTACTGGCCAAATATGTACAAAGACACAGCTCATTTCGTATGAAATTGCCAAATTTGCCAGCAAGTCAAGGTTGAGCAACTTGCTCCCGCAGGACTCATGGGCAAGCACTTGGTTACACGCCCTTGGGAGATAGTCGCAGGCGACACTATGGGACCTTTCCCAAAGTCCCCCGAGGTCATGAACACCTATTAATTTTCATCGATTTATTTACGAGATGGATAGAATGCATCCCTATTAGAAAGGCGAATGCAAAAACCATCAAGCGAGAACTGAATCTGCGAATTTTCTTGAGATTCGGGATTCCTGGTCGATTTTTGTCAGATAATGGCACTCCATTTAAAAACAAGCATGTCGACAACTTTTTGGAAACACATGGAGTGTACAACGGCACCAGTGCTCCCTATTCGCCTAAATCCAACCTGACCGAGCGTGTGAATCGCACTATCAAGACCATGATTGCCGCGTTCATCGAAACCAAGCATACTACTTGGGACGAGCACATTCCAGAATTTGCGTTTGCGTACAACACTGCTATTCACGAGGCGACTCGCTCTAGTCCAGCGTTCCTCAATTATGGAAGAAATCCCGAGCCGCCGTGCACCACACGAAGAGAAATAGAGCAAGCCACCAGGCAAAGCTTAGAAGAAGCAGCACGTGATAATTGGCAGGATCGCATGAAAATGCTAGATGATTTTCGGGCTAATGCCCTTGAAAATTCAAGAGCCGCCCAAGAACGGCAGGAAAAGTACTACAACGCGAAACACCGCGACATAGAGTACCAAGTCGGCGAAAAGGTATGGGCGAGAAACCGCATTCTTTCCTCCGCTGCTCAAGCCATCGCTGCAAAGCTCAGCCCTAAGTACGCGGGTCCCTTTACCGTAACGGATCGCATCGGGATGAACTCCTACAAGCTTCAGAGAGAGCAGGGAGTTGATATAGGCAAGGTAGCCGTGTGTGACTTAAAGCCATGCCGCGACGAAGAGCAGTTCCCTGAGGACTCGCCTGATCCGCAAGATTCGGACAACCCAGTGCCAGAACCGCCCATTTCGCTTAAGAAAGACGAGCACGCAGCTATTTCCCAACTTGCGCCGTCTGCAGGAGCGACGACGAGCTCCGCGCCACAAATTCCGACTTCGGTTATACCGAAGTGCAGAGGCAGGCCGCAAGGTTCTAAAAAGGAGGCACCTCCGCTGACTACAACGTCGCCTCGACGATTGCGTCCCCGAGACAAACAGAACTAGAGATTCTTTCTTTATTATTACCACTTATTGCTTGCTTCTATCGCTTTTGTAATTCACGCCCTTTGTTTCTGCTTATCTTAATCTTTACATCTACGTCCAGGAGATCAGCCATAACCGACTTTATAATCTCTCTCACAGGATCATGCTACCCGTCAAGAAGCCGGCAACCATCATAGAGGTGCCAGCTGAGCTGCTGCAGCAGATCAAGAAGCTGGTGGCCCAATTGATCCTCGCCCAGACCAGCGAAATCCCGCCAACTCTGGATGAACTGCGTCCGTGGTCGGAACTCCTCCGGTCCCTAGGAGGGACCACTAGAGAGTCCGCTGGACTCCTGACAGATAGACCAGCCTTCCTGGGACCAGGCTCCCTCAGGGCGATGCACCGGAGGCACAGCAAGTACCCGAGGCTGACTCCCAGCGTTCAGAGCCCGAGGAGGAGGAAGTCGCTCCGCGAAGCACTTCTCCGGACACGCCGCCCCCGTCTACCACCGACGACCGGACATCGGCACTCGAGCAGTGGACAGCGCTCGAAGCCAAAGCCCGCGCCTGTCGACGCGCTCGCCAACAGGCCCAGCTACAGGAGAAAGCGACGTACGAGGAGGTGCTCCGCTTCGCGAGCCACCCCGACGCCAGGACAAGGGCAATGGTCCCGCAGGACTTCCTGGCCAAGGTACAGAAGGCGGTCGAGCTACAGGAGCATCTGACCAAGGCAGAAGCCCAGAGGCAAGAAGATAAGAAGAGGGAAGAGCAGAAGCAAGCTCTGAAGCTGGAGCAGCTGCGGAAATTACACGAGCTGGAGGAAATCCGTGCGCAGCTGCACAAGTTCGAGGCTCCTCAGGCCGGAAAACCGAGGGCCCAACGCACCAGCGAGCTACCTCTTAGAGATCCAGGGCCAACGGCAATGATCTACAGATATGCTAAGGAGCCTTGTGACCCTATGGATGGCCCTCGCGGAGATCTGCGATTCGTTAGGTACTGCCAGGTGTGTAATTTGACAGGCGTGTCAAGGACACGTGAGCCCGACAAACGGGCTCACGTGCTCAAGGACGAGCACGTACAGCATACTGCGCTACGGGCCAGGCTTCGTATAGCCTTCAAGAAGCCTGCTACGAGCTGCTGCATCAATTCCTCTCGATACTCTTTAGATCAGTATACTCGTTACTGATCCTTTATACACGGTAGTAAGCACCGTTATAGTATATAATAAATGTACTAGAGAACAAATTTTCATCTTCAGTAATCGATGTCCACGTGTCAAAATGATTCTGAGATCAACCCATTATAGTTATGGTAAACGGTATATAGTGCTACCTTCAAAATTACAATAAGATTAACCACAACAAATTTTGTTTTTACTCATAAGTATATGATCTGAGTTAAAATTCCAGAAAGACCAAAATTAAAAGTCCAGAACAATTGCAAAATTTCATCTTTATATAAAAATATTGCAAAATCACATCTTGAATGGCGAAACAAGGTCTACTATACAATGCTCTGAGGATACAACTAATATACCAAAAAAACTTTTCACTTCCAGTAGCCGATCTTCAAGTATCAAAATCACCTCCCGGATGGCGAAACATGGTTTATGATACAACGTACTCAGTATATAACAAATGTACCAAAAAGAATTTTCACTTTCTGTGGATGATGTCCAGGTGTCAGAATGATCCTAAGGTTAACCCATTGTAGTTATGGTTAATGATATATGGTGCTACCTCTAAAATAAGACCAAGTTTAACCACCAAGAAACCTCGTTTATAAACATAAGTATATTATCAGCGTTAAAATTCCAGAAACTCCAAAATTCCTAGAAGTCCAGAAAAATTTCCTGAAAAATTCGGAAAGTGCGATATTTTATCTTAACATTAAAATATTGCAATATTAGTGCACTAAAGAAAAAAAACGATAGGAATATTCTTAGATGTTAGAACTCATGTAACAGTTAAAAAAATTTTAATCAAAATTGGAGGAATTTGAATAAATTGAAATGAAAATGACGTTTTGAACAGAAATTGAAGCACATTAATATTATGTAGATAGATAATAACAATACATTAATTTTTGCACGTCCTGTCAGCTTTCGGTTTACTATTGATTAATCTCCAATTCACCCTTTAGTTGAGTAGTTCAACAAATAAATCTCATTTCGATCACTTCCTATTCCTTTTGAGTATATTTCCGGTTCATAGCCGGTTATTTTCGGTCATTTCTAGTCAATATTTGGTTTACTTCCGGTCTACTCCCGGTCAACTTCCAGTTCACTTTAACTCCTTAGAAGGGGTAGTTTTGTTAAACTTCATAGAAACGTATTTGGATGTGTTTTGAGTTCGAATCAAACGTTTTCAGAAAATGTCCGTGCAAATAGCTAAGTGTGTCCGCGCGCGTGTGTGTGCGCTAGTGTTTCTAAAAGAGCATTAAATTGTTTACTTTTTCCCGCAAGATTGACCGTTCCGTTTAATTGTTATTAAAATTTGGAGTATGCAGATCAATTAAATTGGAAGTAGATGATTTAAAAACTAAAGTAAAGCAAACTGATGATATGTAGATAATTATGAGAAATCAAATTTATTCATCGTATTGATTTTACTTTTTGATTAAGCACTAATTAATAGTAAGAATACTTAGACATTGTTTAAATTTCTATTTTATATTCAAATATTATCTATTTACAAATATAAGTGTTAACTTTTGCTTAAATGTTAGCTTGTTTCAAAACAGCTTGTACGCATTTAGCCATCGTTGGCGATGCTCGAGAAATAACATCAGTCATGAAAAATTGATCAAGAGTCTTCTGCTTTATATCAATGGAATCCGATAATAATGATCCAGCGGTTGACTGAAATAATAAATTTAGTTAATTGTGCAAATATATGTTTAATAGAATATAATACACATTTTGTGACATTATTAAACTTACGTTAGAAATTTCGTAGAGTTGTGCACAAAAACTAGCTGCTTCTAAATCTCCATATTTCACTAAATGCGGTGCAAGGTCTTCAATCCTCTGTCTTACTTGAAATAAATCATCATAGGGCAAGCAATGTCCAGCAACCTTGAAAACAACAAAAGTTAATTTGAAAAATTGCTAAAAACATTCATAAACAACTTATATCTTAAAATAATGTATACGTTCATCTTAATAGAAGCTTTTTACAATTGTAAATATGTACACATGCATAATTTTCACGTTTTTCGTACCTATTGAGGGGACAAATACACCTTAAAGTGAGAAATAATTAAGAAATTAAATTTTTTATTTATATTTTTGTTTAATTCCCCGGTGAAAATATTAATGAGATTTTGTGACGTATTAAAAAAATTTAAATACTTTAGCTTCATGAAACTTTTTTAGGTGATTTTAGTATGTTATTCAGTCACATAAATATTAAGTTTAAACAAATTATACTCTTAAATACGTTAGATTTGTTAAAATAAATAGCCATATAGGTGCTACCATGCAGATTCCATGTGGATGGCAGTGAGGAAAATGCCTCAGAAATTAATCATTTTTGATACTTTTACTCAATCAAAGAATATAAAAAAATTATATTTATTAGTCGTTAGCCCCCATTTTCCGTACTATTATCTGCATATAGCACCACCACCACAAAAAAAAATTAACAGTGAGCTACTCCCCCTAAAATTTCTACTATACTTTCGCTTAAGCGGACGAAAATAATAAAAAAAATCAATTTTTCTCTTATATTATCTAAAAATTGTTTAAATAACGGTATAAACTAAGAAATATTATAAAAAACAATGACTATATGCCACATTCGAGATACAACAAGTCTTTTAAGCCCAGAATTCATAATTTTCATTTTTATAGCTACCGCAGATTTAATTAAGATTTGTGTTTCGAAGGGCACTTTTATATTGATAGAAATGGTTAAAATATATATGGTTAGGTTATGAATGCGTCAATATTTTTATCTTTCCATTACCGGCGCAGCCTTTCGGCCCAGCTGCCTGGGGCCTTCCACCACCTCTGTGTGGAAGTCGTGCCCAATCCTATCTCTTTTTTACCTTACCATATCTCATACCTATATTTTTGCACCCTAAACGACTTCTCCGGTGAGGACCATATTTTCAGACACACACCTTGCTGGTTAAGCCAGCACTCTCTACCTCCGAGGGGGCATCAGGTTCGTCTCTCAGTGTAGCTTTCCCCGGAGAAGGTCCCGTATTAGACCAGCTCCACACCGGTAAGGCCGGCGCTCCCTGCCTAATGCATCGGGTTAGCTACCTTAATTTCTACCTCACCTTCGATCCCTACCACTGTTTCGCATTCGCCCAGGCTGTATACTGAAGGAAAATTCCGGGAAAAAACCTGCCTCGAAACAGCCGGAGTCTCGGGTACTTTTGCCGTTGAAAGTAACTAAAAAAAATTCGAGTGACTTTACCGGGAATCGAACTCACGATCCCTTGAGCCAACGTGTTTTGGATAAGGCGTGCATTTATATATATATATATATATATATATATATATATATTGTATCGAGTTGAGCATGGTGGCTAACTCGTAGCGGTGAGTACCACTGCGCCGCGCCGAAACAGCATAGAGTCGCGCGCGCGATAATAAACACGTGCGAATTGGGCAATAGGCGTGAAAGAGATAGAGAGAGCGAGCGCGCGGGCTAATCCTTCAGGTGCGCGCTCAGATAGCTCTCGGCCTTTGGAAGGTAAACACAGGACTTCGCTCGTACAATTCGGAAACTTTAGTGATATCGTGTGCTGTGCTGTGTCCAGCGGATCGAAGTGTACCGTGTGTGTCAGTGCGACGCGGAGCCCGGGTAATCCTGATCCTCCTGCCTAGTGGTGCAGCGCAGTGGCCAAGTCTCGCAGCCTGTCCAGGATTAGGAACGTCGTCGACGAGAGAGAGAAGGTTTGTGTGACGCGCAGTGCATGGGAGAGAGTGTATGTGCGAGTGTGTATCACCCGTGCGAGGGTGATCCGGCGCGCGTGACCTTCACAACGATATACGCGTGCGAGCGCGATTATTCTGGCGCCGCGGCGAGTCGCAAAGTTGTTGGCGACTCGCATATTATTATTTTATGATTGTAAACTCACGTTTATTTCGCGACTAGCAAATATAACTCGTCTTATTATTTTACGTGATTTGTCGTCATTTCTAAAACTCGCTCGCTTACTTCCGATTCCTGTTCCTTCCTACGAATACCGCCGTCTCCACGGGCGTTATTTATTAGTACTTATTGAACGCAGTTGAGCAGCCGAGCACGCGCCAGGCGACGCGTAGACCCAGCAAAACAGAAGCAGCTGAGACAGCTGCATGCAACGGAGGTGTTTCGCGGGCGGAGAGGAGTCCTCCGCCTCATCGAGGGAACGCGATCCAGTCGTTTAACGATTTATTCATTGATCGAATTATATATATCATCTTATATAGTTGTAAGCGTGATTTACCCCCTCCACTTCCCTCTGTCGCCCCTCCACCTTTCCCGTCACTAAATAACGTTAAATCATTTAAAAAATTACGTTATTTTTTTGCTTGCTGGCCCCTCCACCCCTCTCTACCTACCCCTCCACCCTTCCTCCACCCACCGCCACTTTCCCTCTACCTTCCCCTCTACTTTCCCTCCGACTCCCCTTTACCTCTCCTCCACTTTCCCTACATTTAAATGTAACAAGAGAAAGCATCATTGAGTCAGGCCCGACACCTAGACTTTATGGCAAATACTCGACGGACATATGACATATCTCCGGCAAAGACAATGTCGTCGTAGATGCCTTATCACGCATCAAAGCAATGACTACGCCGATCAACGACAGCGAGCTGGCAGACGCACAACAAGGCGACGCAGAGCTCCAAAAGATAAAGTCGATAGATCATGGCCTCCAAGTTAAGCTGGTGCAGATTCCAGAGACCAACGCGAAAATCCTGTGCAATGGGTCGACGAAAACTGCGCGACTCTCCATCACGGAGACTTTCCGGAAAGCAGCATTCGACGTAGTACACAATCTCGATCATCTAGGTGTTAAAGCCTCCGTCAAGCTCCATGACACAACGCTACATGTTGCCGTCCATCAAGGCGGACTGCTAGACATAGGCACAAGTCTGCATCCAGTGCCAACAGTCAAAGACCTCTTGTCACCTTACGCCACTAATCGGAGATTTCACGCCACCATCTGCGAGATTATAGCACGTGCACATCGACATCATCATTCTGCCACCATCGGAAGGTTAGAAATACTGTCACACGCGCTGGCTAGAAGCTTTTCCGATACCGGACCAAGAAGTATAGACAAGAGTTACGGTAAGATACAATTTAATATTAACATGTTGTGCATGCTAAAAAGAATTAAAATCGTACTTATTAATATCATATAATGTAAAAAATATAGAGTGTAGCTATATTGAGACATCGTATAGTATATAACAAAATAAAGAGCGTCGGTACGCATCCAGAGATTTAACGCACGCATGGCGTGGCGTGGGTGCGTGGCGTGGTATGGGTGCATTTTGGCGCGAATACAGGGATTTAGACGTTCAACTGTTATGTGTGCGAGGCGTGACGGGTGTGTATTTTGGCGCAAATACAGAGATTTAGACGCTCACGTTTGCGTGTGTGTGTGTGTGCGTGTGTATACGCGTGGCGTAGCGTAGGTATTTGCGCATGTGCATTATAAATTCTGTTTCAATTTTTGAATTTATACGTCGACGCTTGACAATTTTTATACATCAATATGTTAAATAAATATTAGTAAAAGTAATAAATTATCAATAGTTTTTTTACAAATAATGCATTTCATTGCATTATAGCCAAACTGCAAGTTGTACAGATGTACCACAGGAGGAAACCGAGCAACCAGCAGGGCCATCCTGTTCTGAACCTAGGTATGCATAAGATATTATCGAATTACAAATAATAATTATTTAATTATAAATAATTAAATATGTTATTTTTATTTTTTAACATTACTAAAAATGACTCGCATAGAGAAATGTTTAACATCGTTTTACGCCTATTTCATTAATATCGATAGTTAAATAAATTATCAATAGTTTTATTTATAACTAATGCATTTCATTGTATTATAGCCAAACTGCAAGTTGTACAGATGTCCCCCAGGAGGAAACGGAGCAATCAGCAGGGCCATCGTGTTCTGAGCCAAGGTATGCAAGAAATATTTACGAATTAAAAATAATAATTATTCAATTATCAATCATTTAATATAATATTTCTTTTTATACAGAGACTCAGCAACTACTAATGAATCTGAGAAAACTGCGGAGATTTTAGAGGCTATATGTTCTCAAGCAAGGTACAAAATATTACAAATTCTTAATAATTTTTATGTATTATACTTAAATTATTTTTAATGTAAATAAATAATTTTTTAGTGCTAAAATAGTCGAAGAAGAAGAAAAATTAATAGACGATAGCACCTGTTTTATTTGCAAGAAAGAAAGAAAAAAATTTCATGGATGCTGGCAAAGTTTACATACGTCGGCAAATAATTCTGTAGCAGATGTCATAAAATTGCATGCGTGTAAAATAGATGATGTTGACATGATGGAAAAAATACAAGACATGTTGGATTCAAATCAAATTCTAAAATATCACATGTCTTGTATAACGAATTACAAGAATGAATGTAATCGTTAATTAGATAAAGAACAAACCGCCGTGTCAATACACCGAAAATGCTACAAGTTAGCGTACGAAAGTGCATGTACTTTTGTAAATAGCGTAGTAATTTTAAGCAAAGAGTACTGCAATTTATCACGCCTACGAAATATCTTTATCGAAAAACTTGAAGAAGAAAGTGCACAGAATAATTTAGATATTTCCACGACTTATTTGTCACCGTGGTATTTGCAACAAAAATTACTTGACACATACAAAGGCATAATTAAGATAATTTCGATGCACAATGCAAAATTAGTTCTGCCAGCTACTGGAGTTAATATACAGGACATAGATTTTGAATTGCTCCAAAATAAAGATGACATCGATACAGCTGCATTGCTCTTATGAAAGGCAATACTATCAATTGAAAAACTGAAGCTTCCAACGAACATAAAAACGAAAAATATTATCGAAGGAGAATGCCCGGAAATTCCGCATTTTTTGACAGATTTTTACCCTTTATTATTAAGTGGCCAACGCATGAGAAATAAAATGAGTGATGCTCGAAGTCGACTAGTGCGATCTTTCAGCGAAGATGTTATTTATGCTGTAACTAACGCAAGAGTGAAAACAGCGAAACATCTGACATTGGGCATGACAATTAAAAGCCTCACGAGCAGCAGGAAAATTGTTGATATTTTGAATAGATATGGCCATTGTTGCAGCTACACAACTGTAGAGGAAATCGGAACTGAGGCGACTTTTAGCTCAACTGTAGAAACATAAATATGCCCTGATGATATAAAACAAAAATCGAATCTTTGTACAGGATTAGCGTTCAACAACTTTGACAGATATGTTGAAACGTTAACAGGAAAAAATACACTACATGATACTGTAGGCATAATTTTCCAGGATATTGAGAACGAATCACTTGAAAGTGTGTCTGACAGCGACGGCGAACAATCGTCCGTGCCATCGGCAGAGCAAAGCCGAAAAAGAAAAAGACGTACTTTCGATGCAATAACGCCAGATCTACGACCTTATCCAAAGAAGCCAAAACTAATTGAAATTCTGCCCGAACTACCTGCTGAAGCTACAAGTGCAATTCCAAGTAGTTTAAATACACACGAAACAATACGATTAGCTTGGGTGTTATCTCATACTTTGCACATTCAAAATACACCTATGTGGGTAGTATTCAATAGTTTACTATTTACTGATAACTCCGTAAAACAAAAAGTTTCATACTTAACAACTATAAATCAATCTCCGACAAATAATCATGTAGTTGCCGAAACAATGCGTCAAGCACAAAAAGTTGCACTTGAATGTAATGAACCATATATGCAAGTCACATATGACTTAGCTATAGCGAAAATTGCGCTACAGATACAATCAACAGAGAGAGAAAATGAGCAGAATTATAATAATCTCTTTATACATTTTGGCGCATTTCATATTCAAATGGCATATTTTAAAGCTGTTTGCAAATTTATAGACAATTGCGGAATTGCAAATATATTAATTGATTCCGAATTACTGGCAAGTGGATCTTTGAATGGTTTTTGAAGTGGAAAGCATTTTAACAGATGCAAACGCATTCATCCAATGATAAGCTTAGCCTTGTCTATTTTGCATTTTGAAAGCTTTGCACAGTCGGAAAATATTGAAGTAAGTGAAGAAGTGAAAAACTATCTTGTACTTTTCCGAAGAATCGATCAATGGTACCAACGATCGATAATATTGATTTATTACGTATTATTGAGAGTTACGAACAATACAGTATAAAAACATTAAACGGCGAGCACGGCAAAACTACACAATACTACATGATTTATATAAATCTAATTAATAATTATTTGATGTTTACCGAAAGTATTCGAACGAATGATTTCGAGTTGTTCAAGTTCATGTTGCCTAGAATAACACATTTATTTTTTGTCTTTAACCAACCAAATTACGCTCGTTGGCTGGTTTTATATCCTAATAAATTATACAGAGTTAATGAAACTCATCCTGGTCTCATCGTACAACTTGAGAAGGGTTCTTTCGGAGTAAAAAGAACGGACAATAAATTCTCAAAAAAACCTGTAGATCTCACTCTTGAGCAGACGATTAATGGAGATGCGACAAGCAGATTAACAGGAGTTTTGCATTTTACAAACTCGGTACCAGCTCGACAACGCTGGTGCAAAAGCCACAGCATGAGATCGAAAACTCAATCGGAAACAACCGACATTGACGTTTCCGATCACGATGAAATCAATGAATTTGATGAGTCGGAGGAAGAATTCGATAATTAATGTTTCATTATAGCATTCATTTTATTTTTGTATATTTTGTACATAATAAAGTTATAATATTATTGAATTATAATTAATAAATTTTTTTATTCAATCTAGTCTGTTAAAGGCAATAAATAACGATTATAATAAAAAAAGAAGCAAGCCGTTACCTGCGATGCCGAGCGCGCGCGCGAAATTTTTATTTCTATTTTTGCTGACTGACGGGCATTGTCCCGTTAAATAGATGACTGACCATTTTTTTTATGTTTAAAATAATATTTAATACTCCTAAAAAAATTTTGAAGTGTAGTAAATGAATTGCACATTATTTATTTTTTGCGCATATGTTGCGGCTGTGTGTGTGTGTGTGTGTGTACTAGTAGGGCTTCGCCCCCCTGCTTGCTTCGCTCATCAACCCCCCATTTTAGTTTCTGTGTGATTTTTTGGTAAATATATTTGATCACGAATATGCTTTTTTTCAATTAATGTAATGCCATTATTAATAGTCATGGAACTCGAAGTACTTTGAAATTAGATAATAGCAATACTCCAAAACATAGTCAATTTTATATATATGATGATCAGGAGGCTGTTGAGCAAAGATTAAATAAAAAAATTAGTTAAATCGCACATCGAAACTTTAAAAAATGTTTAAAAAAAACCCATAGCAATAAAATGATAAACATATGCACCAAATTTCAAATATTCAAATACTTCCGAATAAAAAAATGATTTTTAGACGAAAAGACGGAAAAGAGAACTAAGTGTGAGAACAAACCAGTGACCACTGAGTGTAGTGCAATTATTGTTTCAGATTCAAGTTTGCCAGAAAACTTATATTTGCAAAACTTATCGCAATTCGTCGATCCAATGCTTTTTCTAATGTTTCCACTAGGTAATTTGGGATGAAGTACTAATTACTTTAAAAATCATCATGCACGTGTTAAAGAAAATCTTACACTTTTGCAATATTATACATATAGACTTGCCCATAGACAGAATGAAAACATTTTTTGTCCTTTGTTGTATGCAGGACAATGTTGTAACATTTTTTCATGCACAGTTATGCAATGATAGAAAATAAGCACATAAACTTTTTAAGAAATAACCAAAAACAATCAGGTATAGAATGTTATCAAGGCTTATTAGATGCAGTCGTCAATAGTGCTTCAAATATTTCTAATAATTTTGAAAAAAAAAGAAAAAATTGGAAATATCTATATACTACCATTAACATACATTGGAGCTCCTAGACATATGCAACAACATTATCAGGATACAATGGCTATAATGAGAAAATGTGGAAGACCAGATTTAAGATTTTTGGTAAAGTATTAGCTTATGTTTATACAATTGAATGTCAAAAACGAGGTTTACCACATGCACATATTTTAATAACATTACATCCTGATAACAAATTATTAACGTTAGAACAAATTGATTTATTTATATCCGCTGAAATAATTTAAAATAATCAAAAACTTAAAAAATTGATTATTAAACATATGCTTCATGGACCTCACTCAAGCATCAATCAAGGGTGTAAAGTGCGCTTTTTTAGGCCGAGTGTGGAGTTTGCAGTATGAGTCAAGGCGAGTTAGCCCGAGCCGAAGACGAGGGCGTTTTCGAGCCGCAGACGAGTACTGCAACCACCCGAGGCCAAAAAGCCCGCTTAGCCATTAGTGCATACCATATTTTTGTAACGCATGTACTGATTCTCGCGTTTCAAACTGCACTTGTTGAATTTCACGCGAGTTTAGAAGATTTGCCAATGAATTAAGTAGCGGGCGCAAAAGTACTTTGGTGCCCGCTGCTGCATTTTTTCGCCCGTCGGTCGGAAAACAACTACTTTTCTCCCTAATTTTATGTCAAAAAACGCGAAAACCGTGCATGTGTTACAAAAATCATATTTATAGAACTAAAAATAAGAAAGAAATTCCAGTTATTAATTCAATGGTTGTACCATATAATAAATTGTTGTGAATGAAATACAAATGGCACATAAATATTGAATTTTGTGCATCTGTTCAGAGTATAAAATATCTCTATAAGTATATTCACAAAGGTAGTGACAGAGCATACTCATTTCACGGCTTCAAGTTGCTTGAAATATTGAAATGCATAAATTATCATCTGACGTATTTTTGCGTAGAAGCAGTTTTTGCAAAAATGTAACTCCTAGCATCATATCCCTAAAATTATTACAAATAATTTGGTTTTCCAGCTGTCAAATACATTTTTTGTTTATTATTAACAATAATAATGGTCAAAATGTGGTTTTTCAACAAAAACTACTGCTCTTATTACGAAAAAAGTTATTAAAACTTGTTGAAGACAAATTGCATAAAGTATTATCTAAAGCATTTCAGTGCAGGTGTAGTAGATTTTGCAAAAATCAAACGTAAACTTTTAACTATGATATGCTTTAATTCAAATTGAATTTTTCTTTAAACATTTCTTTATAAGTTTATTTGAAACTCATTTAAAGGTTATGAAATCAGTTCAAAAAAACACCTTTTACAAGATAAAATGTTGGCAACTATAAGTTTTGTACCTATCCTCACCATTCTGTATCTTAGTATTATAATCATGATTTCTTCTCTAAAAAGTTATGCAATCCTTAAAGAAATTGTTTAATGTTTATAGCTTACAAAAGTTTTTCTGTATTTTTATCAATATACTCTAATGAATGTAGTGAATGAAATCAGTTTTAAAAATGTCAAGTGTTAAAAATCAGCATACTGACAAAAATCATTACTTACTACAAGAAGAATCAATTTCACTATAACTTCAAGGTGAAATCTGCTTTGTGTTCCATGATTCTATCACGTCTAATCTAAATGTGCTAAAACTAATCCAAATCATCTCGTGCAAAAAAAATGAGCAAAATTATAAATTCCTCCTAAGTATATAGGAGAATCATTAAAACACAAAGCGGATTTTTATCTTATATAATAAATAAAATGGTTGTACTTTTCAAAATTATTCTTTTAATGCTTACTTGCCGTCCCGTTGTCTTATCGTCCGGGTGCTTATAGTATGCAACGAGCATAGCGCTCTCGAAAGGTTATCCGGGGTTATCGGCCATCCTGTACACCTAGATACCACTTTTGCATGATTTCTACACCTAGACACCAAAATCTACTGTGTAAACTACCTAGACCTCGTCATCGGCTACCCTGTTCACTGTATGAAATATGTGGGTGAGCATGCAGAAAACCGATGAGAAAGCAATATATGTGTATAACTGTGCGGCTAACTTTCCTAACATTTTTTTTATTTGATTTGAGCATTTTGTGAATGACACACTCGTGTATTATATCAAAGGTAGCTGTTTTTATGATTTAAGTCAAAATAATTTGGAGACAACAATGAAATACATTTATTTCTTTGTAATAAAAAATGCGAACATCAAGATAGAAGTAAATAGTATTGCAAGTGCTGCGGCTTCGTCTGCTTTTCAAACTCACCGTCGTTGCGCTACCGCCCCACTTGCTTAAAATGGTTATCTAACTTATAAATGATTATATTGATCAATAAAATATAATATATTATCGCTTAGTAAAAAACCGCTGTCAAGTTTTTGGCACGTAGCTTCCTTTAATAAAATTTATAGTTCAAAAAGATGAAATATTGTTTAAATATACAGTATATTAATGCTTTTTAAAATACTTTCAATCTTATTTATTTTACATAAGGAGCACCCGTCACAATATCAAATCATACAATTTTCATAAAAAAATTTTAACCTCAATATTTTAAATACCATAGGGTCCTTATAACCTCATAAAATCATGAATTGTCTTGAATCATTCTGAACTTTAGTTAGCAAGTTATAAGGTTTAACAGAAATAGTAATGTTCAGTTATACAGGGTATACAGGGTGAGAGACAAAGAATTTGAATCCTGATATCTTTTAAACTAAACAGTTTTATAAGTCGTAAAAATAACCTAGCTGAGGTGATCGAAAGATCGATATTTTCCAAAAATTTCCACTTAATGAAAGCCTTTTTACTCCCGTAATCGTACGACATAGAAAACTAATTTTTTTTTAGTTTTCGATTTTTAGCTTGAAAACTAGTCATCAAAATGGTTTAAAATTTTTACAGCAAATAGATATTATCGTTTTTTATCGTCATAAAATTTTTAAAAACGTTTGGCGATGTAGTTTTGGAAATATTAAATTTTTTTTAAAAATCACATTTTCTATCATAAAAATTGAACGAAATGGTTAATCTGGAAAATCTTGAGGAAAAAAGTAGGCAATTTTATGCTCTTTTAGATACACTATTGCCGAATATATTGTATAGATCATATTATAAATAAAAGCATAAATATTTTTTCAAAGATCAAAAAATGGCTACAATATGGCCATAAAATGGTCAGAATCAGAAAACATATTTGCATGCTAAATTTTATTACGATCGATCGTGTGGTTCCAGAATTATGACGGTATACGTAGATACACACACACAGTCATCCGCACGGACATTTTCTCAAAACGCATGATTTGTACTCCAAACACCTTCAAATGCGTTTTATTTGTATCAACTTCATTTTCATCGATTCCCGATTCTTTTTAAGTATTTCATTTTGATTACTTATAGATTTGCTGTTTTCTCTATTTTTTTTTTTTTTTTTATCAACGATTTTTTCGAAACAAACTGATTCAGTATTTTCTTTAAATACTTGTATATATCTAGCATTAATTACCTTACGATTGACTAAAACTCTATAACCGCTTTACACATAACCAACTAATACGTTAAATTGGGCTTTATTGTCATTTGCTTTTTTTCGCAACGCTTCTTGAACTCTTAAAAAGACTTGACTTCTATAGATTTTTAAATTATTCATATTCAGGTTTTAGCAAAAATATTTCATAAGGAGTTATACTTTTAACTTAATTTGTAATTGAACGATTTTTTAAGTGTGCTACTGTTTTCATGATTTCAAGCTAATACCGTATGTGAGTTTTTGGCTTCTCACATTAAACATCCAGCTATGTCGGTGGCAGATCTATTGTATCCCACCGTTACTCCATTTAATTTATGAACGGTAAGGTGGACATAGTAATACATCCATTCATATTTTTGTTGCAAATTTTTTACTCATCTGTTAAATTTTGTTTCTACTAGATTTACGAAGGTTTTTAAACAATTTGCAGTCTGCGATTTATTTTTAATGTAAAAGCTTCTAGTACATTTACTATAGTCATTAACTAATGTTAAGAAATATTTTTCTCTACCAGAACCAGTTGTATTATGGCTACTTGGAATAGCGACTCTGATTTTTTTCTCCTTGCCACGATTTCTTCGTACGTAAGGTGTTACTTAAATGCATGTCACCTTGGTGGATGGGGGATGTATGGAAATATCAAACTTTAAAGGAGAAGCCAAATAGGCTAATTAACGGGCCCTACAGAAGTATTGTTTAACGATGGTGCCTGTGTGGACACGGTGTCGGAGGATCACTTGCGCAGAACTTGCTCGGCCTACGCCACATAAAAAAAACAATGGTGGGCCAAGTACTAACCCTTGGGCGACACCTCCTGTAACTTGATAGGTCAAGATACCAGCATCGGTTTCATACATCAGGATGCTATCTTTTAGGTAGTCAGACATTATCCTTCTGATGTACATGAGTACTTGTTAGTTTGCGAGTGCCTGATGTATTTTATTTCAATTTAAAAATCGAAATAATTTTTTACATTCAACGAATATCCTCTCGTCGTTCGCTCAAAAAAACAAACGAGGCGATTAAATTCACGCACAAGTCGCAGGCTGCAACCTTGTTCTGTCCTGGACCTGTTAGAACAGTGTAGAACTGTTAGAACCTGTTAGAACTATGGTATGGTGACCGCTGTTCACGTTTTCAGATCCGATGAGATTCACTACGAGTACTGTCTAAGTCTTTGTTCTTCCAATATACTGGTGGTCGCCTATGGTTTTATGATCTTCTTCGCATTACCGCGTCACAGACTTCGACAAGACTCTTAATCATCTGCCTAGCATTGTTGTTTGCCATTCCAGTTAGATGTACTTTCTAAAGACCTTGCAAAAATATCTCTTTGTTAAATAACTTTACCACTTAATCAGTGTTTATGTTACTTTCTCCTTTTTCCTGCATTGGTAAATCCAGCTCTATGGCTATAGCGAGATAATCACTGTAAGTGTACTGGTCACATACGACTCATGAGTTTATCTTTCTTACTTAACAGTTGCTAACGAGAGTTAGATGTTTCCTGAAAGTGGCTGCATTGCCTTGGTTTACTAGCACTGTATCCAATAGTGCAAATGTTTCCAGTAGCATACATCCGCTTCGGTTGGTTCTCTGACTTCCCCAATCGATCGCCCATGCATTCAAGTTGCCAGCTATGACTGCCGGTTTCTTAGTAAAAGTATCTTACACCAACTAGTTCAGAAGTTGTACAAACTGCTCGATTGGTGCGTTAGTGGCGCGTAGCAGCTGTATACATAGATTCTCTCGATCTCCGTACGTACCCTTGTGTTTGGTAGTAATCATTTTCTGTAAGGCAGAAGTAGTTGCACGCCCACATTGCTGTCTTACCTGTACCATCAGTTTTCCATGATAGCTCGTCCAGGTCTTTGTACTGCTCGCTTATGATAGCAATATATTCTACTCTCGTACATATTGACTTAGGACGACTTGAGCTGTCTCGCAATGACTCAAGTTAAGCTGCACTCCACTTCAATAATCGAGATTTTTTTAGAAAGTTACGAGACAAAGTAGTCGTTTACAGACGTAGTAGTAGTTTAGTTTTCGAGTTGAAACGATATCAATAAATTGATTTATGGCGTATAATAAAATAACAACGAACAATAATATAAATTTTCCGCGGTAAATAGAATAGGTAATTTTATTCTCTTTCAGGTACATATCTACTCTACATAATATTAAAAAATTATATTAGATCATTTTTGTAAAAATCCCTTAATACTTAGAAATATACAGGGTGTTTCATTTTAATCCGACCACGACAAAAAAACATGGAAAAACTAATTTTAACGAAAAATGACCTTAACAAAAGTTGAAGGGGGTAAAGGGGGCAATCGAATGACACAAACACCTATGACCTTAAACTCGATTTTCAAGGTCATTTGAGGGTAATTGTGATTTTTTTTAAATAGGAACCTTTATTTTTACCTTGGAATCGGATAGAGCGGGAAAAATTACGTCGTAAAGGATATTTTAGGTTTGCTTTGGTGACCTTGAGAAGGTCAATTCAAGGTCAAATAACAAAAAATCTGCTAAACAGCTGTTTGTCTGGTTTTATTTTACTGATGTCGAAAGATGACCTTGACAAAAGTTGAAGGGAGCAAAAGGGGCCATCTAATGACACCAACACCTTTGACCTTGAACTCGATTTTTAAGGTCATTTGAAGGTCATTGTGTTTTTTTAACGGGAACCCCTATTTTTGACCTCGGAATACGGAGCAGCGGAAAAAATTACGTCGAAAATGACATTTCAAGTTTGCCTTAGTGACCTGGAGAAGGTCAATTCAAGGTCAAATAAGAAGTATCAGCCTAAGATTGTTTTCCATTCAATTTTTTCGTAGAATTATCATTTTGTTATTGTAATAAATATTAAGAGAATAATTGACTGAAAATGTGATTATGCTTTGCTGACTTCAAAGCCATTTTGTAAGGTGAAATGTGCAAAAATGCAATATCAAATGTTATGTGAAGTCCATATTTATATCCTAACTTTAGCGTTACCCAGGAACAACGACGTGGACGGAATAAGATTGTGTTCCCCTTGGGGTGCTTGATTAGAGTGAGTCCCCTTGCCTCTCACTTTTCGGGGTGCTTGATTAGAGTGAGTCCCCTTGCCTCTCATTTTTGCTCAAAATTCAACGCAGGTGCTCAAAGACACCACCATTTTGTTGGATACACAATTCAATTCGCTGCTGAAAATGTTCTACTGTTCTGAGTAATACAGCTCTTGGGATGTTTTCACAAGCGGTTTGAATTCTGTGGATCATATCTTCCCTTGTTGTAGTTTCATGTTCATAAACAACATCTTCCAAATACCCCAACAAATAGAAATCGGGTGATGTCATATCTGGAGATCTCGGTGGCTATCGAACACCCAAATCTCCACGTCCAGTGCGTCCAATCCACCTGTCACGGTAATTTTGATTAAGATATTGTCTAACTATTCGAGCATAGTGCGCAGGAGCTCCATCTAATTGAATCCACATTCTTGCTCTTGTGTATAAATCTATTTCTTCAAGAAGTACTGGAAGTCGTTCTCTCAGGAACTGTAAAAAATTATGGCCATTTACATTTTCATCGAAAAAGTATGGGCCTACAAGGTATCCGTTAACAATTCCACACCAAACATCAAGACTCCAACCATTTTGGTTATCTATCTGCCTGTACCAATGCGGATTAACATTCGACCAATAATGACAGTTGTGTCGGTTAAGCTCTCCATTGCTTTTGAATTTTGCTTCATCAGAAAACATTACTTATTGAAAAAAGTGACGATCATTAGCAATCATTTGTCGTGCCCATTGGCAAAACTGTAGCCTTAACCTCATATCAGCAGGTGTGAGATCCTGAGTCAAAGTAATATGCTATGGATGATAACGTTGACTTCTCAGTATTCTCCAAGCAGTAGCCATAGGTATACCACTTTGCCTTTGAATTTCACGGGTACTAACGTGGGGATTCAAATGAACCATTGCTAAAACGACCATTACACGAAGATCATCTTCGTTGTAATTACGACGTTCTCTAACCCGTGCTAGTTGCCCTTGTTGAGCTCTACTGTAAATCTCACGAATGGTTGTATGACTTGGATGTCTTCTATCGGGATATCGAATTCGATACAAGGCTGCAGCTTGTCGATAATTACGTCTAGATTCACCAAGAATCAATAAAATATCAACCCTTTCAGCGGCTGGATAATTGTTAGATATGGCAGCCATTGTTAAAAATTTATAAGAAGTTCAATAAAAAATTTTGTTTTTACCAAACTGAACAAATTAGATAGCTTTCGATGAGTAATAAATTTTAATAGAAAAAATAAAGGTCAATGAATGAAAAAGAGAAAATGTTAAACAAATGATATTTGAATAGTTTGGCTAATCAATAACTATTCAATAACTAGTAAACTATTGAATACTAAGTGTAAGTAACAATGAGTAGAGGATAAATTCATATGAAAAAAGATCTCTTATTAGAAAAATTGTCTATTTCAACAATGAGTCGCGGGAAAATTCAACATGAAAAATCATCTTTACAAAATAAATTATTTATTTCAACAATAAATTCAGGCAAAATTCGATGAGGAAAATTAGTAGCCAATTGTGTCCACGTCGTTCCTGAGTAACGCTAAAGATAGGATAAAAATTCGCTTACGAAAACATCCCAAGAACTGAATAGAATCCAAAAAAATGGTGGTGTCTTTGGGCACCTGCATTCAAATCTGTACATAATAAAAGTGAGAGGCAAGAAGACTCACTCTAATCAAGCACCCCAAAGGGAACACAATCCTATTACGTCCACGTCGTTGTTCCTGGGCAACACTAAAGTTAGGATATAAATATGGACTCCACATAACATTTGATATTGCATTTTTGCACTTTTGACCTTACAAAGTGGCTTTGAAGTC
Source organism: Nasonia oneida (assembly GCA_037356405.1). Classification (NCBI taxonomy): domain Eukaryota; kingdom Metazoa; phylum Arthropoda; class Insecta; order Hymenoptera; family Pteromalidae; genus Nasonia; species Nasonia oneida. The sequence goes on along the minus strand of JAZHPH010000142.1, from coordinate 261,465 downwards.
AGCAAAGCATAATCACATTTTAAGTCAATTATTCTCTTAATGTTTATTACAATAACAAAATGATAATTCTACGAAAAAATTGAAAGGAAAACAATCTTAGGCTGATACTTCTTATTTGACCTTGAATTGACCTTCTCAAGGTCACTAAGGCAAACTTGAAATGTCATTTCCGACGTAATTGTTTCCGCTGCTCCGTATTCCGAGGTCAAAAATAGGGGTTCCCGTTAAAAAAACACAATGACCTTCAAATGACCTTAAAAATCGAGTTCACGGTCAAAGGTGTTGGTGTCATTAGATGGCCCCTTTTGCTCCCTTCAACTTTTGTCAAGGTCATCTTTCGACATCAGTAAAATAAAACCAGACAAACAGTTGTTTAGCAGATTTTTTGTTATTTGACCTTGAATTGACCTTCTCAAGGTCACCAAAGCAAACCTAAAATATCCTTTACGACGTAATTTTTTCCGCTCTATCCGATTCCAAGGTCAAAAATAAAGGTTCCTATTTAAAAAAATCACAATTACCCTCAAATGACCTTGAAAATCGAGTTCAAGGTAATAGGTGTTTGTGTCATGCGATGGGCCCTTTACCCCCTTCAACTTTTGTTAAGGTCATTTTTCGTTAAAATTAGTTTTTCCATGGTTTTTTGTCGTGGTCGAATTAAAATGAAACACCCTGTATATTAGCATAGCTGTAATCATTGACTCAGGTGTCACCCAAGTATGAAGGTAACACTAAAGTTCTTCTCGTTTTATTTCGTATCGCGAACAGTCACAGAAGACATGCTCCGCATCTTCGTTTGCTTCAAAACATACTGGGCGATTTGGATTGTTCTCTATCTGAAACTGGTGTAGGTAGGCTCGAAAGCACCCATGTCTGCTAAAAAACTGCGTATGGTAGTAATTCCCTTCCCCGTGTCGTCTTCTGGTCCAGTCAACAATACGTGGTATGAGGCGGTGCGTCACTCAGCTAGGGTTTATTCCTTCGCGGATTTCCAAACTTCCTTTTAAGTATTGTCACTACGCCGGCTTTCTTCGTATATATTCTTCCGTTCTGTTGCTACAAGGTCAATAGGAAGCAGACTTGAGATAACACACACTGCATCTTCTGATACTGATCGTCACATTTGGCATTAGTCGCGATAGTGCAGCACCGGCTTTTGCTGCCTTATTGCTCACCATCTCGAGATGCTGCTTAAAGGTTAGTTTAGTATCCATGGTGATTCCCAGGTACTTAATGGTCAACTAAGAATCTATTTCATGTTTGTCCACTGTAAGTGTTATTGTCTTCATTTTCTTCCTACTAGATAGAAGGATAGCCTCCGTTTTATGGCTCGCAAGCTCAAGTTTAGTCTGCTTTAGCCAATCGTGGATTATAGCAACTGCCGCCTTAGCGATTTCCGTCACTTCTTCCTTTTGCTTTGCTACAACCACTACTGCAATGTCATCTGCAATTCCTACAACTGTTGCCCCTTCGGGTAGCTCTAGCCTAAGTGCTCCGTCGTACATGATGTTCCACAATAATGGGCCAAGCCCTGACCCTTGTGAAACCCTTCCGGTTACTTTATAGGTTTTCATGCCGTTCTCTGTGTCATACGAAAGACATCTGTCGGTAGTGCCTCGCGTATCTTGCTCTAGCTGGCTAAGTTAAACGCATTTTCAACATCTAGTGTAAGAATTGCACAGTACTTCTTATCTCCTCCTTCCTGAAGCCGTACTGATATTCCGCTAGTTCACCTAGTTTTTCAATGACTTGGTCCATTCTAACGCCAAGTATGCGCTTTAAAATCTTGCCCGTGGTGACCAGCATGCAGATGAGAAGCTACGTGATCTGCATATCAGGTAGCTTCTCCAGGTGGCTTATCTCCTTTTGGTAGTAGTACCAGGCGTTGCTTCTTCCAGTTCTTAGGAAACGTTCCTTCTATGGGTCATAAATTGTACAGGTCTACAAAGACATCGGGACGTATCTGTATAGCTTCTTTCAATGTAATATTGGATATGCCATCTAGGCCTGGAGCCTTGTTCGCAATTATTTTGCATGCAGCTAGTAATTCCTCTGTGGTAATTGTTGGAATGATTTCGTCATTCTCCTCCGCTTCGAGGGTAGCTGTTACTTCCAGTTGAAGGGAAAACAGCGTAGTCACAATACCGTCTAGCAATTCCCGGCTTTTAGGAGGGGAAATATAACCTGCATGTATCTTCTTCATTACTACTTGGTATGGTCGCTCCCAAGGATCAAGCTCAACCTCGTTCTGTAACTTTTTAAAGCACCGTCGTTTAGCATCCTTCATTTATTTGTTTCGGGCGTCTACAACTACTTAAGCGCGACCAGTCTTGCATTATTTCTCCCTGGCCCGCTGTTCACGCCTTCTGGTTCAATGACACTCGCTGCGGGCAGCGTCAATTTATTTATCCCGGCAGTATACTGGCAATCGTCTATTATTAGGAACCCTCCTCGGTATCGTTGCATCGCAAACTCGGGTAATATTTCCTATTACCTGTTCGTCCTTATCATTCGCAGATCAAAACAGCTGTATTTCCTCTAGAGCCAGCAGAAATGTCTCCTTATCATAACCCTTCGTTTTCTAACAAACTCTTTTCGTCGTTGCATTCCCGTTGGTTCTCCGTTTTGATATTCCTATCTCCATTAGTATCGCTTGGTGGTCACTATTTGGTTAATCCTGGTTAACCAAGATCAAGTCAAGGAGGGCGAATTCTTCCAATAGCGCTCGTCTTCTTTCATTCGTCCTTTGGATGCCCCACTCTACTGCCCAGGCGCTGAAATAGCCTGCTATCAGTACTGGTTTTCTTACTACAGCATGCTGTACTAGCCGGTTCAACAGTTGTCCGAATTGCTCTTTCAGCGCGTTATGAGAAGCATAGTAGCTGTAAATATGTACACCTGCGACCTTAGCGTGTACGAATTCTTTATTACGTCTTATCATTTTTTTCTGGAAAGCGGCGTCTCCGCATGCCCATGTCGCCGCATTGACAGTACTGTCCATATCCCACGATGGTTTGTCTAGGTCTCTGTATTGTTTACAGACGATGGTTATGTCGATCTCTGTCTCACGGACATACTAGCTCAGTAGGTCCTGTGCAGTCGCGCTGTGATTTATATTCAACTGCACTATTTTCATTTTCTTCGTCTGTCAGTGTATTCTACTGCAGCTCAATGAACTGGGCATGCATAGCTACCAGCTGCGTGGTCACTTTTTCCACCTGTGCCTCCTTTGCAGAGTACACAGTTGGATTGGTTCTTACACACCTTCGCTTTGAGCCCAATTTTTCCAAATTTAACTCAAAGCTTACTTCAATCCTTAGTTACTGTGCAGTTTCTGCCGATATAGCCAAAAACTAGGCATTTATAACACCTATGCGGCTTATTTTTGCTGTTAGCCTCCGAGATTCTACAGTTGACCCATCCTTTTCTGATCTTTTCTAGCTTAGTGATCTTAGCTGCTATCTGAACTGGTACCCGTATCACTGTAATCTGGAAGGTAAGAATCTTTTATTTTACTGAAAAATTTTACATTTCTTCTTTTTTTAACATATGAAGGGACTTGCATTGATAATTTTTTTATAGAATCTAACGCTCTTGGATTCACATCTTTTAAGTTAGAAAACTCCTTCACTGATCATTATCCATTATTTATAAATTTAGATAAATTAGAAATTCAGAAAGAATTAAATGAAAACTATAACTACATAAACTACTCTAAATTGAGTGAAGTTGCCAATGGTGTAAATTGGAATGAAATCACATCAATGCAGGATCCTGAAATGGCCGTAAACAACTTAATAAGATTCATAAAATATTGTATGAAAAAACTACAATAAAAAAAAATCATTTAGACATAAAAATAAGAAAAAACCTAGGAAAAAATGGATTACAAAAGCTATTTTAGAGTCTTGTAAAAGAAAAGAGGACTTGTATAATATATGGAAACTTGAGCCAAATAATAGGCAACTAAAAGTTCAGTATATGTTATATCAAAAAATATTAAACAAGGTCATCAAAGATAGGAAAGTTAAATACGAAAAAGAACAAATTGAACGTAATAGAAACAATCCTAGGAAGTTATGGTCAATTATAAAGAGAAAAACTTGGTAAAAATAAAAATCAGGAAAATGTTATTAATGAAATCTATGATGAGAATAATCAGAAAACAACGCATCCGCGTAGAATAGTTAATATAATGAATACTTACTTCAGTGAAGTAGGAGCTAAGCTAAGCCAAAAAATACAAACTCCAAAAAATATAAGTTTGAAAGAACCGGTAAATAATAAAAAATCAATTTTTATAAGACCTACAAATTATACAGAAATTAAAAGAATCATAGCCAATATGAAAGATAAATCTGGAGGGGTAGATGGCATTAGTATGAAGACAATAAAAGTAATTACTACACATTTGTTAGAACCGTTACTTCATATATTTAATCTGTGCATAGAAAAATCTGTTTGGCCAGAAGCTCTTAAGAAAGCGGACATTGTACCAATTTACAAAACAGAGGATAAATGTAAGGTTTCCAACTATAGACCTATATCTTTGATATCAAATTTAGCAAAGATTTTTGAAAAAATAATATACGAAAGGGTGTATAACTTTTTAGTAAAAACTAAAATATTACCTACACAGCAGTTTGGTTTTGTCAGAGGTAAAGGATCTACGGATACCTTAGAATATTTAACAAGTGTGATATATAAAAAATAGATAAAAGCAGACCAATAATTGTAACATTTTTGGATCTTGCAAAAGCCTTTGACACTGTAAATCACGGAATTTTATTAGACAAGCTAGTTTGTTATGGAATAAGGGGAAAGGCAATTGATTTGTTTAAAAGCTATCTTTGTGGAAGGCAACATAAAGTAAAAATAAAAAGTAATGTTCGCGAATATCGTGATATAATGACTGGAGTCCCACAGGGAACAATTTTAGGACCCTTATTATTTATAATATATGTTAAGGATTTGTTATTAGATATGCCAAAAGAAACAATAATTTCATATGCGGACGATACAGCCGTTATATCCTCAGATAATTCTTGGATCTCACCTCAGAATAAAATGAATAACTATCTTGAGACAATCTCAAACTGGTTAGCAATTAATAAACTCACATTAAATATAAGTAAAACTGTATACATGGCGTTTGGTAGCTACTGTAATAGTGTGCCTGACAATTTAGAAATTAAAATAAACGAAGAAAATCTGAATAGAGTTGAATATTATAAATATTTAGGGATTATTTTTGATTATACTATCAAATGGGATAGGCATATATTATCTATAGTTAAAAAACAAAATATTTAGTTTTTATGTTTTACAAATTAAACAAAATTATGCCAATTGAGTCTTTGTTATCAATATATTACGCCTTTTTCCATAGTTTGATAAATTATGGTATAATAGCATGGGGTGCCTATCAGAACGCTCTAATTATTGCTCAAAGACTGCAAAATAGATTATTACGGATTATATTTAAGAATAATTTTGTTGTACAAAATTATCCGCTTAACATTATTCAAACATTTAACTGTATATATTACTGTACACATATATAT
>JAZHPH010000142.1:230723-246088 GCA_037356405.1 Nasonia oneida | reverse complement strand
TGTGGATGCGTGTATACACACATGCATAAATGAAGATTATTTTAAGATTGATCCAGATGAAAGAGATGCTGCGAATAATTGTTTGTACATTGTCACGGGGCAACTGGGCTTTAGCACGACAGCCGCGAAGATGCTATCGCGTCAACAAGGGGGATTACTCACTCTTTTTATCTCCGCACGGCTATCCCTCGATGATGCTGAAGTCGGCGACGGACGTTAGCCGTCGGTGCAATGCCGACTCCGTACTATGCAGCCGGGTTGCCTCGGTGTACAACTGCGCGGCGTGCGAAGCTCGCCGCTCTTTCTTCGCGTATAGAGTCTCCGGCCAGGCACGTGCTCTGTAGCCGCCCTGCGATGTAACCGGCTTTACTCTACCGGGTTCGTCGGAAGGACGCAACGGGAATACGAAATAAATACTCATGCATTCCTGTACAATTGAAAGATGGCTATATTCTTCAAGATGTTGGTACAATAGATCGCGCGTCGCGAGAGGACGAGTTCGCACTCGCGGCTCGTACTGGAGACGAGCCGACGACTCGGTGGCAGCGAGCCTCGGTCTCGGCGTCTGCAACCGATTGGGTGATCTATAAATCGCGCAGTAGCTAATGTTACGAACTTACAGTTTCGACGTGCGCGTTGGTTTCTCGGTCGCCGCGTATCCGTCGGCTGACGACGGGGAAAAATCCTGCATGGCCGGGAGGCATCCCTCCGGCTGAAGCAATGACGTGCTGGGGTACCCCGGGAGCTCAAGGTGATGGTGGCTCGGGTGTGCTCCTCCAGCGGATGGTCTCCGGTCGTCGAGGCTCTCTCACGTCTCGTCGATACGGATAATCGCGGGTGGTATACCGGTAAAAGGTCGCACGTCTAGACTGTACTAGCGCTTTTGCCTATCTGCTGTCGCGCGCTGAGTCCGTGCGAGTATCGCCGAGCTGGCAACGTCGCATCACGCATGAAATGGTCGCGCGACGCGGCGAGTGCGCGAAATACGAATTCGCGTTCGCTCGTCACAGCATATATAATCTTTCATTTAAACCTTTTTGTTTGTGAATATAAAATGATAAATGCTATATGTATTCATGCATATCATAAGATGAAAAAAGTAGATTTGCTCCAGATGAAAGGGATACTGCGATTAAATATTTGTGCAGGTATGCACTTTTTTTAAAGGTATGTGTTTGTGAATATGAAATGACAAAAATTGTTATATAATGATTTTCTTTATATAAGGAGCACTTAGATGAGTTTATCAGTAGGGAAAGACAAATTAATATTAAACAATATAAATTTCATTATATAAACTGTAACTTATAATGAAATAGATGTTTTAAACAAACAATGTATTATATATGGTTTCTATAATATTTAAATATATGTAATACAAATTTATACTTATATATATATATATATATATATATATATATATATACAAATTCCCGCGAGCCGTGCGACTGCACACCCCAAGCTGATGTGAATTTTTAATATTTTAACATTTTTATCAATTATCTATAGTTATCCCTATTGATAAATCTTGCAATGTCCCGCACACGATCCGTTACCTATTTTAAATTAAATAATACACTAAAGTCACTCGACTAATTTCCAAAAACGCGGGATGCACAGCGGCGTAGCTCACACGAATAGTGTGTGCGATGGTGCCTTTTGCACGTCGCGTGAAGGCGAGATAGCCGAACGCGGAGAACCACTGGCGACAGCTAAGTTGCCAGGGCTCTTCTAATTTTTGTGATTTTGCCCGAGGTACATCGCGAGTGCGTGTAGTGCACGAGGACATGGAGCATCACCGAAGCGGAGGATGGCGTCAAGGAAGAAAGAAGAGAACAGAGAAAAGTGTACAGAGCGGCACTGCTGCGCCAGTGCGGATAGGAATAGTACGAGCCGAGCCGAGCTTTGCGCCGTCGGGGCAACGAGGAGCGGAAAAGATGAGCTGTGCGAGGCTGATATGCGTCGGTTTTCGGCTGATGGGACCGCGCGCGAGGAGAACCGAGGGGTGGGAAGAGAGAGCGAGCGTTGAAGAGCGCGGTTTTCTCCCGTTCGCGCACTTTTTTGCGTGAAACCCGAGCCGAGCACACGCGCCGGAGAATTTCTGCAAGTTAGAGCCTTTTTGAGAATATTTACTGTGGGGTATAGAGTTCGTGGGTTTCGTGGGGAAGTCGAGAAGAAGACGAAGCGAGCAGCCAGATCGAGAGGACGACCTGGACTTCCGAGGCTACTTTAACCGAGAGAACGAGAAGGAAGAAGCTGCGCCCAGGATCATCGCCAGGAAGTCGCCATCTTGAGTCGAACTGCCAACGTCGAACCAGGCGTCGAGGCGGAAAAATAAATAGGTTTACTCAGAGACGAGTTAAGAAATTCGCGGACGTGCGTGTGAGAGTGAAAGAACAAAGAGAGAGAACGAAGGAGAGAGAAGCGTGATCGCGCACGCGAGGATATCGTCGAGCAGCAACCGTTTCGTCGAGAAAATTTGGCATTGGCTGCGCCAGCGTGGCTCGCGCGAGAGTGCGCCTTTGTTCGAAACTGCGAAGCGACACGCGGGGTCGGAGGTTAGCGCGAGAGAGTATATGCGGGTGAATGATTAGAGAATTTTGCAACGGATCGGAGGACGGGTGAGTGAATAAAGTGTTGTTAAACGAGAAATCGAGTGTAGTAATTTCCGATTACCCCCTTGCAAACCCGAGCGAGGGAGAGAAGATTCAGCCGAACCTCCTCCAAGAAAAGCGGAGAAAACGTATAAAAATTAGTTGTGCGGGCCTTCGGACCTCGTGGGAGACTTTCAAATTTCCCCGAGTTTGGCCACGTCACATGTGTGTATGCGTGCAGCCTAAGAGCGAGCGATGACGCGGCAGCAGCAAAGCGTCCGCATCTTTGCGCGCGAATATGTACATAGGTGTGAGATGTGTGAATGTGCGATTAATTTCGGCGGCTCGATCCGCGCTCGCTTAGCTTGCTATAAAAGGCCCTGCGCGGCGTAGGGCCTTTTATAGCAAGCTAAGCGATTTATATGCTAGCGTATTTACTAGCTCCAGCGCAATTTAAGCGCTCTAATCTCTACTCAAGAGTAATTTACGCCTTGAGTAGAAGTACTTAGAAATATTTATACAAATTTGCAACTTGTATAAACCGATAACGCGATTTCGGCGTATCATTTAGAAAGACTTAACCTAAAATAGAAAATTTCGTATACTTGTAAATTTAATTTGATTAGTATTAGATGACGCAATTTCCCTGGTAGAAACCGTATCCAAGTTATTTGGAAGTTCTGAGGTTGTCAATCTCAGAACTTAGTAGTTTTCTTTGTTAGTTTTTGTTACAAGATGTAACGCTTTTTATCCTAGTTCTTTGGCAGTTTTCAGATTGAGTATTTTTAACTATTTTTTTCCGAAGATACTTGGTGAAATAATACGACACAGGTGCACGTGGTTAATGGCGATTCAAGGTTAGAATTGGAAAATCATTACTAGCAGGCTTATATTCGAGTTTTTTTTTAAGTATATAGAACAATAATGATTTGCATTCGAAAAATCATCAGAAAAATTTCGAGTGACCTGGGACTCGAACCCGAGCCCTGCATAAGAAAAGCGAGCCTTAGCCAACCGAGCCAAGTAAATGTTGTCATTTGACCAACTATCTTGGGCATTACTTTTCAAAAACAGCTCGATCTAAGAACTGCCAAAGAACTAGGATAAAAATCGTTACATCCTGTAATAAGAACTGACAAAGAAAACTACCAAGTTCTTAGCTTTTTCACCATTTTAAATCGGCCAATTTCTACCAGGGTTACTCGCATCTAATAATAAACTTTATATCACTGGACAAAATACTTGCAAATTTATGTTAAAATGATAACGCAATTTAAGCGCATTATTCAGAAACAAATATAAAATATAGTCTGTACACTACACTTATAAAAAACATTTCAATTCGTCAAAGATAACGCAATTTAAGGCGTATCTAAAAACAAAGATCGTGCAACGCAAAAAACAACTTATTTATTTATATTGTTAAAAAAGAATAGCTGCAATATTTACACACTATTCATACTACTCATACTCTTTTAAACATAAACTAAAGCGACTTTATTATTGAAATATTTCTCCACTACCTAGTATCCCGGACCTTTCTCATATTATAATAATATACTATTATATAGAATTACATTTCTATTTGTGATCTGTTGTCAGAATTCGGACGCAGATCAGTAAATGATTACGTCTCTTCTCTAAACTCTAAAATCATATACGCGCACCGGACCGAGAAGAGTGGTGACCGTTTCTATCTCAAATGAGATCTCTACTATTATGTATACTGCTCTATTAGGTTTACTTCTAAAAACTTCGCAAAAAAAAAATAATTTGCGATAATTTCTTAAAATGTTGGCTGTGCGAATTTCATCTTTTTAAGTACAACAATACAAGAATATATCATGAGATAATAGATTACATAAGGTCATATTCAGCAATCAGTGCAATATGCTATACTACGCCGCGAAGGTCTTCAGAACATATTATTTATGTGCAACTCTAATGGTAAAAGAGTGGGAGAGGTATCCGCTAAGCGTCGCTGCTTTTTACGAAACGAATTGCAGTTGCAGAGAGCCAAACGCACGGAGTAAGCATCTATTTATATATTAACACAATATATATTTACACAAAGATTTTGAGGAAAGAGGACTAGATGTTTCAGACTACAAGTTGTCTAGTTGTCTTTATCTAGTTTTTTTTGCATCGTTTTCAAATGTTCATCAGTGTTTATTTGATCAGATCTTTGCTTTATTGTAGAAATCTTTAAATATAAACGTGAAAGTTTACAGCAAAGAAAAAATCACGAGCCAAATTTAATAATTCGCAAAAATAATAAGTATTTTTGGAATCATATAGCAATATTATTTTTGCTATAATAATTTGGCCTGACGATTCTTTTTTTACCATAAATGTTGCGTGTGGATGAAGTGTTCTGTTTTCATTAAAAAGGCGATAAATTTGCATATTTGTGTGGGAAATGATCATTAAGTAATCAATAAGTTGTTTGTTGTCAGTTCACATCGTAGACTGTAAGACGACGGGACGGCAAGTATGCATTAAAATAATATTTTTGAAAATTGTAATCTTTTTTTTATAACCACTATTCAGCTGATCTTATCTCATCTGCTGAACTTTAATGCTTGATGCTCGACATATATAAAAATGATTTTACTACATTCATTAACGTATATTTATGCCCTAGTAGAAGTGGTCACCAACGGTAAACTGTTGGCCAAAGTTGGGTTATTTTATACCGGGGTGGAGACCAAACTTATAGTTGACAACATTTTACCTTGTAAAAGGTGTTTTTCAAACCTCTTCATAATCCGCCTTATTCAAATAACTAAATAAATCATTATTTTTAACAAAATATAAATTTTATAGACGTTTTGAATGGCTTTTACGGACAGGCAACTTAAGTTTGTTAGATTTTACTGAGCAGCAGTTAGACAACGAGCGTGTATGATCATTGCATTTTACAGATGATGATGTTGTGTATATTGATAGAGAAGGTACAAAAAAACTTAAAAGGTTTGCAACCCCAAAAGAATTTGTTTTATGTAGAGTTCCAGAAGGCTTCCAATAAGTAAATAAGGATGTTACTCATGAAAACGATTGCCAGTCGATAATAGTTTACTTGATGATACTTTATTAAATTCAGACTTGCCACAATTAGTTTATTCAAAGCCAAGATTGATTGATTTAAATGCGCCAACATGACAAACGCACGCGCAGTAAACTTAAGTACAATCAACAACAGCAAACTATCACTTACGTCGTTTGTGATACTCAACTCAGTAAAATTATTTTGGATGTTTTAGATTATGTAGAAAAAAACATCTTTAAAGTAAAATCCATGTCTTGCGGTGGGGATTTTTAAATCAAACTGCAGTAAATGCTTTAAAAATTACGAAAAATAAACCTTACATAGAGCAGTGTGAACGTAAAATTATAATAATTACGATGCTTCTCACCTACTTAAATGTCTTCGTAATAATTTAATGGCTCATTAAGTTACCGTTAAGGATAAAAAAGTATCTTGAGACGTTTTAAGAGGATTGTACGCTAAAGAAGAAAATCGCATTTTTAAATCAGCACCTCAATTTACTACGAGTCATCATTAACCTAATGCCTTTAAAATAATAAATGTTAGCTTTGCAGCTTACATTTTTAGTAATATACCCTGGTTGGAAAGTTGCCGGGTTTTCTAGCAGCATTCGCCTAGAAATAAACAGTATCAGTAGATTCCGACTGGCCGATCTACCTGAAAACCCTATACTGGTCACATGACTTTTGTACATTCTCGCTGGAATATCGAGAACGAATTAAAGTAATAATTATGGCTTTTTATTACTCTCGAATGGATTTAAATGTTATAATAATAATTAATGATTCAAAGTATCGTTTAGAACTATAAGAATAATAATTGTCTTCATATTACCGTAAGAAATAAATCCCTTGAAACCATAACCTATATTTGCTGTCAAGTGTTCACAGTACAACTTAGTCGTCTGCTATATAGAGCTGCAATATACGTATAACCTATACGTACACTAGTATTCATAAAAACATTTGTTGAAAACACTTTCGTCAATATTATTCTGCACTGTTATTATTAGTTATAATATTATTAACTTGAATAATAATGCTCTAAATTGCGTGAATAGAGATAGACGCCGTTAGCGGGTTTCCGTCTAGAATCAGTTAATAAATCTACTGATATTCTACACAGTCGATCTGGCGCGTTTCTCAAATACTGAAAAGAACATATCGGCAAGCTCCTGCCAGCGCAGTTTTCTGAGCTATATCAACTGCTTCTTTTGTAATAGTGACAAACCAAATAAAAAATGTATAATACAGTATAGCCACCGGTGATTTTATTAAAAAAGTAACTGATCTTTTCGATTTCTTCAACAGTAGAAACACTAAAGGCAAAATTCCTTTGCTTTTGGCTTTATTTAACTACAATCCACAGGTTGTAGATTATTTGAGAAATAGTTTAGAGTGAATTTAAACGTGAAACTGCGAAAATCTAAAAACAGTTTGCTTTGATGGCTTTTATTTAACAGTAAACAGTATACTTTTGCAATGAAAAGACATGAAAGCAAGTGGTTAATGTTATCTCTTGACACCGCGATTAAGGAGACAACCCCTTTAAAATTCGAAAAAATCGATTTTTTTATTGCTTATTTTGACATTAAATTTTCCACGCTATTGAAACCCACTTACAAAAAAAAATTCTCGCAAAGTTATAAGCAAAATACTAAAACAAAATTTTTACCATTTTTTCGTAAAATTGCGTATTTTTCATTTTATGCTTAATACGACTTATAATTTTAATTTTAAGTTTTATAAATTTAATTTAAAAGAAATGTTCATTGTAAATGTAAAAAATACTAGTTTTTTACCGTAGTATATACGTATATATTTTGAGCGTATTGATTAGATTTTTTGCGTTTTTTCGAGATAAATTTCTAATTTCACATCTTATATAAGGCTCCGATCGAAACGTACGGACATTTAGTTGAATTCAAATATTGCGCACCCGCTTGTCAACTGTAGTAAGGTTATAATTAAAATTAAGTGTTGTGTAAGAGTGTATGGTCAGCTAGATGCTAAGGGAAGGTTTCGAGTACCCATCCAGATAAGAAGGACTCTCGAGCAAAAGGCAAGAAGAGGCCAAGACGATTTCTAGTAACAAACGAGGAAGAACCTGCCAATAAGTCAAGACCTACAAGTTCAGCAAGAAAGATACGAACTCCAGCAGTGGAAGGAACCTCTGAGGTTAGGAATAGATTGATTGATATCAACATTCTATTTCCTGCGCTCGAGGAACTTTTGATTTGTAACTAATACCATAACAAAGTTCTACTTGGCAAGTCCGAAGCTCAAGGATTAGGATTCAAGATTGAAATAGTGTATATTGAGCGTAGTCAGCTAGCAGCTATCAACTCATGCAAAAAAGTTGGAATCAAGAACCATGCTTGGGAAAACAACAGAAGAGCAGTGGTTACATTTCGTGCTCTTGGACTTAAACACGCTGGTCTATCAACATTATGTAGGTTGATGGAATGCTTAAAACCCATGGCTCAGTCTTCATGTGATGCAATTAACAAACAAATCAGTGGAGTTTATGAAAAAGTGGCCAAGGACTCCATGATGACTGCAGTGATAGTAGAAAAAGCCGCTACAGAGACTGAAGCACTCGGATTAAACATTTCTGGAGATGGTTTGGCTGAAGTATTCTTCTCTGTAACATTTGCAGGTTAGACTGGTAACTATTTACAGTTTCAACTTGAAGATTTAACACAATGACCAAAAAAAAATATAGGTATAAAGTGTTATCATTGGCAAGAATAAAATAACCTTTTTTTTTTACATTTATATGAAAATTTGTGAAACGCCTTTTTTTGTTTGCAGGTAAGAAAAGCCGTACAGAGCCAAAAGGTATAAGTGAATATACCATATAATTGCTAAGAGTCAAAGTCTATGTGTGTGAAACATAGAAAGCTTGGTCCCAAAGGATTTAGTAAGCACTAATTTAAGTTATACTTTCAACAATAATCATAAACTTTAATGTTGATTTTCTCTAAATGTGGTTTTTACTGATTTCAGCTCACTGTCCGTAGGATTCCTAGTGAACAAATGGTTCTTTTGGGCTCAAATTCAAGGAGGATACTTAGTACACCTGTAGTTCTGGTCTGAATGCAGGGATTTTAATTTGAATGTTTAGTAAATGTTTTATACACAAAAAGGTGGCATAATAAGAGAAAAAAAAATTCAGTTTTATCATCGCCAAATCATTTCTAAGCCTTCAAATCAAAATTCCTGCATTCATATCAAAACTACAGGTGTACAAAGTATCCTCCTTGAATTTGAGCCCAAAAGAACCATTCGTTCACTTGGAATCTTACGGACAGTGAAAAAATTCACAAATCCTTGGTGTTGTGTCCCCTTAAATTAAGATTCACTTGAAAACTTGTTTGCGGTTTTAAGAGCTCGCGCAGTACATTATCAAAATCCAACAGCGAAGCAATTATTAAGGCACAACTTACAGGATACTGTAGCCGCAAATGTAAGATCAGCCTCAAAGTTAACGAATTGCGAACTTGATAGAAGAGTAACCATTGCTAGCAACAGACAATTTAGAAAACAAAGATCGATTTGCAGGGCCTGCAAAGTCCGCAGATAACATCGTTAATAACATTGAAAGTAATAAACTTGCAACAATTAACGATGTCGATTATATAGCACTCTATATCTAATGATATTTAATATGAGCAGGCGATTAATTTATCTAAAATTGTTAAACATGATAAATTAATCAGTAAAGATAATGAATCTGACACTGATGATTGTGAATCATGTACTCATATTGAGAATCGTATCGGCCTGCCTGACGATCAAATACTTTCTATTCATATGCATAATTTAGTCAAAAGTATCAGCAGTCTTACTACTACATCCAGCTTAGAGAATCATTCTGGTAGAGTCAATAGTATTTCAAATATAATGAATGAGCATCCTTTTTTAATTGCTCAGTGAAGTATGTTATAGGTTACAATGCTACAAAATGTTTTGCAAAATTAATAATCTTTTGATGTTTTTACTTCCCGCACTCATTTTTCTTAAGGTTAGAAGTTCAAAATTGTAACTATTCCTAGACTGGATATTTGTTTCTCAACCAACAAATCGCTTTAATAACGTCTTCAAAACATCCGTTCATTACTTTAAGAGAAGGTTATGTAATCATTGTATTCGTTCACATTTTTTTAATAATGTTATATTTTTTAATTATATATATATATATATATATATATATATATATAACCATCCGGATAACACCAAAACTCTAGTTGTGAGCTCCAAAATTTCAAGAAATCAATCAATATGCAGAGTACATCCCATGTTCTGGATATTATTTAAATCTAGTAGGTGTTAGAACAGCAGAATGCAATTTACAAATCGCATCATTTTTTAGTCTTTCGCAAAAACTGTACGCATTTTTCTCCTTATCGACGTATCGCTGGCAAAAGCTAGTAAAATCTTTAAAAGAAAAAAAAGGTTATAAAGTCATTATCTGATACGAGGTGGTCAGCACGTGCTGATACTGTAAGCACTGTACATGACAGCCATCCTGAAGTTTTGGATACTCTTAAAAATATTATTTAAAAAAGTTGTCTGGATATTAATATAAAATTTGTTACTTTATAAATTGTTAAAATATTTTTTGTTGATTATTTTCAGAAAACTTTTTTAAATTTATAATATTTTTCTGCAAAAGCCCACATTCATCTGGAAACTATATGTGTTTGAAGCATATCTATTAGAATAAAAGTGCCCTTCGAAGCCCAAATCTTAAGTAAGTCTGCGGTAGCTGTTACGTCATAGATAATATATATATAAGAAAAATATAAAAATTTTAAAAATAAATAAAATGTAGACGCAGCTGCGTTCTAAAAAAAATGTATGTACCGTAGGGCTTAAGAGCAGGCGAGCGTCCGGACAGTGCAATTAGGCAGTCAGAGGAAATGGTCATTAAGAGCGAGCGTAGGTATAGCGATTGGGATCCTTTAACGACCTTGTTTGTCGAAAACTCGGCGACGAGACGACAATCGAGTGGTGCAAGTTTCTAAGTTTTGCGACGCAGATGCGAGGCTATATAGAACGTTACAAAATAAAAGTAGTTTAACATTAGAAGCATTTGTTGTAAATAAAATATAAATTTAAATTCACATAAGGTATGGACAGTTGAAAACTATATTGTTGTAACTGTGCATATTTTATTTAGTTCTAAGATTATTAGTTTACCAGGAAGAGCTCGTGTTCGCGGCGTAAAAATAAATTTATACTCGCACAGATTTTATGCTTTGTTTTTAGTTTAAATAGATAGTTTATAAAAATAATAACTAGGATAATATAGAAACAGAATTAAGTTTATATAATAATTAAATATTATAGTAAAGTTTTGAAATTTTAATATTAAATAATAAACAAATTTGACAATAGACATTAGATAATCACATTTGACAATAGTTACGATAGATATGAACAAATACTGTAAATTTATAAATAATTATAAAATAAAAATATTAGAGTCGAAAACGGTACAGGTAGGGCCATCTAGCGAAGAATCGGCAAGGCTAAGAGAGTAGTGTGGGAGGGACAAAGGGAGCGGGAGAGGACCGGAAGAGGCGGCAGCCAAGCGGAAAGATGCGACGCTATAGGTCGATGACTGATATAGAGGGCGCTGACGCAGACCCAAAGGGATGGGCATGTAGGAAAGATCGGGTTGGAGAGAGAAAAGATGCGACGCGGGGGTAAAGCGAGGAAACGCGTGCGGAGGAAAGTTGAGTCCTGTCGAGGAATTCAGTCGAGGTGGCTGCTCCTAAATAACTTCAAACTTTAAGCCGTGGTGGCAAAAGCGTGCATTATAAAATATTTCTAAGTAAAAGAAAAATATATTATTAAAAAGAAAATATTTGAAGTGAAGTGTTTTATAATTATTTTTCGGAAATCTACCTATCAACATAAATATTAATAAATATCAAAGGAAGGAAGAAGTTTACAAACTTGTAAACTTTGAATTTGATTCAATCTACAATTGAAAAAGTAAGTAAGATTTTTATAAGGGTAAAATAAAAAAAGGTTGGGAATTTGAGTAATGAGCAGGGTTTGAACGCTGCCACTCATTATCACAAATATTTTTGGGAGAACTTGTTTGGAAGTTTGGAGGGCCTTTGACCTACAAACTAACTAAACCTGTTCATTAGAGTGGGAAGGGATATTTGTTTAAAACTCTCGCGAATTTTTAAAATAAAATAAGGAACGACTCCATCCCGAGTTCAGCGGAAGCTGACTCAAAACGGAGATTTTTATATTGTGCGCCGAGAATCGGACGTAACATAGCTGAAAAATGGAAATTCTGAATTTTGGCCTTCGAAGAAATGTCATACCTGATAATATGGCACATATAAACATTGTTTTATCTTTTTTACATTATACCTGAATATATTTAATAGTTTAATTCAATTTTTAAACAATTAAGAGCAAATATAAACAAAAAATCAGATTTTTCATTTTTTGACGATTTAAGGTGTATCTGTCCCCTTAAATAATATGAGTTTCGATGACATAATTTCTGATTTCGCTCACAAAAAATTAAGAAAAAAATAGTAATCTTACGTTTTTATATCACATAATAAATATTTTTTTTTTTTTTAAATGATTGTTAATGATTTTTTTTGCGATAGGGGGACCCCCAACATGCCCGGGGCCCTAGGCCCGGGCCTATTAGGCCTTTGCGTAAAGGCAGCACTGCCGAATAGAATGTTAATAGACTGCAGAGTCTAAATCTTCCAGGCATAGAGGTGGAGGATAACGTTTACGTTCCCTTTGTCGACGCAGTAACGAACCTCGGTGCGAAAGGTTAACAGAGCCTTTTATGGACTCCGAACTTTTAGATCCTCACCACCGAGGCTTTGCTTAAGCAGCTGGCGGGAGCTCTTGTCACCTCTCTTTGGACTATTGTTCCCTTGTGTTTCTTGATGTATCAGGTGAGCTTCAAACCAGGCTTCAGAGGCTTCAGAATTCATGTGTGAGGTATATATGTGGTATTAGAAGGGACAAGCACATCAGTCCATATAGAAGGAAACTAGGCTGGCTGACCGTGGAAGAGAGAAGGGCGTATTTTGCGGCGGTAATGTTGTATAAAGTAATAGTTATGGGTCAGCCTCCACACCTTGCAGCACTTTTCAGGAAAAATGAACTTAATGTATCTTCCATCCTTAAGTGCGTTCAAAGCTGCCGTTCGCAGGCACATGCACCAACAATGTAACAGTGTACAATGCCATGGTGATTAGCGATACTCTTAACTGTGATCCTCGACTAATTTGTAACATTATACGTGATAAATATGTGATATTATCTTGTAACTGGCGTGTATTATAGTGCTTAATTTTTATGTTTATTTTTGGATTGACGCACACTAAAGGTGTATATGTAAATGATTCTCGCATTGTTAGTCATATGAATATGAAATGTGCAATATAATTTAAAAATGTGATAACGAGATAACTTGATTGACTAATCTGTGATAAAATGTAATTGTATAGACTTTGTACATTTTTAACTTTAGCTCAAATAAATATATCACTTACTTACTTACTTACAACATTGTGTCAATATTGCAAAATATAGTTAAAAAACATTTTATTAAATAAACTGTATAAGCGTTTTCGTGGGCCCACATGCCCGTTTTGGGAGGTATGAACCGAATGGCACTTCTCGAAACGAGCATGGGAGCACTTGAAAATGCTTATTTAATAGTTTTAATTTAATGCTTAATACTTATATTTTACAATACTGACACAATATTGCAAATAATCTTCTAGCATTATTGCTATAGAATACATATTGACTTTTGAAAATTCAATCCAAAAACGGACATTACGATTTATGGCATTCACCTTTCTGCAATATTTTTAAATCTGATGAATCTGCTGAAGCAACCCTCTGGCAACATTGCCGGTGGATTAGGTGCTGTATGGCTATACTTATCATCTTGATTATTTTATTTCTTTTTTCTCTCTTTCTCCCACCTACTTGTCTGTTTGCCGGTGGATTAGGTGCTGTATGGCTATACTTATCATCTTGATTCTTTTATTTCTTTTATTCTCTCTTTCTCCCACCTACTTTCTACTTGTCTGTTTCTCCAAATCCTAGCCCCGCAAGCATGTGTTCTAGCATTACACCAGCGTAAGTCGTTTTCGAAAAGCATCCAGAGGAAAGTAGTGAGGCCCACTTTTTGTCTATGGCAGGGCCCTGTCCGGTTCAAATTACCATCAGGATGTGTGCACGCGCGTGTGTGCGTGTCTGTGTATGAATTTATGACATAATAAATTATAAACAGTCAAGCGCTTGTTTTAAAGATAACATTATTAATGTGATTTCGATTATATACACTCCGTACATTAAGAGAGTTTAAAAAGTAATTAAAAAGTCAAATACAAAAAATTAAAAAAATAAGAGTAATTATTGATGCTTTTTTCTTTAATTAATACTCGAGCAATTAATGATCGAAATTGTTTGACAAAATATGGTTTTTGTTTTCTTGTATATAATTTCTAAATATTCTTGCTCGTACATTACCCATCTATTAAAACAGTATTTAAAAATTCCAAGTTCTGAAACTATTTATAAGACCGAGTGAACTATCTTACGGTGGTCCGTAACCCAACTTTTACCGACTTGAACAAGTGCACGGCAGAAAATGGCTTGAAACTAAACAAATACAATTGATTATAAAAAACCAAGAGTTAGTTGCCCTTCCTATTATAAATATTTATCACTGCGCCAAGTTGCGAATAAAAATATTAACGAATTAATAAATGGCACTTGAACGAAATTCCGTAATCGCAGCGTTTCACAGCCCAATGAAGAAAGAAATATTTCTGGAATTTGGATACGCACAAGCCAAAGGTTAATTAACCCCTCTGATAGTCATAATAGATTAACTAAATTGTTACTAGGAAATTAACATAGTTTTCATGTTACAGAATAACTCCATAGTAACGACCGCGAGCAGAGGCGCAATGGAAGACGGCGGATTAACAGGTCCAAATGAAGACTTGACAATGTCGAGTGAAATCAGGAAAGAGTGTTGGAATATTGGCGATTCCACGCGACATCGAGCCCTGTCCGATGGCGCCACAGCGCCCAAGATGTTAAGCCGTCTCAATCACGTGACCCGCCGCTGAGCTCGTCACGCGTCTGAGCACTGTTGTTCTTTTTAAGCTACAATAAAGCCACGTTTTTTAATCTTACTCCTCTTGTGAAGTGTATCTTAATTTACGTATCACCTCATTCCTAATCGCATCTAGAAAATCCTTTTCTTTACCGACAGTACGAGTACACCGTAGAAAATGACTTGAAACTAAAGAAGTAGAATAAATTATGAAAAACCAAGAGTTAGTTGCCCTTTTTTCTAACCTTTCTGATTTCTAACCTTCTTGAGAATGGTCCTTACGTAGTTATTTGCATGCTTTGCATCTTCGTTATCTTCCAAACAGACTGGGCAGTTTGGACAGTCCTCTATTTTAAATCTGTAAAGGTACGCCCGAAAGCTTCCGTGCCCCGTCAAAAACTACGTGAGGAAGTTATTGACTTCTCCATGTCCTCTTTGTATCCAGTCCTCTATTCTTGGTATGAGGCAATGTGTCCATCGCCCCTTATCACTGGAATCCCATCTTTTTTGCCACTCACAAGGAAAGGTACCCAACCCGAACTCACCGATTTTGATGATTTTCATATATGTTGTAGAACATAAAA
>JAZHPH010000142.1:208746-225848 GCA_037356405.1 Nasonia oneida | reverse complement strand
GGGGGTTAACTTTAGGGGAGGTTTTTACCCCTTAAAAGTGAAAATTAGCCGATAAAAAAAAATACGTGTCTCTTATTTTTTTATGTTCTACAACATATATGAAAATCATCAAAATCGGTGAGTTCGGGTTGGGTACCTTTCCTTGTCAGTCATTGTATGCTTTCTTCCGGAGTCCCAGATTTCATTCTGCGTGTTGTCGCTAATTCGTCTCTTCGTCTCGAATATGTCCTTCCTTTCCATTGCTAAAAGGTCAATAGGCTGCATGTCTGCTATGGTACCCACCGCCTGTACACTGTCGATATCTTTCGTGCATAACTTTTGACCAACATGGCATTTGCCCATATCGATGTGATAACACTAGCTAAGAGTAACCTGCGTTTCTGCGTTGGCCCTCCTACATTTAGCATCAACCTCAATAAAGTAGCGCAAACTTTTGCTACTTTATTACTTACTACTTTAAGATGTTGTTTACACGTAAGTCTTGCATCGATGGTAAGGCGCAGGCTCTTGATGGTCGGTTGAGATACAATCTCATGTCTGCTCACCGCCAGTGTTATTTTGTCTATCTTCTTTCTACTAGAAATGAGGATAGCTTCGGTTTTTTAACTGGCTAGTTCTAGGCCTGCCTTTGCTAGCGGTTCATGTATTATATGGATGACTCCTTAGCTATGTCCCTCACTTCTTCTTTGTGCTTCGCGACCAGCACTACTGCAATATCGTCAGTAAAGCCGATCATAAGTTATCGTCAGTAAAGTAAATGTGACTTCTTTGGGTGATTCCAGTCTTAATTCCCCATCGTACATAATGATCCAAGTCTGTGGGCCAAGTACTGACCCGTGGGGGACGTCTTCTGTAACTTCATAAGTCTTGGTACCCTTCTCAGTGTCATATAATAGGATTCTGTTCTTCAAGTAGTCGGACATAATCCTTCTTATATAAAAGTGCACATCCTGTATATTTTTCTCCTTTTAGCCGAGTTAAATGCATTTTTGACGTCTAATGTAACTATGGCACAGTACTCCTTTTTTCCACCTTTCCTCCTCTATAGCTGTTCGCGCAGCGTCAATCACTAGGGTAACTGCGTCTAGGGTTGAACAATTCTCCCTAAAGCAGCAATGTTGGTGTTCCGCCAATCCACTTTTTCCTTCTATCAAATGGTCTATTCTGACATAGATTATGCGTTCCAGATTCTTGCCCGAGGTATACAACATGCAGAGTAGTCTGTAGAATGCGGATTCCGAGGTTGGCTTTCTTTCTTTTGTCAGGAGTACGAGTAGCTATTTTCTCTAATTTGTGAAAAATAATCGCTCTTCTAAAGATGAATTGTACAATTGGTCACCCCATCCTTGCAACTGACACCGCACCTCCGTAACTGATACCCCTCCCACTACACTTTCTATATCTTACTGCTGAATTTTTTCGGTTGTATATTTCAATCAGATAGATGTGAAGATACACTCAAATTCAATATTAAAGTTTTATTATGTTTAAAAGTTATTAACAGTTCAAGAAAAATTACTATAATAAAAGGAAATAAATTATTTAAAAGTACTAATACGTTTATCTAACATATTCTAGATTTTAAATAAATCGAAATGCGTGCGCTCAACTGGGGACACAACACCTTCAAATCCTGAAAAAAAGAATTATGAGTAAAAATGACAAAATTAAAGTAAATCATTTAAAAATTTTTTTCAGCGATATTTAGTATAAATACCTTTAACTTTACCGTGCTAAAACCTCAATTATCTCTGCTGGCCCATTGTGGCACTCAGTGCAATGTATTGTGAATTTTTTCATTGTCCGTAGGATTCCAAGTGTACAAATGGTTCTTTTGGGCCCTAAATCCAGGAGGATACTTTATACACCTGTAGTTCTGGTATAAATGCAGGGATTTTAATTTGAATGCTTACAAATGGTTTGGCGATAAAAATACTGAATTTTTTTTTGCTTATTATGCCACCTTTTTGGGTATAAAACATTTTCTAAACATTCAAATTAAGATCTCAGCATTTCTACCAAAACTACAGGTGTATAAAGTATCCTATAAATTTCAAATGATTTACTTTTATTTTGTCATTTTTACTTATAATTCTTTTTTCATGATCTGAAAGTGTTGTGTCCCCTTAAAACAATAACAAAAAGCGAAATAGGAAGAAGCTAAGCGCCAAGGACTCGGTAGCGGTTTTTTAAACAATAACGAGAATCAAATTTATATCTCAGGTACACCGGAAACAATATCCAAAGGATATGTATAAATGTTATTTAAAAGTTACACATACACATACATGCACAAGAGACGAGGAAGGAGGGGGAGGTGTATCAAAGCAACCTTGTTAAAATAACCAAGGGACATCTAACCTGGATGTTAGAACCTTGTAAAAGGATTTCTTTCTAGGATACGGGATAGGGGATGAAACCCCGAAAACAAATCGAACAGTAGTAAGTTGAAAAAACTATCCAAAACTGGTTAGACCTTTAAGCCGAATTCCGTTGACTGATCCGATCGGGTGAAAGCCCCGCTGTCCGCCGCTAACTCCGTGTTTTTTTATGGGGGGGGGGGGGGGGGGGGGGGCAAAACTCAAAAGGTCGTGAAAATGAAGAGAAGAAAACAAACGGAAGATAAAGAAAGGCCCGTCATCATCAATGACGACCCTGAAGGATACAATCAGAAAAACAATCAATTACGCCAAGAGTAGGACCAACGTGCACGGACCGATTGGAACGGGCCTCGCAAAGGCGATAGAAAAAATTGGAAAATTAGAAGAAAATAGTACATCCCTTTTGAGATGCCAGAGCTTCGCTTTGGAGGAGAATACCTTGGATTAAGAACGAGCAATTAGGAGAGTTTGGCAAGTATTGCCAGAGCGACAAGCACAGGAACAAATATGTCAAACGGAGACAAAGCAGAATACAACCAGAGCATGCAAGAAACAGTGCAGGCTTGAAAGCAAGAAGAGGAGCACATGAAAAAGTTGCTAGAAGAAATAGACGACCTAATATTAAAAACACTAAGGAACATAAATGACATTTTAGAGCGGGTTCAAAAACTCAAGGTTATGGTGATTAAGTTACAAGACTTGCACATGGAAGGAGATATAATAGATGACTATTATTATTACGGCATTGAATGTTATGAAGCACAACACAAAGTGCTAGAGAAAGCAAGGAGGGGCGAGCAAAAACGACTCTTCAAAGAAGTGGTTCTAGCAAGTATTAGAAGCAGGAGACCGAGAGGAAGCTTGACTAATAGCCCTGAAGAGAAGAGCGAAGGAAAGCAAAACAAGAAGAAACAATGACTGAAAAAAGCGATGCACCGTAAGACCCTTGTCTCAGAGTCCCTTGCAAAGCATCAGACTCACTAGCCAGGCCCAACAAAAACCAGCGTCCAGAAGAGATACTACACGGAAAGATATTTTGAAATGCTAGAACTCCTAAATCCTCGGAAACAAAACAATATATCAAATTGTATTTTTATATTACGGATTTCGAAATAACACAGCGCATTATTCGAGGTTTATAAGCTCCTAGAAAATTGTAGTGTTAAGAGTGAGTAAGAGATTAGTATTAATATAACTGGAAATGCACGAGTTCTAATATTCTCGGCGTTATTAGAACGCAAGCCATTGCGTGCCTCATTTCCATTTGGAACTCATAGACATCCAACTCCGAGTTTCCCCACTTCGACTGTTCTGTGCGTTTCCGCTATGCCGAGATCTGATCCCGCTGACTGTCGATTTTTTGAGCAGTAAGACGGATCATAATGCGGTTTTTCGCATTTGATTCGTTAGAGCATCAGGAAATTTTGTGACCTAGTGTGATTAATTACTTTTTAGAAATTGCATTATTGCATAAATAATATTCTGAGGAAGCACTACAAAAATTTACAACTCGGTAAATATTGATGAAAATGAGTCCAGTTTTGCTACTTGGGAGTTTTCGAGGTCGCTGAACACGAATATGGCGACGGCGACAGCCTCCGAGGTACCTGGTACCCAGTGTAGACCGTATGAACGTCGTCTCCGAGAATTCTACGGAAAATTGTAACATAGTGACTCGAAACTCGTTACTCGGGGGTTTTCGAGGTCGCTAAATACGAATATGGCGACGGCAATGGTCTCCGAGGTACCTGGTGCCCAGCGTGGACAGTATCACGTCGTCTCCTGGATTTTTGTGGGAATTAAAAACATAATAAGACAAAACTAGTGACTCGGGGGTTTTTGTGGTCCTAGTACACAAATATCGTGGCGGCAACGCTCCGCGAGGTACCTGGAGCCCCAGGGTTTCCAGTATTAACATCGTCTCCTAAAGTTATACGGAAAATTAGCAACATATTTCGTCAAAACTTTTTATTTGGGGGTTTTTGAGATTGTAGAACACGAATATTGTAAAGGCTACGTTCCCGGAGGTACTCTGTATTCAGGGTGGATAGTATCAACGTCGTCTCCTGGGGTTTTGTGGAAATTTTATTGCAATTAAGTCAAATACATTACTCAGGGATTTCTCGGGCCACTGAATATGGATATGGTGTTTTGCTTAAAATAATTTTAGGAGACGACGTTGATACTGCCCACTCTGGGCACCAGGTACCTTAGAAGTCGTTGCCGTTGCCATATTTGTATTACCGAGTTGTAAATTTTTTTAGTGTTTCCTCTGTCACGGACGAGCTTTGGGATCTCCGGCGGCATCTCCGATATTTTGGGATAACAAATACAGTGACACTGAACTTCCCTGACTCTTCTCTCTCCTCGTGTACATCCATTCTTCCGTCACATTTTGGCATCCCTTGTGGCTGGAGGATTCGCAGAAGAAGAGATAACTGTATCGATAAACTATCTGCAGTCAGGAAAAATCCAGAAACATACAAGAAAATCAATCATCGCGAAGAATAGAAATTCAGCACACAACATATCGTGCCGCATCAAAAGATAACAATAGCAAGGAGCTCCTTCAGTCGCCGAGGCTCGTGCAAGTCGCAAGCACGAGCTCAAAGAGAAATTTTTTTTATGTCTTTTGGGAGCCGCCGCTCGAGCATCCAGCTCAGAAGTCGCTCAAAACAAGTGAGCGGCAGTCCAACACCAGGCAACCGCCGGCGAGCGTTGACAACTCCTCAAAGCCGACCTCGGCCAACAAAGCCCACCTGGGCCAACGCATAAAGCCGCACAGCCGTCGGCGCGGACCAGCCGCCGACGAGCCCGAGTATCCAGCCTCCACGCGCAGCACAGTGTCGACGCGGACCAGCCGTCGACACGCGCGACTGCAAAACGTCCAGCCCAGCCAGCAGCCAGCCGGTCCTGCAGCGGTCACCATCAGTCATCAGCTATAGGAGTACCATACGAACCGGCTACGCAGCGCTGTTCCTCGCAATGTAAGTCGTTTTCCTTACTAGACGCAATTTGGCTTGTTACGTTCACGTACGTTCAGCAAAACCCCGTTCGCGTGCCCTTTCGTACCAATACCTCGGAGTGCCGTCCAACCCGATGATAAAATAGTCAACGCGCGGAATAAGGATTGGTCTCCCCTTCTTTTACATTTCTGGGCCCTCCTCTACACACACATTAGTTAATCGATAATTATCGAAAACAATCATGGCTCCTACGGGGATATTCGGCGCGGCGCGGGGCGTACTCGGGCTAGGGGCGAGAAAGAAACAGCTAAATACTGGAGTGGAAAGCGAGCCAGAATGGGATAGCGAACAAATACGATACGCGCGGAACGTATATAGAAATACCTAAAAGATGACTCCGCGCACGCGAAGGGTAGTGCAGAAGCATATCAGTAAAGATTGTTTACTATCAAGCGATTCCGAGAATGAGCCCCAGGACGCGAGAATGGCGGCCAACTGGATCGAGGCGCGAAAGAACCTGCTAGACAAACACAGGCGACCGCCAAAATCATACGAATTGTCTAAACAATCCGACGATAGTGGGGAAAAGCTGATCATGTCAGACGACGAGAGCCACGCCGTGAACGAAACGGCCGCGAGCGCAGAGGCCCCCGAATCAAACGTAGTAGACCCTAGTAACACCGACGCGAACGCAGAACTTGCACGAGCGGCAGCCGCGAATCGGGAAAATGCAGTAAGAGTAGTAGACGTAGCGGGAGTACAAGAAAAATTCGGTCGGCTAAATTTAAGAACTAACATTTGCGATAAGATGGAGGTCCCACTCGCGGCGAAGGAACGGCTCGCAACCAACGAAAAATGCGTGTCCGACGTATCAAGTTTCTTCGAAATAAAAAATATCGCGTTTGGCAATGGTCTAAGCCAAGTCTTTCCGAAAACCGGGATAGACGATAGGCCTTGGGCAGGTAGATCTCAGAACAGCATCGGCCCTGGGCAGAGAAGCTACGGCGGTATCGCGCAAAATACAGTTCACAAAAAAATCGCACCTATCGTAATTCCCGCAGCTCAGCGACCCGTGTGCAAGTTCGAACTGTCCCGGGAAGAACTTGAAGTGATATTGAGAATGCGCGAAGGCCGGCTCAAAGAAAGTCGTGTAAATCAGAAGCCAATCATAGACCAATATTCCAGTGATGAAAGCGAGTGCGAGCACCGGAGCGTGCACAAGGCGGTAGTACATAAAACGCAACGTGAAAATAAAACCACCAGACCTCGTCACCCCAGAAGCAGAGACGCCGAGCGGCTCAGTACTGTAATCAAACAGGTGACCAACCCGTTTAGCGAGGGCGAGCTCCGGGAAACCGCGCGGCGTCATTACTACGGCGAAAATTATAACCGCGACGAGCGTCGGCCGACGAGTCGAACCGAAAACGAAAGAGCAGGAAGGACCAGCGCATTAAATAGATACTCACCGAGAAGCGATGATAGTCGAGACCGCGGCAGAGCCTATCCGTCGGACAGCGATTCAGACGAGGATCCGCGCGATCGCAAACGCCCGCAGAGGCACGCATCGGACCGCGATCGCGAGCCACCGCGTCGAGGACCAAACCGCCGAAATCACCGAAATTTTGCCGGGTTCTGGCCATCAGGCAACCATCCAGAAGATGATCCAAGCGATCCTAGCGACGACAATATCGTAGCGATCAGTAATGGTAATCCCAGGCGCGATGTTCATCCGAATATATTCATGCGAATGCATAAACATTGGGGATACGCAAGTATCGGTTGCCAGCCCGATAGTGGATTTGCAAGAAGGCGAAACAATCGCGGCATATTCACTATATCAAGCCGATGGGGACGGCTCACCTGACCGCGTTGCAGAATTTTCGGCAAGTCTAAGACGCATGTTCGACGCGAATAAATTAGAACAAAAATATAGAGAAGTCAACACATTAAACGAAAAAATGCGCGCAAATAATAAGGCCAGGCTCGAACTGATTTTACAACTGGCCGATTTGGAGGGATGTAACGCGGAAGAAGTCGAATATATTCGCGAAATAATCGACGAATACTCGGGCGTATTTGGTCTCGAAGGAGAACCGCTACCGGCTACACACCTCTTACAGCATAAAATCATATTGAAGTCAAACAAACCGGTAAAATGCCAACACTTCAGATTCCCGCCCGCGCTTAAAGAACGCGTGATCCGCGAACTGCAAAAGCTTCGCGAACAAAATATCGTCGTGTCGTTAAATTTGGACTATTCGTCAATGCTTTGGATTGTCCCAAAAAAGCCGGACGCGAACGGTAACCGAAAATTCAGGCTAGTAACCGACTTCCGGGCAATTAACGAAACTTCAGGGAAGCTGCCATCCCTTACCCTTTACTAGCGACATTATCGAGCACCTGGCATCCGCCAACTATATAACAGTGATGGACCTAAAACAAGGCTATCATCAGATAGAAAAACATCCCGAATCCGCGCATTTAACCGCATTCTACACGCCGGACGGCAGACACGGGAATCAATTATTACAGTTTAATAGAATGGCTATGGGGCTGAAGGAAGCCACCATAACGTTCACACGCGCTATGTCTCTAGCAATGGCCGGACTCCAAGGAAACGAGGTCGAAATATACCTCGATGATCTAATGATATTCGGCGAGACTCTCGACGAACATAGAGTACGTCTCCGCCGGGTACTGAAAAGATTACTAGACGCCAACATGACGGTGGAGCCGAGTGCCAGTTTCTAAAAAGAGAGGCGCATGTACTCGGCCTCATCGTAGGCGGAGGCTTCATTAAAACCGATCCCCAGAAAATAAAGCCAATGGCGGAATACGCGGTACCAACTAACCCCAAGAAGCTCAAGCAGGCCCTAGGCCTGTTCAGCTACTACAGGAGGTTTATAGAGAACTTCTCGAAAGTAGAATATCCGCTGTTCAAGCTCCTAAAGAAAGGCACGAAATTCGTATGGGGAGCAGAAGAGCAAGCCGCGTTCGACGAATTAAAAATGTTAATGTACAAGGAACCGGTCCTAAAGACGCCAGATCTCGAGCAACCCTTCATCGTAACAACCGACACGAGCAATTTAGCCATAGGCGCCATCCTAAGCCAGGGAAAGCTGGGAAAAGACCAGCCATGCGCGTACGCCTCTCACTGTCTTAAGGGTAGTGAATTAAAATACCTTACTTACGATAAAGAGTTACTCGCGATCGTGTTTGTCAAAGAGCAATTTCGGCATTACCTATACGGCCGAAAATTCATGATAGTCACGGACCACGAGGCGCTCAAACACTTCCAAACGTCGAAAAAACCAGATCTAAGATTTAACCGTCTAAAAGCGGCTCTTGTCGGATATGATTTCGACATAATATACCGCCTGGGCAACAAAAACGTGAACGCTGGCGCGCTTTCGCGCAATCCAATGCTCAAACCGAGTGAAACAACTCCCGAATTACCACGACTAGAATTATACGAATTGGCAGAAAAGCAAATCGAAGCGGATCTGGATGAGGAAGCCGGCGTACCGTCGGGCAGAATTTTCCGCGCGCGAGCAATCAAATAGCTAGGCGTGAATAAAAATCAAAAAGCGAAACAAGCGATATCGGACTCCGATGAGTCAAGGAAAACAAGCGAAATAAAGAAAAAATGTAACGACGCCGCGCTGACTTTCACTCATGCCGCACGCTTTACGACATTTACCACGGCGACGATTTGATCAAAATTCAATGGTTTACCGAAATTGAAAACTGTAAATTCACATACGCATTGGACTATCATGATTCCACGAGATTCGGATGCATTTTAACTAACATTTCGTTAAAGAAAGCTGGTAAAAATAGATATACATTGTCGAAAACCGAGCGCGAGCGCATAAGGAAAATAATCGCAGAATCAATCAAATTCAGGGCATCACCGCGAATTGTGCAATCATCAACGGCCGCAATAGCCATGGAAAGAGCGTCAGATTCCGATACAAATATGATTACAGTATATAATAATACAAGCATCAGAAACTGCGCTAGAAATAGAGCCTCTCCAATCATTTAAATTTCCCGCCAAACCCGTGATCGTTGACGAGGCATCAATACGGAGCAAGACAAGCTCGCCCGAATCTCCTCGACGTATGCACGCCGGAAATCCGGACCAATGCGAGGCGAGCGTAATGCATACGCCTAGAGCCGACGCTAATAAAATCACGACGCCGCGTCCACACGGCACTCCGGTCAAAACCCGTACCCCAGATATATGGCAGGTATGCAACGGTAAATTCCAAAAGAAACTCGTAATGAATATCGAAGAAAAGGAGATCAAGGGTAGGGACGAGTTGCAAATTAATATATACGAGGCAGAACCATCCGTAGCGTCCGAAAAAGGAAAAACAAACGACAGCTCGGCAATTGAAACGCCGGAAATCCCGAACGACAACGCGCGAGCGTTGAATGCTTTAGAAAAAAGCGAACGCCGCGCGCGCGAATAACGAGCGTAGCTGCCGGAATGGAAGGTCAGATCTCGAGAAACGGAGATCCACAGTCGCGAGAGAAGACACCCGAACCAGGAAGCGGAACGAAGGCGCGCGCGCATCAGAGCGCTGATGAGTCAGAGTTCGGAGATATCGGCCCATTCGAAGACTTCGCGGGCATACCACGAAATTACGATCGTAAACGCGATCCATACGCCGAAAACTCGTCGATTAGCTCGGGAAATGTGCTTATGCGTACGTACATACGGAAAAATCGTTGCGCCGAACCGTACGTAGAGCTGGTACGTTCGGATGATATACCAAGCTCGCCGCCAGGGAACTGCCTGTTCTTTTCGCTGATCAAAACAGCGAATCTTAATATCTCGGCAATAGACCTAAGGAAACATGCTTAAATCACCTGCAATAAGTTCCTGTGGTGAACCTTCCGAAACCGCGAGGATACTTAAATCCAAAAATGAATACGGCACTGTCGATTGCGCCTACCTGTTCGCACAAGAATTTAATTTTAATATATGCATTCATTATGATCTACCAAACAAACACCGTATATTCTGTCACGTGTTGTCGAGCGAAGCAAAAGAATTTGTACACCTTAATTTGACGGGTCAGCATTTCACGTCGTACATTCGCGTAAAGGTTCCGCCGCCAACCACGAAGCCCACGAAGCGACAGCGCGATCCATCGCCCACTAGTGACGACAGCCATTCGAGCGCAAAGTCGCTGGTATTCGGGAAGAAAAAAGCGGAAAAACGGAAACAGCGCTTTAAGCCGGATTCATCGAAACAAGAGGTCCGCAAGGGACGCGACAGGAGAGATGCCCAATCGGCCATGAGCGTTAGGAGCAACATTATAATCGCGACATGCACGAGCCCAGACCCTTCTGTCCAGCCAACTCATGCTGCGAACGAATCTCCAAAAATAAGCAACGTGTCGTAGTCCTCAACCCAGCCACATCTATCGCCTCACCACCGAGAACTAGAATTTCGAGTTTCGATAATTCCGAAAAATCATGCGCAGACGCCCCTCCGCAGAACCAAAGCCACCCAAACCTTCCGGAAAGCCCGCCACAGATAAACTCGGGGGACAACTGCGAGGACGCGCCTATACTTGCAAGCCTGAACTTGAGTGCAAGCACGTCCGCGGCGAAGCGTATTAGAGACGCTGGCAATAGCATCGGCACAAGCGATGACGAAAAAACAGCCGCCGCTGTAACCGCAGCGTTATCGCACGAAAAGATGAAACGGTACGTCGTGGCCGGGGCCAGGCCTCCACGCGAGAAACCACCTTGGGCTATTCCCGAGGGCCAAGAACCCCAGCCCTTCGTTCACTTGCAATCCTTGAGCGAGCACCCCTTCCGGTATAAAGAAAATTTAGTGTACCTAACCTAAATGTTAACCCGGAAGACTTAGAAAACAAAAAGTTCGGAATCGGCGAGATAAACGTGATCGACTGCAAAGGATTTAGCGTAATCGGGGTTTACATCAAAGCGCACTTCGACGATCGTCCCCTACGCGTAGATCTGATAAAATGCTTGCGAAACTTAAAGAACGTCATGATAGCTAGGGGCTTGAACAGCGTAGCATTAATCCGAGACCTCGAGATGCTGACACCGGTCGAATGGACAAAATTAATAGAATTTGACGACACATTCATGAACAAGCGTGTCGCCGCGATACTTTACAAAAATAACCTGCCGATACCCCCGGTTAATGAGCGCTTTAAATTAATCCAAGAATACCATATAGCGGCGATGGGTGGACACCGTGGAATGACGAAGACGTACAGCAAGATCGCGAACGATTTTTACTGGCGCCATATGCGCCCAGACATTAAGCAATTCGTCACTCGATGCGCCACCTGTCAAAGCAATAAGCTTGTCCGCGTAAAAACTCGCTTGCCAATGCTGATCAGCAACACGCCATCGACCCCATTCACGCAGATAGCGTTAGATATTTATGGGCCCTTGGAGAATTCGAGGCGCGGAAATAAGTACATCTTATCCATCCAAAACATGTTGACAAAGTACATAATTTTAATCCCTACAAAGCATGCAAGCACCGACGAAGTGGCGCGAGCCTAACCGAAAAGGTCATTTGCGTATTCGGACCACCAACCGCTATCGTAACGGACCAGGGTTCACACTTCCAGAATCGGGTACTGGAAAAGCTCGCGAAATTATTTCAAATAAAAAAGTTCTGCACCACAGCTTACCACCCGCAATCGAATGGGTCAATAGAGCGCATGCATCACACGCTCACGGAGTACTTACGCAAATACGTGAAAGACACTACGCGATGGGACGAGTGGACAGCGATTTGCCAACATGCATACAACTGCACGGAGCACGAGAGTACCCGTTACTCGCCTCACGAGCTGCTTTTTGGTACAAAGCCTCGCACTCCGTCCAGCTTTACACCAAGCATCGACGACGTTACGTACAACCAATACATAGACGAAATGACAACTAATTTAACGGCGCTACAGACGACCGCGGCCATGAATCTGGTCCAGTCGAAATACCGGTCGAAATACTACTACGATCGGAAACTTAACACAAAACACTTCCAGGAGGGCGAAACCGTCTTCCTACTAAAAGAACCCAAAAAGGTAAAGCTTGACGCGATCGAGTATCTCGGTCCGTTCGAAATCACCGACATTAACAGAAAAACGCACAACGTGACCATACGCAACGACGACATTACCAAGACCGTACACATAAACAAATTAAAGCGGCCGAGTGTACTAGCCAGGCAGATAAACGCGTCGGAAGAAGAGTAGGAGTAGGACGTTTTTTTCTGTTTTTTTTTCGCGGCACCGGACGTGCCGCTCAAAAAAGAACGTAACATTTATGCCCCAGAGAGATCAATCTCAGCTGGCAATCTGAGCAATACTCAAGCTGGACG
This sequence comes from Nasonia oneida, assembly GCA_037356405.1. NCBI lineage: Eukaryota > Metazoa > Arthropoda > Insecta > Hymenoptera > Pteromalidae > Nasonia > Nasonia oneida. The sequence goes on along the minus strand of JAZHPH010000142.1, from coordinate 213,117 downwards.
GCTGTAATAATAATTGTAATCATAAGTGTCGTTTGGATTATCAAAAAGCGTCGCACCGGTCAGCCGATGCGCAAACTAATTAAGCAGCAGGAAAAACAACTAGAGCTGTTAACCTTGAGGGAGATGAACCGGGCTAGGAGCCGTGATTAGAACTGCCATCTACGCATCGTTCACAAATAATTTCCTTTTCTCTCTGTACACCATTCACCAGCGAGAGAATCCTCCTGCCCGCAGTTGGATACTTCTCAGTTCGTAGAGGTATGAAGTCTTCGAAGCCGTATAAATGGAACTAAGTTACGCGCAGTGAAACAATAAATGCTTCAATATATTATGCGTTAAAAAAAAAGCCAAATTGCGACTAGTACTAAAACGACACTAGCCGTGCAGAAGCTTAAAAAGCTCTCCACCATAATAATAATGAATGTTTCTGTTTCAGGAATTAGAAAATTAAAATATTATCGTTAAATAATTCACTATGTAACTTACATCATTATATATTAGCTTCTCATGGGTTTTATATATTACTATATTTGATTATTTCAAGAGTACTACTATTAGTATTATTATTTGGGCGTAAAACAAAATAACGGTTAGTCAATTTTTCATAAAATATCATTTATCTCATAAAATAATCAGCGGAATTATTATTCAGTCTACCGCACATCTAGTATTAAGGAATAGAATTATGTATATACAGGAGCTCCGTTCCATACAAATTGTGAAGCAGCAGCGGCCGCTAAGGAACAACATCCGCGTTCACACGCACACACTCACACATACACACACAAGACACACTTGTCTAGCGTCTCGCACGCAGAAGACGGAAAAGGACGAACCCACACACTTTCATAATCCTACTGTAAACCATTCAGTATTTCTACCAGGACATCTTTATAAATCTGTACATTTCTATGAGAATTCTATTCTAATTTCTCCTTCAAAATTTATGAAATCATTGAAAGATCTGCCAAGTGTTTGCAGCTTGCAAAATTTCTGTATATGCTTATAAATATACATTAGTAAATGTAGTGAAATCAGTGTTATATACGTCAAGCATCAAGCATTAAAGTTCAGCAGGTGAGATAAGATCAGCTGATTAGTAGGTATTAAAAAAAAGGTTACAATTGAAAAAAAAAATTATTTTAATGTACACTTGCCGTACCGTCGTCTTATAGTCTACGATGTGTACTGACTTAAATTAACTTATTGATTATTTAACGATTATTCCCCACACAAATATGCACATTTATCGACTTTTTAATGAAAATAGAAAAATTCAATAAAAGACTTCACCCATACGCAAAAGTTTCTAGTGAAAAAAGAATCGTAAAGTCAATATGATTCTAAAATTACTTATTATTTTTACAAATTATTAAATTTGGCTTCAGATTTTTCCTTTACTATAAACTTTCGAAGGATATATTTTTTGACTGGGATAGATTTTGACAATAAAGCAAAGCTCCTTTTAGATTATATTAAAAAAATCGTAATTTTAATATGATTTGACAGATTTACACTTTAATAATAACAATTAGAATGTTTCGATAAACTATAAAAGACGGGACGGCAAGTATCCATTAAAATAAAATTTTTGAAAATTGTAACCTTTTTTTTTAATAACTACTAGTCAGCTGATCTTATCTCACCTGCTGAACTTTAATGCTTGATGCTTCGCATATATAAAACTGATTTCACTACATTCATTCACGTATATTTATAAGCATATACAGATACTTTGCACGCTGCAAACACTTGACAGATCTTTCAATGATTTCATAAATTTTGAAGGAGAAATTAGAATAGAATTCTCATAGAAATGTACAGATTTATAAAGATGCCCTGGTAGAAATGCTTATCAACGGTAAAATGTTGGCCAAAGTGACGTATTTAGCAGGTTCCATTGTCAACCATAATAAACTGTTGGGTTATTTTCTAGCAGGGTAAAAACAAAACTTATAGTTGCTAACATTTTACTTTGTAAAAGGTGTTTTTCAAATCGATGTCATACCCGTTTAACGCGTTTAATTAAAGTTCAGAAGAAAAAACCTCACCAGATTAACGACCTCTCAAGAGCCTTATTATCTTGCGTATCTTGTCTTTGAGGACCTGCTGCTGTTGCTATTGAGCAACCTTAATTATCTGGGGCGTGAGGGTCTTGATGATGCTGGCGGGCAGTAGCGGTAGGCTTGGATTTGTGGCCACGGTCTTCAGTGCCAAGTGTCGTTTCCTGTTCGTCGGAGTAGCTCCAGCAGTCGTGGTTGCGGCGCTCGCCAATTGTGGCGAACTCTGCTGCACTAATATAAGGTAGGCACAGGTGGAAAGAGTGACCTAGCTGCTGCAGGTAGCTATCCATGCCCACTTTACCGAGTTGCAGTAGAAGCCACTGACAGACGAAGAAAATAAAAATAGTGCAGTTAAATATAAATCACTGCGCGACTGCACAGGACCTACTAAGCCAGTATGTCCATGAGACAAAGATCGACATAACCATCATCTGTGAACAATACAGAGACCTGGACGAACTATCGTGGGATGTGGACAGTACTGGTAAAACGGCCATATGGGCATGCGGAAATGCCGCTTTGAGAGAAAGAATGACAAGACGTAATGTAGGATTCGTACGCGCTAAAGTCGCAGGCGTACACATTTACAGTTGCTATGCTTCTCCTAACGCGTCGATAGAACAATTCTGACAACTGTTGGACCAGGTAGTACAGGATGCTGTAGGAAGAAAACCGGTACAAATAGTAGGCGATATAAACTCATAGGCAGTAGAGTGATGCAGCTTATGGACGAATGTTGGTAAAGTCCTATGCACGAAAGCTGTCAACAATTTATAAGAGAAGTGCATGGCGGGTCGCTTATGCCTACCGAATAGTATCAGAAAATGAAGTGTGCGTTATCTCAAGTATGCCGCCTATTGACCTTCTAGCAACAGAACGAAAGAATATATACGTAGAAAGCCGGCGTGCTGGCAATACTCAAAAGGAAGTTTGGAAATCCGCGAAGAAACAAACCCTAGCTGAGTGGCAAAGACGATGGGACTCCAGTGGAAAGGGGCGGTGGACGCATCGCCTCATACCACATATTGTTGGCTGGACTAATAGACGACACGGGGAAGTGAATTACTACCTTACGCAGTTTTTGAGCGGACATGGGTGCTTTCGAGCCTATCTACACCGCTTGAAGATAGAGGACAATCCGAATTGTCCAATATGTTTGGAAGCAAACGAAGATGCAGAGCATGTCTTCTGTGACGGTTTGCGATACGAAATGGAACAAGAAGAACTTGAGTGTTACCTTCAGACTAGGGTGACCCCTGAGTCAATGATGACAGCTATGCTAGCGTCGAAGGATGGCTGGTGCGCAGTAAACGACCGCGTAAGGACATTATCAAGAAGGTAAGAAATTGCGAAGAGAATAGAAGGGAAGGACAAGGGGAAACAGCTGAGTAAAACTGTTGCTAGACGAAAGACACTAAATAGTAGATACGAAACGCTCCTCGGACTGATGCAGAGGATCGTAGGTCACAAAGTTGAGTTATTACTTCCCGGCCTGATACAGAGGAACGTAGGAGCTAGGGTTGAGTACCTCTAAGTGATCCTCAAACCGATGCTGAGAAACGTAGGTAACTGAGTTGAGCCCAGACTCCTTTACCCGATGCAGAGGAACGTAGGTGTCGGGGTTGAGTCTGTCCAGAGGATGACCGATCGATGATGCAGGAAGCAGACGGCTGGACGATGCAAAATGAAGAAGACGGCAGGACGATGCAGAATGAAGAAGACGAGTTTGATCGTGAACCCATATTCACCTTGGTGGATGGGGGATGTATGGAAATGTCAAAATTTAAAGGAGAAGCCAAAAAGGCTAGTTAACGGGCTCCACGGAAGTATTGTTGTAAGGACAGTACCTGTGGGGATCCGGTGTCGGAAGGCTACTTGTGCAGAGCTTGCTCGCCCTACGCCACATAACACACACACACAAACGTTGCCTAGAATTATTCATAAAAATTTAAAAGAAATCAAAAAAAGAAGAATTTCTACGTTTATTCTCACGTTTTGCTTGGTCAAGCTCACCCCTGGCTCATACTCTAAACTTTACAGTAGGTCTCAAATAGCTGACTTTACACCCTTGCCACACAATATGCACAATTTACTACCTTTACTTACTGACATATTTTATCCGCTAATAAAATTGTAACGTTTCCATTTTCCCCGAGATTGGATAGTCAGTCTGATCCAGGATTTAGTTAGGAGAAAGGGGTTATTGAATATTCTGTTTTTAAATGTTAACAAAAATAATCATATATTTGATACTTTAATCAACAATGTGGGTGAGTGATATTATGCCACACCTGTAACAGATATATAT
>JAZHPH010000142.1:198422-208626 GCA_037356405.1 Nasonia oneida | reverse complement strand
TTAAAACTTGCAGGGGCAGAGAAAAAATTAATAACAAAACTTATTCGCAGGTATTTTTTCCCGCTGCACACGTATCCACCCTTAGTTTTGGCCTATTGGGTCACCTTTCGTCCATAACCTCAAAAAAGAGTCCAAAAATGCATTATTACGTGGCTGAGACTCGCAAAAGTGGTCAGAAAATTAGGGAAGAAGCGTAGCCGCGTGTATTTTTTCCCGCTGAACACGAATCCATCCTTAGTTTTGGCCTCTGGGGCCACCTTTCATTCATAACCTCAAAAAAACAGTCCAAAAATGCATTATTACGTGTCTGAGACCCGCAAAAATGGTCAGAAAATTAGGGAAGAAGCTTAGTCGCGTGTATTTTTTCCCGCTGAAGACGAATACACCATTAGTTTTGGCCCGTTATAGACTGTTATTGGACCACCATCCATTCATAACCTCAAAAAACAGCCCAAAAATGCAGTATTTAGGTCCGTTGTATTATTATTGAATATTTGTTATAGTAATTACATAAAGCATGTATACAATAGTATTAATACTTACATAAAGAGTACAAAAGTTTCAATGTCGATTATTCAATTACTTAAGTTACATAAGCAATTTTTCTCCATTTTTAGAATTCGAATACTTTTTCATTAATAATAAATTTTGAGATAATATAATGTAACCATGATGAGTTAAGATTCCTGTGACTGGTTTTACCTCTTCAAATCTTTTATTCAGTTTTCTTTTCATTTTGTCGTGTTCTGTATTGCTAAAGTAAACTATCTGAATAGTTTTAAAAAAATTCTTTGCCCAGTTTACAAGTACTTCAGGTGTTAAAATTGCTTTTGTAGGTTTCGCCAGAAGACTAGCGCGATAAGCTTCCCGTTTAAATGCTGCTCCAATGCCATCAAAACAACTTTTCCCATGTGCTGTAGCAGTGTAATGCCACTCAGCTTCGATGCCAAAATCTACTTTATGATTTAATAAATTTGCTATTTGATATTTGTTTTTAAAATGTTGCTTTGCCCCATCTGTCACGTAAATTATTTCATGTAACACGCGAACGATTTTCGCGTTTTTCGTACCTATTAATAGGGACTAAAGTGACTCTTTTTTGACCGGCGGGCAAAAAAGTTATTTTAGCGGGCAATAAAAACCTTTATTGCCCGCATATTGAAACAGCGGGCAATAATGGCCTTTATTGCCCGCTAAAAAGTCTTTATTGCCCGCAAATTTTTTTTTTTTGTAATTTAAAAAAATGTTGATTTTGATAAATTTGCATTATTTATTTATTTTATATAATGTTTGAACAAGACAAGAGCACGGTTGCCGTGTCAAAAAATAGTCACATCAGTCCCTCTTAACACGTACGAAAAAACGCGAAAATACGTCCGCGCGTTACATAAAATATGGTGTGCATCAAGGGCTAAGTGGGCTTTTTGGCCTCGTGGATTTTGCAGTACTCGTCTGCGGCTCGTAAACGCCTTGACTCGTACTGCAAACTCCACACTCGGCCTAAAAAAGCCACTTTACGCCCTTGGTACACAATATACTAGTTTAGCAGATAAAAATCTAAAAGAATAAGTTTCTCCTTAAATTTTTTGAACACTTTTGCGGGTCTCAGACACGTGATAATGCATTTTTGGATTCTTTTTTGAGGTTATGGACGAAAGGTGGCCCCAGAGGCCAAAACTAAGGGTGGATTCGTGACCTTATAAAGCCCTGTGCCATATGTGTGTGCGCTGGCGTCCGTGTATGTCAGACGATTATGTTCGAGGCGCCTAGTTTGTCATGCGCCCGCCAACTGGCGCGTTACGTCTGAATCGCTTGTCGGTGTGTGTCGTGCAGCCGCAGCCGGCGCTCATGGGGACTCGCCTTCTTGTCGTTGCGCGCGCGCTCATTTCGCGCCATGCGGACTCGCCTTTACGTCACGCGGCTAACTTCCGCTGAGCCTGTTGCGGACGCCGTCACGTGTATTTAACAGCGAGACTCGCAAAATTTATTTTTAAATTGTAAGTTTTCAATTAATTTTTTTCATAAATGGAAAACTTCAAGATTTTTGAAAATTACTACTAGCGTCATAGCTATGAAAAACGCGAATGTTTATGCATTATCATAAAAACTATAGGTGCACACCAAGAAATAGGTCAGCTTTTTGATTACCTGTAGTCAAAATACTCGTCTTCGGATCGCAGTCAGTACAAGCGCGATACGTCTAATAAAGCTCACTTTACGCCTTTGATATACAGAGCATACGATTTCGTAATTTTTATTTAAAATAACAAAAATTTTCAGATGTCTGTGTAAAGGGCTCGGCTCAACGCCGCTTCTGGCACCCGTTTCACACAGACACAACTCAGCGGGACCTTCCGTCTGCTGACGTGCAACTAGCTACACCTTGCATGCCGTTGTGCTCTCCTGATACTGAGCACAGCTAGATGACTTGATTAACGCCTTTGTCTTTCCCACCTTATACCACAAAAAAATTATGCACACTACACACACCCTTACACAAAGTACTTACACACTTTTACCCTCTTTAAAAAAAGGAATACAATAATTACACAAACCCTCATGAAACATCCGGCAGAACGATAAAGACGCGGTATATCGTCTACGCGTTTTCCGCTCGCCGTAAGCCCGGGGCTACTCAACATCGATGTAAGTCTTACCACGGTTGCTTTTCGGTCTAAATACTTGTCTGTCATCTTGTATTTTCCTAATCTATTGAAATCTTTCATATACTTTTTACACATCGACTAGCTGCCATCTACCGTACTAATGATCGTATTCCTTAGTACATGATGTATCTGGTAAGACTAATTTTTATCGCACACTGTAAATTCTCATACGATATAACTTTTAAATTTGTAAATTTTCGCAGTAATCTTGAAAATGGAGGTTAAACCTCCAAAACGTCTGTGAATTTAAATAAAGATAATTTCACTAACACCTAAAGATGCTTAAATTCTCCCGCATTTACATTTGCAAAACGAGTGATAAAATCAACAATCAATGCTAGCAATTTTTGCATACGCAGAAATTGCATGCGAAAACGGACAGCAAATCGGAGAATTAATGAAATGAATACCATGTCTCTTTTATAGTAAGATATTATATATTATATTTTCTAAATTAAGTTGTTTTGTATCTTTAAAAAAATATGTTGGTTACAAAATAAATGTAAAGCTAAGAATTAGCTTAAATTAAGCATAATAAGACATTTATATCATTGAAACATAATCACATTAAATACCTCAGATAGGGCTCTAACTATTTTCCAATCAGGTCTAGCCATTCCTGGAGGAGTAATTGCAGCATTGGTTTGCTGTGCTCTCCCTTCCATATTAACATATGTTCCACATTTTTCAGTGTAAGCAGCACCCGGTAGAACAACATCAGCTATTGATGCCCCATGATCTCCATGGCTTCCTATATTTAAATAAAACGGTACCGATTTCATCAATATTTTGTAAGTTTTAAACTACATAACTAATACAAAAATGTCCTGAGTTCGATTCCGTTTCGATTAACATATATCTACGTAAAAACAGTAATAAAAGACAACCTGTAGATAGTCAGGTATTGAAACAATAATCAAAGACCACGTATAAGATAGTCAAAAATAAGGTTTGGGAACACTCAAGATAAAACGCAGCAGTTTCTGCTGTAGAAACGGCAATTTTAGCTATTGTTGCCACCGTATCGACTGTTCAGGAAAAACAGCGAGTGGTTACTGGTAGTTTTGGCAGGTCTTGGCAAGCAGTCTCTATTTCGAGAATATGTAGGTTATGTATAACCTTTTAAAAACATAAAAAATATTGAGTAATTAATTTTTGCCAGAGTACTACTCTGCATACAATAATAGGATTGTAATAAGTTCATAGTTGTTATTCAAGGTATTTTACTCTTTTATAATGGTCATTACTTATAATTTTAATTAAGGGGTTCAGCCTATGTTAAATCCTGAAAAAAAAATATTCGTCTGATAATTTTTTTTTTTCTTTGAAACGGTCACGACTTATCTCGGTCCTGTAGTATTTAAATTTATGTAAGAATACAAAATCTATTGATTTTACTTTCTGACAAGTCGCGAACATTTACTAATCTGCGTCGTGATTCTGACAACAGATTGAGTAGAAAGATTTTAATTTTTTATAATAATTCTCAACTATGATGTTCAGGTCCGGGATACCAGGTAGTGGAGGTTTATCGCAATAAAGAGATTTTTGTTCTTTATAACCAAAATAAATATATTCAAATAAATATATAATAGAATATTGCGTAAATCTTGCATATATTCTATATATCACAAAAATTGAATATGTAAATCCGCTTTGATTTTTACAAATAGGTTTTTAGATAGATACGCTTAAATTTGCGATATCTGCTCTATTTTGAAATTTTTATAAGTATTTGACCAGTCTTTGAATTTATGTAAAAGTGTAGGACTAATACGCTTTATGATGCGATATCGTGCCTAGCTTGAAATTTTATAAGTATATAAATATTCGAAAAGTCTTGTACCTGCTCAAGGCATAAGTTGCTCAAGAGAAGGGACTAGGCGCTTTAGTTGCGCTGGCGCTTAAGTTGCGCTTTAGCTAGTGAGCTCATACTGGTCGTGCGGGTCATTTTATAGGCCTCGGAGCGAGCGGGGATCGTGCCGCCGAAAATACTATCACATTCACACATTCACACATTCACACCTATATACAAAACCCATTCATACAAATAATTTAATATGAGCGAGCGCTACGCCGCCGCCGCCGCCTCTCCTTCTCTTGCTGCTGCTACCGCCGCTTGCTGGCTCGTGGCGCTGTTACGCAATCTTCGAGTCCACTGCTGGCTTCGTAGTGATAGACAAGAGTAGGGAGACGAATGGATTTTGATTTGTTTTTATTTTTATTTTAATTACATGATGGATCGTGTGTAGGGCATTACATCTTTTCACGTAAATATAAAAAAACAAAAAACATCTACTGAAAATATTTACAATATATACTATTTCTATCAAAAAATATCATACGAAATCACTAACCAAAATTCATTGATTCACTATATAAATAAGTATTTTTAGTCACTTGTCACGGCTTTGTAAAGGATCCGGACTGTCTAATAAAAGACATTTCTATAAAATATCAATTAAATATTGTTAGCAACAAGTAAAGTGTGAAAAATATTAATTAAATTTATTAGCTACGTGTAAGAGTTAAGAAGTACCACATCTATTGTAACAACTTCGTATATATATATATATATATATATATATATATATATATATATATATATATATATATATAAGGGAAGGTGCCCCCTGCTCGCTCCGCTCGCCCACCACCAATACAATTAATTTGATATTTATCTTACATTTTCTTTTTACAGAATATGTATTTATATATATTAGGGAAGGTTCCCCCTGCTCGCTCCGCTCGCCCACCCCAATACAATTAATTTGACATTTATTTGAATAACAAAATAGGTAATGAATTATTTATACATCTATTATTTATACACCACCCATGAGGTAAATGAAGAGGCCCCTTTTTTCTCTGTTTACAAGAATGTTATGTTTTATTTAACTTGATTTAAAATTTTAAATTTAGATTAATTATCTCATAGAAATTTAAATATGCTTAAATTATGTATCTTATTCGTAAATATTAAATACTTTCATCACTTTTATTCAAAATCAATTAAGTACATAAAAATTTCAAAAGAACTCTGTATCGCCACACAGTGTACCAAAATCCAAATTTTGTGGCCAAACTTCGCTCAACAAGCCAAATTATAATCATTCTTAATGAAAAAAATTGCAAAATACTTGTACGATAATTTCCATTCGTGTAAAACTGCTTATATTTAATAAAAGAGTACATAACCTAAAATAGAATAGGAAAACACATAAGACTGAATAGTGTTATAACCGTAAGTTATAACACTATTCAGTATAACCGTAAACTGTAAGAACAAAAGAAAGAAGAAAAAATATAGATATATACTTGCTGATTTTGGATCTCTGAACTCTAAACTGATAAAATATAAATTTTAGATCCTTATTTTATAAACAACAAACACTTAATCGGCATTTTAGAAACTTGAAGGAGTCTTAAAACACCTTATAGATTATCAAACCAATGCTGTAACTTTGTCTATTTTTCTTATAGGGTATGTAACGCGTTATCAAATATAAGTAGTTCTACATGAACGGAAATTATGGTAGAAGTATTTTGCAATATTTTTCATTAAGAATGATTGCGATTTGGCTTGTCGAGCGAATTCTGGCCATAAGAAGTCGATTTTGATATACTGTGCGCCGTCGCGCGATCATGCAAAAGATTGAGATGCTAGGATGCAGTGGAATGGGATATCAGGTAGTCAATAAAGAACACACAGGATATAGGGAAAACGAGGTACTCTTTATTCCCTCTAGCGATCATTACTTCTTCATTTTCTTCTTTTTCCTAGTTCTTCTTGCGGTCCTATAAGATCTCTGCCAAGATCTTCTTGCGTGCGGCTTGCTCCGAGCATTGATGCGGCCGCTTCACGCCCGGGTGTCCGCAGATGTAGCATCTCGGTTCTTCCGCCTTTTTCTTCCGGAGATACTCGGCGCGCTACTGCTCCTTTGTCCGCGCGCATTCTTCCTTGTGGTGATCCCGTGTCAATGTCGTATATTAAGATGATGTCAATGTATCTATTATGATGATGTCAATCGCCCGGTGCGGCACCTTGCTCACGTATTTCGAGATAATAACGTCGTCGGCGCGCTTGCCGTTACAATTTTCCGAGGACTCCCGCGCGAGCGGCGAGAGGGTTTCGGGGTAGCTCCGTTTATGGGTCCCTCACTTCTCCCTGCTACCACGGATGTCGACCCATAGTTACCGGGCCGTTGCTTGCGCTCGCGCTTACCTCCCGCCACTGCGTCCCTCGGCTTGAGCTCAGACTCGAGTTCGCACGCTTCTGGCGGGTCGCTCATCGCTTTCACGTCTCAAGCATCCCCCGGTGATCGAGACTCATCGTCGCCCCCTCTTCATCGTCTTTGTCATAAAAGATCTCTTCCTTTTTTATCGGTCAGCTCGAATGTATTCGAGTCGACTTGGGCCGTAATCGTATATGGGTCTATGTACGGAAAAGCCAATTTTGCCGTGATGCCTTCCGCCGCAGACAACAATACGTGTCTCCTATTAGCGACGTCGCCAACCTTGAAAGTTGGCACTAGTCAGCGGGCATCGAAAAATGCCGCCTGGTGATCTTGCGACTCGCCGGACAGGGCCTTTGCACGCTCGTGCAGAGCTGGCAGCTTGGCGAAGCGGTTTCGCCACGCTCCCACAGCCTCCTACTCTGCAGCCTCTTGATCTTCTTTTCCTCTAAAAGATGCTGGCATTTTCGGCTGCTTGCCGAAATTCATTATCGCGATTCATGCACTGCGGTGTTGAGGGAAAACGCTATCTCATTGAGGTATTCGTCCCATGCTCGATGATTATCTTGTGTAAACGTGGTAATTTCTTTCTTGACAGTGCGGTTTATTCGCTCACCTGGATTCACCTGAGGGTGATATGGCGGCGAGTACGAGTGGTGAATTTCTTGCTCTGCCAAGTACTCGTTTATTGTCTTGTTTTTAACTTTAGCACCATTATCAGAGTGAAACACCTAGGGTGCACCGAATCTCAAAATCACTCTCTCCTTGAGTGCGGGAAGTATTGCTTTGCCGTTAGCTTTGCAAAGAGGCACGCACTCTATCCCTGAAAGATAAGTGCGTACTCGTAGCCTTTAGCAGACTTCGGCAAGGGACCCATGATACCTCCGGCTACCCATTGCCAAGGCCTTTGCGCCACACGTTTTCCCATGAAACCTGGTGGCGTGCGCTGTTTTACTCTGCTTAGCTGACAGAGATTCCATAGCCACCTTAGGCTGCTGTGATCTGTCATGACTTTAAATTTATAACCTTTGATGTACTGATAAAACTAACGTATGGCGAAAAGCACGGCCAAGCATTCTCGTTCGCTGACCGTATAATTCCTCTCTGTGGGAGTGAGTAATCTGCTGGCGAACTCGAGTACTTGGTCTTGTCCGTCTATGCACTGCGTCAACACAACGCTGTAAGACTTGCATCGGTTTGTATGACAAACTGCTGATCGAAGCACGGCCAGTACAGTACTGGAGCCAAGGCGATAAGAGCTTTGATCGTCTCGAATGCTGATTATTGTTCATCATCCCAAACGAACGGCTAATCTTCCTTTGTCAGCCGAGTCAAAGGCTCGGCGAACGTTGCGTAAATTTCCGGTAATTGTCTATACCACATTGCAGCTACGGCGCCAGGCTGTTTACGTTTCGTCGGTGAGACGTACGCAAGTGATACTAGTAGAATTTGCTCCAGTGGTGGTGGCACGCTTGCCCGCTCGAGAGTACGGTTTCGGCTTCTTTGGAAACTGTCCCAGTCGTAGCAGTTCATACGAGGGGTCAACCTTTGCAGTTTTGGTATCAGATTTTTATGTAAGAGGTCTAGTTGTTTTTTCAGGCTTGGTTGTGGCTTTATTTCTTTCATCATGCCTTTCAGGCATGTCACAAGATCGCGCACGGGCTCGTGCGCGCCTTGGTATTTTCTCTCTGCGTCCGTTGTTGGAATAGCCTGTTCGTGCCGTACCGTCGCCCCCGTATAGAACTCTTTCCAGCTTTACCACTCATTTTGTTGTTCTCGTATTGTTTTGCGGCTATGCCTGTAAATACGAATGGCGGAGCCGCTATCTTCTCTACTTCAGTCATTTGCGCTAGGGTTAAATTTCGTTCTACCGCGACACGAGATAATTCTTCCTTCTCGCTACACAAATTTATTTTAATGCCCACCTACTCCGACGCTCTTGCTCTTTACCTGCAACGTTGAGGCGCCAGTTTGTAACGAGGCAACTGGCCTTATGCACGGCGGCCATGAAGATGCCGCAGAGTCACCGAGCAGTTTCTCTATCTATTAAACTACTACGCCACGGCTATCCCTCGATGACGCTAGAACGCCCACGGACGTTAGCCGTTAGTGCAATGACGACTCCATGCAATGTAGCTAAATCACTCGCGTATACAAAATGCACGGCAAGTGGAGCTCGCCGCGCTTTCTCCGCGCACAGAGTTGCTCGGCTGCCAACGGTGACGACGATGCCGCAGCTATATTCCAGTCCAGCCCTGTCAAGTCCGCGAACAGGAGATAGGAAGGACGGGGTTTGTAACAGCAAAAAGCGCAACTTGTGAATACAATAGTTGCATATATTAATCACTTCAATTGTTTGCAATAGTTGCACGCGTCGCGCGAGAGAACGATGGTCGGTAGACGAGCCGAGGATTCGGTGGCAAGAATCTCGACTTCGGCGTCTTTATAGTCGTTTGAAGAAATTCGTGAGATATACGGAGATGCGAAGCACGCGTCGAGCTTAATCTTCGGTGACCAAGGTCAAACGTCAGAATCCGGTCGAGAAGGCGTCCCTCCTATCCAAGCTGCTCCACTTCTCGAAAGGCTCCTGGGTAGCTGCTTCTGGACATCAAACTGAAATCGAAGGAGCGAACCATGGGGGTTGATTGCTCAGATGATGCTTGTCGACACGATACGTTTACCGGGATACTTTAGTTTGGTCTCCGCGCGAGTGTGTTTACTGGTCGCAAGCCCGAAATAGTCTACCTTTACGCGCAGTGTCTCACGCACGACTTGGCAACACCGCGCTTGCATGCCGAGCTAACATCGCGCGACTAAACGAGCGCGCGCAATATGAATTCGCGACAGCTTGTTACAGAATAAAGTATTGAAAATACACGAATAAAAAAAATCATTGCTTATTGAAATTACTATGAGATTCTATATTAATTTCTAATTCTAAAACATTAAAATTTTTGTCATCAGAGAAAAAAATGCGCTCTTCTATCTACCTCATTGGTGGCGTGGAAAAATTAGAATTTTTAACATAATGAATAATATTTTTAACTTTAAATGTTGAATAAAGTTACTGAGGGAAAGGGGGCTGAGGGGGGGGGGGGGCTAAATCTCATCTCAGCTCACAACGGATATTATATATATATATATATATATATATATATATATATATATATGGGACGATCTTTGTCAACCGGAACACCTCTATACCCAAAATTTAGGATTTTTTATGTAATTTCCATTAGAGCGTGGCCTTCTTTGAAATTTCGTTTACAGACAGAGCAGCACGTCCCCTAACCTTAAAAAAAT
>JAZHPH010000142.1:169852-183627 GCA_037356405.1 Nasonia oneida | reverse complement strand
TTTTTTTTCTATTTTCAGGATCCAAATTTTTCCAGAACCAATTTGAGACCATTTGAACGGTTCGTCGAGGTATTTTATAGTGAAAAGAGGCTGTTACCTATTGGATAATACTCGTATAGCAACTTCAGAATTAGTAGGATGCCATTACAATAAATTTTCCATCCTTAATTTACGGTTTTTTTGAATTTTCAGGATAATCCGATTAACACTGGTGATTTTGCCACTCGCCATTCGAAAGCTGAGAATTTTCTACAAAATTTAACATTTTTTTGAAAATTTTTAGATGAAATAAAAAGTAGGCAGCAGGGGTGTAACGTTGGGAAAGAATGCCTCATATATATATATATATATATAATATAACAACGAACTTTTTTTTTATTGAACTTGTTTTTAAATGTCCTTTGCGCCGTTTTTCACGACGATTTTGATGTCAAAGGACAGTAGTGGACTGCGCATGCGCCTGCCGCTGAGTAAAGACAAATTTTACCTCGCAAGTTTGAATAGTATAATTTTCTTTTAGAAAAAATTAATAAATATATTTTTTACCATCGAATAATTCGTAAATTATTTATAAATTGTTGCTGCTGAGAGAGTTAACGCAAATCATTCGGAGGGGGGGGGGCTATGGGGGGCGGTAAAGGGGGGTATAGCCAAAATAACTATGTAATATAGGAAGATGTATCATTATGACATGAATTCATAGGGACGGACTTTAAGGGGACACAACACCTTTAAACCCTGAAAACAAGAATGCTAAGAAAAATTCATAAATTTTAAGTAAATTTAAATTTGTTTATAAATATATATATATATATATATATATAGCATAAATACCTTTAATTTTATCATGCTAAAACCTTCATTATTCCTGCTTGCCCATTGTGGCACTCAGTTGAAGAATTTGTGAACTTTTTCACTGTCCGTAGGATACCAAATGAACGAATGGTCCTTTTGGGCTCAAACTCAAGGAGGATACTTCGTACACTTGTAGTTTTGGTATGAATGCAGGAATTTTAATTTGAATGTTTAGAAATAATTTGGCGATGAAAATACTGATTTTTTTCGCTTATTCTGGCACCTTTTTGTGTATAAAACATTTTCTAAACATTTAAATCAAAATCCCTACATTCATACCAGAACTACAGGTATACAAAGTATCCTCCTTGAGTTTGAGCCCAAAAGAACCATGCGTTCACTTGGAATCCTACCGGCAGTGAGCTGAAATCAATAAAAACAACATTTAGAGAAAATCAACTTTAAAGTTTATGAAAATTGTTGAAAGTATAACTTAAATTAGTGCTTACCAAATATTTGGGGCCAAGTTTTCTATGTTCCACACGCATAGACCTTGACTCTTAGCAATTATGAGGTATATTCACTTATACCTCTGGTTTCTGTACGGCTTTTCTTACCTGCAAACAAAAAAGGCATTTCATGAATTTTAATAAAAATTTAATAAAAAGGATATTTTATCCTTGATAATGATAACACTTTATACTTATCTTTTCTTTTGGTTACTGTGTTGAACCTTCAAGTTGAAACTAGTAGAAAATTTCCAGTCTAACCTCCAAATGTCACCAAGCAGTGTTACCAGGGTCAGCTAAATTAGATAAAATAAATCAATATTTCAATTTCATAAAAATGAACTGAAGCAATACCGAGAAGTATACTTATCTTTTTATTGTAGTCATTACAAGGCCTTTTACTTCAAGATATTTCAGTGCACACTGCCTAGTGTGCACCTGCAGCGTAAGAATCTTCTTCTTGTAATTTCTTGGCTCTCCTTCTGAGGGTTCGTGCTTCCTTGGTGCTGGCCTGGACTTGTCACTCAGCATGAAAGACCCTCTGGGTATCGGCAGAGTTTGCCCACTCTGCCGTAGCGTGTCCAGGTGCCACCTCAAACGGCTCCAGAATCCTGAGCAAACCAGAACGACCATCATTAAACATGGTTACTGCTGCATTTACACCAATTTTGAAGACTGTATGATGTCTTGGGGACTAATCTCTATACGCAATTATTAAAACTCTCGTTAGAGTTTTGTGTAAAACCTCCAAGACATCTTTCCAGCAATTCTGGCTTCGACAAATCTTCATAAATTGGCCTCACTGCATCCATAACCACAGTCGGAAGGCTGTTCTTGTAACTGAAGCTTCTGAGGTTTTTAGCGGCTTTGGCTGCTTGCCACTTGCACCAACTGTCGCGTCCTGTTGGGCATAACTGATGCATTGGCTTTGCGTCAGTTGACTGCATGTGATTGAAAGTTGCCCAGATTGCATTATACACATTGTCAATGGAATCTGGATGACTTCTAATAGTTTTGCCATAGAAAGTCGACAACTTGTCAATCACTTTTGCAGTGAGCCTTCCTCTTCCGCCAATAGACTTGTTATGTAAAAGCTTCTTTCCGCAGAAAGACTTCACTAGGTTTCGGAGGCGAGTACCCATCCTCTTCTGCACATGTTGTATCCATCTCCTTCTCCACAACAAATTCGTCGCCATAAGGCTTACTTTCACTCACAGTTTTGTAAACTTTGCAGTCTCCATCTCCAATATAGCGGTGGTACTTGACACCATACTTTTCTTCTGAGCGTTGAAAAATTTCACAGATTCCATCCACTTCCATCTTACCTGCACTACCTTTGTGATTTGCAGTGCAGTCTGGCTCATGCTTCTCGTACCACTCTTCATATTCTGCAGTTTGTAGACGGTTGTCTTACGCTGAGCATGCCTTGCAGAAGCTATTTTTTATAGCAACATCCAAAACCTTGCCTGTTTAGTTTCCCACTATGCTTGCAAATCCTTACAACGACGAAAAGTCCTTTTTTCTCCAGAAACCATCTCCAGAAATGTTCAGTCCAGGTGCTCCAGTCTCTGTAACGGCTTTTTCTTCTATCACTGCAGTATGCATAGAGTCCTTGACAACTTTCTCACACACTTCACTAAATTGTTCGTTGATTGTATCATATGTAGACTGAGCCATGGGTTTCAAGCAGTCCATCAACCCACAAAATGTTGGTAGACCAGTGTGTCAAAGTCCAAGAGCACAAAAAGTAACCACTGCTCTTCTGCTGTTCTCCAAGCATGATCTTGACGCCAACTTTTCTGCATGAGTTGATGGCTGCCAGGTCACCACACTCAATGCACTCTACTTCAATCTTGAATCCTAATCCTTGAGCTTTAAATTCGCCAAGTTTGACTTGACCATGGCATTGTTTGCTAATTAAAAGTTCCTCGAGAGCAGGAAATAGAATGTTGATATCAATCAATCTATTCCTGACCTCAGAGGTTCCTTCCGCTACTGGAGTTTGTATCTTCCTTGCTGAACTTGAAGGTCTTGTCTTGTTGGCAGGTTCATCCTCGCATGTTGCTCTAAGAAATCTTCTTGGCCTCTTCTTGCCTCTTCCTCGAGAGTACTTCTTGTCACGATGTATACTCGCAAACCTTCCCTTGGCATCTCGATTATCACACATATTTTTAAAATCACTACACTTCACACTTTTTTAAATAACATCACTGCTCTGCTTTTACACTAACATTTCACTTTATTTTTCTGTTTAGGATTATAAGCTATAAGCTATAACCCCAAAAACACTACAAACACTACTTAGATTAGTTCTAAAACGCTTTTGAAAAATATCAGCTTTATTTATGTACTTAGATAACAGCTGTCTTTACATAGTGTAAATTACATCTCAGTACTTTATCAGCTGTGTTCAAATATTTTCTGTCTGATATAGCGAATCCGCGGAACGATCGCTCTGTCCTTCTCCGACACATTGATTTTAACCTGCCCACAGGTGGCGCGCGGGCGCGCGATATTTGAATTTAAATAAATGTCCCTACGTATCCATCGGAGCCTTATATAAAAAGCGTAACTAGAAATTTATCTCGAAAATAAGGCAAAAACATCTTATTTTACAATTACAATAAAAATGTTATTCAGATTGAATTAATAAAACTTCAAATTAAAATTATTAGTCGTATTAGACAAAAAGTGAAAAATATGCAATCTTACGAAAAAACGATAAAAAATTGTAGTATTTTGCTTATAACTTCGCGGAAAATTTTCTGTCAAAATAAGCAATAAAAAATCGATTTTTTCGAAGTTTAAAGGTGTCGTGTCACCTTAACGACGTGCTACAACATCCCTATAAGAGGAAGAAAAAAGTTTTAAGAAAAATCGGTTTTTACATTCTACCTCTTTACTTGAGAACCGCTTGACGAAATCGATTAAAATTTCAGCAGCAGATAGCTTTTTATGGTGAATCACCAAATAAAATTTTCAAGCATTTGACTACATTATTTTAGAGATATAAGAAATCAAAAAATTTTCAAAAAAAATTGAAACCTTGATATCTTAAGAACCATAGGGGTTTGAAAGCTGCGCAATGAACTTAGCCAAAACACATAAAATATCTACTTTTTTCACAAAATCTCAAGTGCAATAAGATCTTTTTACGTCCGTAATCGAGGCATAAAAAAATTCATTTTTTCAGTTTTCGATTTATTACTAAAAAAATAAGTAGTTAAATCACTTGAAATTTTAATGGGATATAGTTTGACACGTGACCCATCGACATGATTCTCTTTGTGAGGTTATGATGTTCAGTTTCAGAGATATGAATTTTTTTTTTAAAAATCACCTTTTTCATTTTATCTGCCGAACAAAGCGGTTGATTCCGAGGACTAAACGAGGAAAAGTAGGTAATTTTTTCTGTAGGTATTCTCTTTCAAATGCATTTTAGCTGAATCGTTTGTAATAATGGGATGATAAAAATTGCAAAATAATGTTTTTCAGAAATCAAAAAATAGCCATAAAAAATAGTTAATAAAAAATAACTGTTTTTCCCGAATGCAGACTCCAAAAATAGATATGCATGTAAAATTTTATTTATCTGGACGGAGTAGTTCCAGAAATATTACGGTATACACACACACGCTCAAACACACGCATCCATACGGACATCCATACGGACATTTTCTGAAAACACTTGATTTGAACTTCTAACACACCAAGAAGTATTTTCTAGAAGTTTTGACGAAACTCAAAATTTTACTATTACAAAGTTTCCTCTAGGAGGAAGCAAAAAAAACGTTATACATGTATTTTTTTTATATTGACATATATTATGACATATCTACACAAGGATGAATGAAGATTATTTTAAAATTGGTCGAGATTAAAGGGATGCTGCGAATAATTATTTATGTAGATATACTATTTTTTTGCCATCTATATGACAATATAATAAAAAGAATGCTTATTATGCTTATCATGCATACCAGAAGATGTAATCAGTAGATTTGGTCCAGATAAAAGGGATGCTGCTATTAAATTAAATATTAAATATCTGTGCAGGCATGCTCTTTTTTAAAAGCTATGTGTTTGTGAATATAAAGTGACTGATGCTGAGTGCATTTATACAAATCATAAGATGTTATATACAGATTAGGTCTTGATAAAAGGTATTCAGCAAAGAGTTATTTGTGCAGGTATGCTCTTTTTTCAAAGGTATGTGCAAAGGTATGTGTTTGTGAATATGAAATTACGAATGCTGTATGGTTTCATGCATATCACAATATGTAATCTGCAATTTTGGCCGAGATCAAAAGAATGCTTCGAATCATTTTTTGTGCAGATATAATCTCTTCTTTAAAGCTATCTGTTTGTGAATACGAGATGACTAATGCTAAATGCATATATGCAAATCATAAGATTTTATCTGCAGATTCGGTCCAGATAAAAGGGATGCTACAAATAGTTATTTGTGCAGGTATGCTCTTTCTTTTAGAAGTACGTGTTTGTGAATTAAAAATCTTGAATGCCTTATGGATTTACGGATATTTTCTACTGTGATATCCTCTACACCGATTTTTTGTTGAATATGGAATGACGAATGCTGTATGTATCCATGCATATTATAAGATGGAATCTCCAAATTCGGTCCAGATGAAAGGGATGCCGCAAATAATTTTTGTGCACATATGCTCTTTTTCTTTTGAAGTCATGTGTCTGTGAATATAAAATAACGAATGCTGTATGTATTTATGCATATCACAAGATGTAATCTGCAGATTTGGTCCAGATGAAAGAGATGCTGCAAATAGTTATTTGTGCAGGTATGCTCTTTTTTCAATGCTATGCGTTTGTGAATATGAAATGACAAACATCGTTACGTAATCAATTTCTTTATATAAAGAGTACTTACATGAGCTTATCAGTAGGGAAAGATAAATTAATAGTAAACAATATAAATTTTGTTAAATAAACCGTAACTTGTAAGGAGAGGAACACTGCGCACCTATATAGATATACTGATAGCATGGGATGAAAACTTAGAATTGTTGTATCTTAAAAAAAAGCTTCGCTTGCCCTATCCAACTTTTTCTGCATGATTTGTATTACTATTTTACGTCATAAGCTAGTTTTTGAAAAATATTCTAAAAAACTCGCTTCGCAATTCAACTAAACGTCCTCAAAATTCGAACTCGGAATAGGCTTTCCATGTTAAAATACAAAATTTCAAGGTTCAATATCGCAAAAAATAATGTCGCTTGGGGGATAAAAAAAAATACTACGTTGTGGAGGACACTTAATTGAAAATGTAAACTAAGTTTGAGCGATATCCTAAGAAAATAAATTTTCCCCTGAACTACCTTAAGTAGTAATTAATGATCGACCGTATCAAAGGCCTTGGCCAGATGAAGAAAAGTTACAATTGTTTGTATATTCCTACCCATATTATTATACAATCTAGCGTGTACATCTATTCATTTTACAAATATTATTTGACGGTTGCTTTTGAACTAAAACTAATACTCCTTATTTTAACAACAGTTCGATGATTCTCTTTTAAGTATAATGTAATATATCTATCGAGAGGTCATTGTTAATTTAGCGGTATTCTACACTACTTTGAACATACTTGATAAACCCGTCGCTTAATAATTTTACGGTGAGATAAATAGAATAATTTTTCAATGATAATTTTTCATTTTTTAATATATATATGGGTGGTTCTCTGTGAAATCGAGCGGTCAAAAAATAAATATCGGGATAACTCTGGGAATATGTTCCTTAGGTGTCCATGCGTATCCCTAAATTTTTTCAGATTTTTTTCATCATTATTCTTCGAGTTACAGAGGGTCAAAGTAGGTGATCTAAGCATTTTTTGCATTTTTTACACATTTTAATTAATTCATAGCTTCCCAGGGAAGCATTTTTCACTATAGATATACCGATAGTTTTTTTTTTGTAAAATTTTCTCACTTTTTCAATAAAAATACTTTTAAATGCATAGATATATGTTATACCTGTCTTATAAGCCATTTAAACCTTAATATTAGTAAAAGCAAGATTTTGATCCGGACTAGGACTACCAAAAAATTCATGGAGATAGCTTTTTATAGTGCAAAAGTCCCATCATAGGTCCCAGAATGGGTCTTGACCATTTAATAACCTAAAAAAACCATATAATTTTTGATGTCTCATAATAAACTCTCTACGGGACTGAAAAAAAATACAACTAATTTCTACGGAAAATTCTAAGAAAAAAAGTATTTTGAGTGTTTATGTTACATAACTTGTGCACGCCTCTTTCTATATATATATATATCATACTTTTTAGAAAAAAAGGTCGTTTAAATACCTATATAAACGATGAAAGAT
This sequence comes from Nasonia oneida, assembly GCA_037356405.1. Classification (NCBI taxonomy): domain Eukaryota; kingdom Metazoa; phylum Arthropoda; class Insecta; order Hymenoptera; family Pteromalidae; genus Nasonia; species Nasonia oneida. The sequence goes on along the minus strand of JAZHPH010000142.1, from coordinate 175,957 downwards.
TTTCCAAAATTTTCTTTTTTAATGTTGGATTCATCAGCACCAAGAAGAAAAAGAATTCTCGGTTCACTATTTTGTAATTCTTCCAAAGTGGCTTTGTATCCTAGATCTAAAGCAGCCACTTGCGAAGCGTTTGTATGAAGAATGTTCATTACTTTCCAATCTTTTGCAATCTAAAAGAATTACATTTAAAAATGTTTGAATTTGAATTTACACGTAAAAGTAATTAAACAGGTATACAAACTTTAACTTGATTCTCAATTGTTTTACATAATGATTGTGTTTCTGCAAGTATATGTGACCCATCTTTTCGATTGAGTTGCTCCGCACCAAGTATGACCATAGGTCTTCTTGAATTTTTCAGAATCTCACTAAAAGGGTTCAAACCTAATTTTATTTGGGATATTATGTCCGGAGAATTTCCTAAGTTCTGTAAAAAATAGTAAATATTGCATAAGAGGAATCTTATTAATGCCTCCTAAAAAAATCTTTGTAATAGAAATATTTTTACTTATACTAAAATCATGTTAAAAGTATATGTGAAGACGGTTTTATGAGAATCAAAAAAATATGTAAATAACTCTAAGATAATTCTGAAATTTTTAATGCAGGGTGATATTGTCAATTTCTGCAAAGACTAGAACAACTGAATAAGCAGTACGTTTCCTCCAAGAAATATGCTGATTAGAATATCGTTTTAATGATTTTTGCTTAAGGATTCAAATAAAGAAAGAAAGATGCTGAGCTTGGGAAAAGAGATTCCGCTAAGACTTTTAAAAGTGTTGTCTGGTACCTTACAATGAGGAAAATTACTTGTAATTGGATCTTATAAGGTATTTTTGATACAGTGTGCGTAAAATGTACTTTTACGCACGCTCCGCGTGCGTTCAAGCACATTTTCCGCCCCTGTATAAAAAAATAACGTTCAATACACGTGCGAAAAGTTGATTCGAAATATACTATTATTTGTGAGTCATACCAGGTTTTAGTCAAAATCTGCAAAAAAAACCGAGTCAATTTAAACGTAACTCTTAAAACATAATTCCTATACAATCTCAAACAAAAAACCCCTGCCATTTCTCTGGCACGTAGCTTCCTCTAACGAAATGTATAGTTCCAATATATTCAATATTATTTAAATATACAGTATATTCATGATTTTTTAAATACTTTCAATCTTAATTATCTTACTGAAGGAGCACCCGTCACAATATCAAATCATATAATTTTCATGAAAATAGTACATTGTGCAACAAGGGAAGAATGAACAACAACGAGTCTGACATAGCTTTTATTCCCGTGTTGCACACCGTGTTTTTTCCAACAAGAGCATAAAAGAAACAAATTTGGAAGCTTAATATCTTTAAAACTAATTGGTTTCATAAACAGCATAAAGAAAGGGATTAAGGTGCTATATAATGCTAACTAAATCCGAAATTTGAACTTGATTATTGCCTTTTTACTCCAGTTATTGCGTCACGTAGAAAAACGACTTTTTTCAGTTTTTCATGTTTTTTTCAGGACCTGACCCGTGAAATGACACAAAATTAAAGTTAAGTATAGTCCTAATAATTTTAATAATCTTGTTTTTTTTTAAGATCAAACATTTAGTTTTCGAGTTAAAATAGTTTTAAAATATTGCGCTTTATGGTGTATCATAAAATTACGACGAACGATAATATACATTTTCCGCGGTAAAAACATAGGTAATTTTATTATTTTTTTTTTTTAAGTACATATTAAGCGATTTACTTTTATTAACTTTTCCAATAACTTTATTAGAAAAAACTAAAATCGCAAAACTAAAAAATCGCTATCAAAAAACGCGTCCACAAAATGTAAAACTCGACTTTTTTCCACTATTTACTAGTAAAAACTTAGAAAATGAGACTTGATGGGTTAAAATCCACTAAGTAGAAGCCGAGATACAGGCGTATACAAACGAACATACACACACAGATACATCCGTACAATCATTTTTCAAAAACACCATTTTTTGACCAAAAATGAATCAAAACACACTTTCCACGTGATTTTACACAAACTCCAAAAATTACTACTACAAGACTTCCTTAAGAAGGAAGCAACATTTTCCCGAATTCAGAATAAGAAATCATATATGCATGTCAAATTTTATTACGATCAGTCGCGTGATTCCAGAATCATAACGATATTCGTATATACACACACAGCCATCCGTATTATTACTATTACAAAGCTTTCTCTAGGATGAAGCAATTATAGCAAAACTATCGATTAAGGAGGTTTCATAGATCAAAACATCAATTTCTTTAAAAGAGATCGGTAATCAGAGGCTTTACTTAATTTTTCACGATTATTGTATAATACACTTTTTGAGATCAGAAATTTGATATAATTTTTAATTAGCTTTATTTTCCAGAGGAAACGGTATTTTGACCTTTTAAAAACCAACTAATAAAAAATATTTTGTGCTGTGGGTTTATTTTATTGCGTGTGAATGATGCCTGAAAAGTCGGCTATAACTCGAGAATATAGGCTTGCGAGATCGAGACCACCTGGATTACTTTAGGGGACGGATACACCTGTAAATGATAGTTGATTTATTTTTTGATTATTCATAGATATTTTTTTTTATTTTTTCAACCTTAAAAAGTATCTTTGATATATCTTTAAAGTTATTTGACGGTTTCTGCATTATACAATTAATTATCTTAACAATTTATATCAAGGTAAATCAATACATAAATTGATGTTTTGACTAAGATACCGCAGTGTTTCTTGAATTCTATTCATATGTTTACATCCCACCAAATCTATTTTTTTATTTACAAGATATCGTCGGTCCCTACGAAGAGTAGTACGGTTCAGATTTGCTACAAAGATTAGTACATTTCAGATCTTTCCTACATGAAAAAATCTAATTGTTTTGGAGATAAACAAATAGTTATTTTGGTTAAAACTAATAGAAGTGCAATATTTGTACAGTTGCCGAAAAATGTATAAAAAATTTCGAAATTTAAAAACTTTAATTAGAAGAAAAAAATAATATTACATCTCATAACAACTTTTTAAATTTTGAAATTTTGTAAATATTCAGCGTCTGGTGTAGATACAAGTATATTTACCGCTCATAGCGCGCGTCATGCTTCAACCTCAGCTGCTATAAGTCAGGGTGTCGATATAGAGATTATCAGAAAGACTGCAGGCTGGACGCCTGATTCTCAAACCTTTGCGCGTTTTTATAATCGTCAAGTTGCTCCGGACAGAGAAAAGTATGCATTAGCTGTATTAGATACATAAGTTGTATGCTAAGATAATACAGGATTTGATTATTCATATTCATTACCGTAATAGAGACTTTAAAAAATCTACGGAATTGATCTCGTGGAGGAGGCGCGAAATACAATTGGATAATTGGACGAACTTACCCGTAAGTGATGTCCGATTATAATTGTATGAGCGCCTCCTCCGAAGAGATCAGACCCACCCTAACAATACCCATATCTATTGAATAGATAAGCCCTATAGTTACGGCAATCACTTGAAAGATAATGAGTCCAGCGAGCGCCAATGCTGAACACAGAGGTCCGGGAGGGCACCACTTTCGTTTATTTTAGCTATAAAATGTGGCAACTAGGCAGAGAGTATGGGAGACTACGGAATTGACGGAGAGAGAGAGAGAGAGAGAGAGAGAGAGAGAGAGAGTGATTGATTACGGAATAACCAACTAGAAAGACAGAAATAAGGTGAAATCCTTAAAGGTGCAGGATAGGTACGAGTCAGACCACGGGGCGATACTAATAGAGCTAGGATCAGAGAAGAGAAGGGGAAGGGATAAGGAGGAGGAAACAATGAAGTCAAGCTGGACTGAGAAGGCGGTCGTGGAGTTTAGAAGATGGTTAGTCAGGGGGGGAGCAGCGAAGACATGGAAAGAGCTAAAAATAAAGGTAGGGAACGCGATGCAGTATAGGAGTGGGAGACGGAAAAAGAAAGAAGAGGAAAAATGATTGGATGGGAAATGTAAGAAGAAGAGAGCTGAAATAAAGAAGGCAAAAAGAGAGTTAAAGAAGGAAAGGAGGTCCAGAGAAAGATACATATAGGCTAAAAGAGAGCTGAGAAACTTGTGCAGGAAGAAAAACGAAGAAGGGCCAAGGATGTACATAAAAAAGGCAGAAAAGGACAGAACTGGCAGAAAGTTCTGGAGTTTGGTAAAAAAAGGAGGAAAAAAAGGGAACAGATAGACAGGGGTATGAAACAAGACTACATTAAGGTTCAAAAATAAACTGTAAAATCATTGTTGATCAGATATTATGACTTTATTGAAATCTCCTAACGATCAGGTCCTGGTGTGACCTTCTCTCATAAGTTGTCGCCGAGAAATGACGCTCTACTCATTAAATGCCGCCAAAAATTTGGGCCCGCTAAAACAAAGACGCTTTCCCGAAGATTACCGAAAGGACTCGAAGCAGTGCGCGCGCTCCTATATATATATATATATATATATATATAGCTATACACACGCAGTCATGTGCTCGCGCGAACGCCTCTCGCCACTCGACTCTTTGGCCTGGCAGTCACAGATCGGCCTTTAGCTTATCCGCACTGAAAGTGACCCTCAAAATCCGCGGAGTAAAATTCCTAGAAGGGGTCGTGGCAGCTAGGAATGATTATAAAATCACTCCTAACCGTATTGGCCTGAAGACACGAATCGCCTTGTCGATTCGCGCATATGAGAGCTAAATGATGGAGAAACGTTTGCTAAAACTACTAATAGGTAGAATACATTATTAATAAAGAATAAATACGCCGCACTTGCTGGCGGGTAAATGGCTAAAACATTTCGAAGAACAACTGGGGGAAAAAGAGAAGATAAGAGAAGAGAATGGATTAGAAAAGAAGACAGAAGGAAGAGAAGGAAGTAGAGAAAGATGGATAGGAATAGACGAGGTGAGAGAGATAATTGGAAGGTTGAAGGAGAGTTTAAAAGCCTTAGGAGGAGACGGCATACAAAACGAGGCATGGAAATTCGGCGAGGATATGCTCCTGAGAGAGTTAACGGAGATTCTGGGAAAGATATGGGATGAAGAAGGCCTGCCGGAGGAATGGACGGAAGAGACAGTGACACCGATCTAAAAAAAAAGGGGAGAAAATGGACTGCAGAAACTATAGAGAAATAATATTTGCGACGCTGTGCCTCCCAACACAGGTGCGCAACACTTGACGCCTCGTACGCGCCAAGATTTTTTTCGTTAATCTCGGGATTTAACGTAATCACCGACGTTTGGGAGAACGTGGGGGAAAGAAGGAGGAAGTAATTACACAATTTATTAAATTGTATTGCACGTATATTTATCCCAGCCCTTCCTTACAACGTGGTGGCCGTAGCCGCCCACACACAATAGCCACGCAGGGCTCGCCGTCACACCTCTACTCTCATATACACGCGCGCGCCTCGAAGCTCTCGCCTCTGACGTCGCGCAGTCTGACCCGTCTGCTATCTCTCTCACACCCGAATTTCGGCTCGGCGCGACCCGCTCTAGTAGCGACACGGCCAGCGCGCTCTCTCTCTCTCTCTCTCTCTCTCTCTCTCTCTCTCTCTCTCTCTCCCGCACGTATACTCGCGAGCACAGCGCGCGCTCACGGTAGCGTTGTCGGCCGAACCAACGCGGTCCCCCCTCTCTACTCTCGAGCACGCACACACGTATCTGCGCGTTCACTAACAGCTCGCGCCAGCGGTCCCGGCCTGGCGATGCCTGAACCGACGCCGGCGTAGCTATCTGCTTTCCCCTCCCTTCTCTACTCTCTCCCGCTCTTCTCGGAGCTCGCGCGAACCGACTTTGCCTCGCGTTGGCAGCAAGCCCGACCTGCTGCTACCGAGCAGCGAGGATTTCTCGGACGCCCCGATGCTTCTCTCTCTCTCGCTCTCGCACACACACACTCTCCCGCGTTCCTTCTACGCTGCGCTGTTCTCTTCTTTTCCCGCTCTCGTGCACGCTGGCCCGATGCCCCGGGTAGATGACGTCGAGGTGTACGCCCGCACCGTACACCGCTCTCTCGTCTCGCTCACTCTTTCTCGTACACACCCGCGGTTTTCTCTCTCTCTCTCTCTCTCTCTCTCTCTCTCTC
>JAZHPH010000142.1:81348-169734 GCA_037356405.1 Nasonia oneida | reverse complement strand
CTCTCTCTCTCTCTCTCTCTCTCTCTCTCTCTCTCTCGACGGTCGTCTCCAGGGAGGGATCTCTTCCTCGGGGCGATGGTCCAGGTCGTGGCGCTGCTGCTCTCTCTCTCACTCTCACTCTTTTCGTAATTCCCTCTCGCGCGCTCTCGTCACGTCGAAGTGTTATCGACAAGGCTCGGAAAGGAACTGCCGAGCCGCTCTGCCGCGCGCGCTCGGCGTCTCGCCATCGGCCGTCGGGCCCGGCTGATAACGTAGCCCGATTGGCTGCGCGAGGCGCGAGACGTGCTAATTGGCTGCTCGTTTCGCGCCAGCTCGAACCGGCGAGCTCCCCCCTTGGGTACGTCGGCCAGCGAATTCCACGAATTCCCGGGACGTAGCTCGCGTCCGAGAAAACGCGGGCCTCGCTGAAACCGATCGCCTTTTCTTCCTCGCATCGAGTGCGGTTGCCGCGCAAACAACAACACGCGATGTGCTCGGCTGCGATGTACAACGTCGCATATTAATGGACTCAGGATACAAAATATATGCGGAACTGATAAAAGGTAGGATGGAATAGAAACTGGAAGAAGAGGACAAACTAAGCGACACTCAAATGGGGTTTAGAAGAGGCAGAGGAAAGACGGACGTGATTTACGTAGTGAGCAAGACAGTAGAACAGGAATTAAAGGAAACAGAGGGAAAGAGATACGCCTGTTTCGCTGATATGGCGCTGCGTTCGACAAGATTAAAAGGAAAGAAATCTGGAGAATGATGAAGAACTTAGGAGTGAACGGAAAAATAATAGAAAGGGTAAAGGAGATCTACGACAAAACAGAATGTGAAGTGAAGATAGAAGAGAGGGGAGTTGGAAGTTTCGAGACACAGAAAGGAGTGAGACAAGGATGCCCGTTAAGCCTAATGCTATTCAACGTGGCAATGGTGGACCTGGAAGGAGAGATGAGCAAAATCAAAAGCAAAATGAGGAAAGAAAAAAATATGGTCAATCTCATACGCGGATGATGTGGTGCTACTGGCAACAAACGCGGTGGATATGAAGCAAATGTTGAAAAGATTTAAAAACGTTATGGAAAGAAAGGGACTAGAGTTGAACACAGAGAAGACCAAGGTGATGATATTCAAGAACGGAGGTAGAAGGAGGAAAGAAGAGGAATTTGAGTGGAACGGAGAAGAGATAGAAGTGGTAAAGAAATTCGAGTATCTGGGTTACACAATGAAAGAAAATGGAAAAGAGGAGGATCAGATAATGAAATTGAAAGACAAGGCAATGGCGCTTATAAGCACGGTATGGGGAATCGGGGAGGCTATATGGAAGGAAAACTGGAAGATCAGAATTAAGCTTTTTGACACACTCGTACAAAGTGTAATGAAGTATGGAGCGGAGATTTGGGGCTGGAAATGTCACGAAGAGCTAGAAAAGGTACAGAGAAGATATATGAAATGGGTACTGAGGCTAAAGAGGACTACACCGTCGCACATCCTGCACTGGAAGACGAAGAGGTTTGAGCTGGAAACGAGAGCAAAAAAAGGGCGATAAGATATAAGGGAAAACTGAGCAGGGCGAATGAAAACCTCGTCCTAGGAGAATGCTGGAGGTTGCTGAAGAAGGAGGGAGAAAGAGAAGGATCGAAGGATAGAGGCAAGGAAGCGAGAAGAAGCGAGCTAGAGAAATGTGGGATAGTTAAGACAGAATATACAAGAAGGGTAGAGGAAGGAGAAAGAATAGAAGTGGAGATCGAAAGGATAAATAAAGACACGCAATGGCAAAAATGGAGAGAAGAGATAAGGGATTCAAACTACACAAGGAAAACCAGGGAGCTACTGAAAGAACAAGGAGAAAACTTGGAGCACCTGACAGACGAAGGAGGGTATAGGAGAGGGTCGCTTGGCATCATAGCGAGGTTCAGATTGGGGAACGAAACAAAAGGCAACAAATACTGGAAAAGCGAAGGAGAGAAAAGGTGTAGGATGTGCGGGAAGGAAGAGGAGACTCTGAGGCATATCATAGAAAACTGCAAAGAAACGAAAATACCAGGTACGAAATGGCAAGAGGTCTGCGGAGGGAGGAAAAATCAGGTAGGACACCTAAACGGAATCATCTGGAAGAGGAAAAAGAAAGAGGAGGAGACAGAATAGAGGCGAGAAAGGAGAAAGAAGAGCTGAAGAGGTACAAAAGAAATTCAAACAAACCGCGCAAAAGTATCTAGGGGCTTTTTGCGAAAAGTCACTAGGGGAAGAAGAAGAAACTAGGTTGGTCGATAAGAAAGAACAGCACAGAAATGAGGATTGGAACAGACAAGATGTAAGGAACGAGGAGGAACCAAGTTTAGCAGCACGTGGTTACGGTGAGGTTAGATTACAGTGCATGCAGAGAAAGATAAAAAGAGAGAGAGAGAGAGAGCAAGTTTAAAAAAAGAGCGGTGGAGAAATAGCAAGATTTGAGAGAAGGATAGAGAGTGAGATGAAAGACCCAAGAGAGGAGATAAAAGAGTGGAAGGTGAAACTACAACTGGAGAGAGGGAAAAGGGAAGCGGTAGAAAGAAAGATTCCGGATTTGGAAGGAGACGTGGTGATACTGAAAGAGAAGCTGAGAGAAGAAAGAAGAGAGAGGGAGAGAATGCAGAGGATGATTGAAAAGATCAAGGACAGCTTTAGGAAAGTGGAGAGCAAGACAAGGCGAGAGGAGGAGAGTAAAGGACCTGTGAATGATAAGGTGAAGATGAAAAGTGAGGTTAGGCTAGTCAGCGCGAGTAAAAGGAAAAGGGACAAGGAGGGGAAGAGCAAAGTGTGGGAGAGAGGCCTAATCCTGCACAGAGGAACTATATAGTTAGTAGAAGTGAAATTAGAAATTGAATATTTTTACCGCGTATTGTATTATCTCCAGCTAAAGAAGATAATCCTTTTAATATGACAAGACGCTGATTCCCAGTTAGGTTAGGTTTTGCAATGGCAATAAATGAATCTCAAAGACAAACATTTAAAAATGTTGGAATATATCTTTCATCATAACATTATTTTAAAATTAATGGTATGGTATTAGCTAACAGCTGTAAAAATAATACGCGCTGTAGATTCCAATACAGGCTGCAATACAACTTGCGCTGTGAAATTAGTAAGCGACTGCAAAATAAAACGCAATATAAATTTTAATACCGGCTGCTAAAATAATGTTAAAACTTTAACAAGCTCAAACCATGCATGCCTGGGTAGAAATGATGTGTACACAAGATTTTACAATAAATCACTATTTATTGATAACACCTCAAGCTAATCATCTATTGATGATGATACAAACGTAGTCAAGCTATTATAAGATAATATAATAAGGATAACAAAGTAATCGAATAGACAAGCTAAAAAGCATGTTAACCGCTCGAGTGCACAAGGCGAAGTGAGCGCCGCCGCCACACAGCGACGACGGCGCTGGCCGTCTCGCGGCAAAGAGAGGGGAGCGTTGAGCCGCACAGCTCTGCGTTGGGTTTGTCGTTCTCTAGCAAGCAGACATCTGCTCGTTCATACCCAATAAATAATATAAGCTGTACATTTTGATAGCCGTTGCAATAAAACAGGCGCTGATGATTTTAATAATGGTTGCAATACATGTGCTGTGGATTTAAAAAAATTACTGGAAAAATAAAATGCGCTTTACTTTTAAAAAGCGGCTGCACATGTGATATGCGCTGTAGCTATCAATAGCAGCTGCAAAATAATATGCGCTGTGGAATAGAAGCGGCTGCGAATGCGCTGTAATTTAAAAAGCGACTGCGACAATAAAATGCGCTGTAAGTTTAAAAACGGCTGCAAAATAAGATGCGCAGTGAAATAGAAAGTGGCAAATGAGCTGTAATTTCAAAAACAGCTGCAATAATAAAATGTGCTGTAATTTTCAAAATCGGCTGCAAAAGTAATATGCGCTGTGAATAGCAAAAATAAAATGTTCTATAATTGTGAAATCGGCAACAATAATAACACGTAGCTTCCTCCAACTAAATTTATAGATAAATCAATAAATAAAATATTGTTTTAATATATCTATATATCTGCTTGCTAATGTATGAGGCGACTTTTGATACATAATTTAATATAAGTTTTAAATAGTTCATTGTCCAAAAGTTTGCATACCCTTCAGTTTTTTATTATAGAATACGAACACAGTCGTCAATTTTTTTTCACAGAAATTCACGCATGTTTACATGTGTTCCTAACCAACCTAACCATTTAAACAACAGACTATTCATTAGATAGGTCGCTCACGCAATTTTCGGGAAAACGATTTTTTACATTGTTAAGTGACGAAGTTCCTGGATAAATTATTTAGAAACATTATATAAGAATTACACAAAGCCAGTAAAAAGAAGATCCAGAAACTTCGACGCTTAACTAAGCCTCCAAAGAATGTACCCGAAACCAAAACAAACTTCTCCTCCCTCGGCTGAAGCGCGCGTGCACAGCCGACGCTGCAGTTTAGCCGTTGACCATAGTATTAGGCCCATAAGGCCTAATGAGTAAGACAAAGAGCGCGGCTAGGCTGATGTAAGAAGAGAGGAGAAGTAAGTACCCCGCGTGGGAGAAAGCTTCGACTCTCTCTCCAGCATCACCTCCCCCGAAACGACACTCCAGGGTGTGCGCTCCTAGAGAAAGGACGCTAATTTTAAGAGTTTAGATTTTGAGTAATTTGCCTTTGAGAAATTCAATAAGTTTTGTTTCATTTGAGTGTCTGATTAAATTTGTGTTTTGATAAGTTGATAATAAACATCACTGAAATCCATGTGTTGAGTTTTGGAAGATAAGTCATTCAGAATGTAACCAATTTTGAGCCATCCTCCGTTTTGCTAAAACATCTTGCCAAAAAGGAGATCTAAACACCGCAATCTTTTCCGAGCAGTCATCCCAGTTTTCTGAGCATCCTTTCGGGTTAAATTATTTCTCAAATTTCCAGAAGTCCACAGAACAAAGTAAGTACCATTTAATTCAATATTTCTGAACTTTGACATTTCGGTTAAATCAAACAGTTCTGCCTCGACAAATTAGTGTTCTCACTGATCTCCCCCGTATGGGAGAGTAGCTAAGCGCCCACGTTTTAATAATATTTTATTGTTAGTTGGTGGAATTGGTTCTATCCTAACATACATTTTAGATTATTAGATGAAAACCGCTTGACGAAATCTTTTAAAATTTTAGCAGCAGATAGCTTTTTTATGGTGAATCATCAATTAAAATTTTGAAGCATATGACTACATTGTTTTAGAGATATAAGGAATCAAATAATTTTCAAAAAAAATTAAAACCTTGATATTTTACGAACCATAGAGGTTTGAAAGCTGTGCAATGAACTTAGCCAAAACACATAAAATATCTACTTTTTCCCGAAATCTCAAGTGCAATAAGGCCTTTTTGCGTCCATAATCGAGGCACAAAAAAAACATTTTTTTTATTTATTATTGAAAAAATAAGTGGTCAAATAACTTGAAATTTTAATGAGATATAGTTTGACACGTGACCTATCGACATCATTTTTTTCGCGAGCTTATGATGTTTAGTTCCAAAGATATGAATTTAAAAAAAAATCACCTTTTTTATTATATCTACCGAACAAAGCAGTCGATCCCGAGCACCAAACGAGGAAAAGTAGGTAATTTTATTCTCTTTCAAATGCTTTATAGCTGAATTGTTTGGAACAATGAGATGATTGAAAAAAACGCAAAATAGTGTTTTTCAAAAATCAAAAAATGGCCATAAGAAAAAATATTGTTGAGAAAATAAAAAATAACTGTTTTTCCCGAATTCAGAATCCAAAAATATATATGCATGTCAAATTTTAATATTGACGGAGTAGCTCCAGAAATATTACGGTATACATACACACACACACACACACACATCCATACGGACATATTCTAAAAACACTTGATTTGAACTTCTAACGCACCAAAAAGTATTTTCTAGAAGTTTTAAAGAAACTCAAAATTTTACTATTACAAAGCTTCTTCCTAGAGGATATATCCTCTTTCAGCTTAATCTGCAGCTTTACTTGTAACACTTATGGCGACTTTTAGCACTTGTTGAAGCAAACTTAAGTTGTAGATAATAAAATACTATTGAAACAAGTCATTGTTTTGGTGATACCATACAGATGATAGCACTGACTTTCATACAAATAAAAGTTTAAAAAAAAACAAAAACAATATAATAACACTTTAGCACTTGCCTAAAAAAAAATTATAACATAATCATATTGTAGTTTTTAGTTCTAAATACACGGCAAATTCTCTTTCAATATTTTTTAAATATTTTTTACTATTAATATCTACAACTTAAACGCGGGAAGTAGCCATAAACCTTATCTGCAAATAATATACATGATTGGTTGGACGATTTGCAAAACGTTGCGCAAGAAAATTTGTAATGCCTCACTGACGAGTCTAAAGAACAGGTATAAAATAAAATTGTCTAGACTCACAGTTATCCTACAAATTTCTTTCGCCAAAAAATTACAATACGTTTTATTTACGAACACTTCCGGTTTAGTTTCAGTCAACTAATAGTTTACCTTAAACTTTTAAAAAGGATAGTTTAGGGGATAAAGTGAATTATCAAAAACGAGCCTACAAACGAAATTTAAAAAATTTTCGTTCACTTCCGGTATACTTTCTGTCAACTTCTGATGAACTATCAGTCAACTTCCGGTTCACCCCAACCTTTAGAAAGGGGAGTTTAAGGGATTAAGTAAAATATTGAAAAAAAACGATCTGCGATCGAAATTATAGAACTTCCGATATACTTCCGATTTACTCCCTGTTCACTTCCGGTTTACTTCCGGTTCACCCCAACGGAGGGGTAGTTTAGGGCATAAAGTAAAATATCGAAAAGTGTCGCACCTACGACACGACGCCTCTTAATATAATAGAGGATTTTAAATGATTATAAGTTATTTCATTGATTTGATCCCGAAAAAAAGATCAAATACTGGAAATACACGCTTTTCTGTGTTACACAATTACTAGAAACCTCCTCTGCAATGAGAAGCATTGTTAATCACTTTAGATGCATGACAACGGGTCTTTTGCATGCACGTGCTAAGAAAAATAATTTGATCCATCAAACAGAGAATTACAAAAGCTGTATAGAAAATGGTAAATTTGAGGGTTCTATTAACAAGTACCGCTAAATTAATTTTAAATTATTTATTTTAATTTTGTAATTTTTTCTCGTGAATCTTTTTTCAGGGTTTAAAAGTGTTGTGTCCCCTTCAAGCAATAAATAATGTCGACGGAAGCTACATGCCAAAGAATTGACATCGGTTTTTAATAGTCATATTTCCTGTATAAAAAAGTCATAATCGGATGAAGTGCAGCAAATAATACGTCAATATGATTGGCTCATGTAGTGCACATGCGTCAAAAGTATCGTTAGAATTTTTTGATTTGTTTTCTATTTCTAAAATTGATTCTAATATTAAAAATGTAATATAATACTATAATACATATCAAATTATAATGTGTGTATTTATAATATTCTATTGTAAATATTATTATTGTTACAAAAAGAAACATGATGTGAACGTTGACACGAACTGAGTTAAGACATAACCATAAAATTTTAAAAGGAAGTTGGCGACGACACCGTGGCTATTTTGAAATTTATATGAGCGCGAAATGAATCATATATTGTAAAGTTTGATATATTTCCGTGATGGAAAACAGGTATAAAAAATATCTATCAAGCATTTATATTTGATTTAATAAGTTAATGAATTAACAGTCTACTACAGTGCGCGCGGCGCACTGTGCCAAGTCTAGTTTCTTAAATTTTGCACTTATATTCGGTACAAAAAAGCGAACGATTTGTTAATTTAAATCCATATATCGTAACTCCCTACGAAGACTAGCACAGTTCAAATTTTCAAACGAAAACTAGCACAACTCACAATTTGCCGCGAAGGGTAGCACAGTTCAGAAATGCCGCCAAGAGTAGCACAACTAGCGAGTTTATATTACTTAAAATGTGAGTATTTTACGTTTTTATTGGTTTCTTTGGTTGGTCAATCAATTTAAAAAATGAATCATTTAAAAAAATTGTTGTGAAAAATTATTGTATATGGGAAAACAATTTTAAATTCGGTTAATAGTTGTAAATTGTGAATATTTTAAAATGTATATTAGGGACAGTTTTGCAAAATATTTGTATAGAATTCGTTGTTTAAAGTTTGAGTTATGCTAGTCTAGCGTGTGTTAAATGAGTGGTGCTACTTATGACGGGAAATTTCAACAGTGCTACTCTTCGAAGGAAGCGACTATATGAAGTAAATTAGTTGAATTATTGCAAAAAATTGTTAAATATTGGGCTTACTTGCGAAGTTGCTTGCTACATCCTTTTTAAACTACAACTAAAGTTCTCACTGTCGATGTTTCTATTTATTCTTATGAGGATATGATCGAGAACACCGAATTTCAATAATATTTTCTATGTGAAAATTGGGTTCTGGAAAAAAGTTCTACTGATATAAGATGAATTTGAGAAAATATGCCTATGATATAAAGAAACTGCTGTTAAAATACTTTGGCACGTAGCTTCCTTTAAAATTTTGTAATGCTATAATCTCTCTCTCTCTCTCTCTCTCTCTCTCTCTCTCTCTCTCTCTCTCTCTCTCTCTCTCTCTCTCAGCAAATAACGAGCCTAAGTAGATTAAAATCCATATCATAGAAGCTGAGATAAAAATAATGCAATTTTCAGTTTGATCTATTGATTCTATGAATCAATGAAATCACTTAAAATTATTATTATTCTTTCTATCTCGCTCGCCGAGTTATAATTAATTAATGGTTGTTAAACGTAAAATCGCCATGAAACAAACGCACATGCAGCCTGAAAATTTTATTTTTCATGATTTAATAAAAAAGAAACAGAAAAAATGAACCTAGGTGGATTAAAATTCATTTGATAGAATCTGAGATAGAAATGATGCAGAGATTAGTTAAAAATAGTATACAGGGTGAAGAACCAGATTTTTTAACATTAATATCTTCGAAACTAACTGGTATTGTAAACAGTCCAAAAAAGGATTTACTGTACTGTATAATGATAACTAAATCCAAAATTTGAACTAGATTATTGCCTTTCTACTCCAGTTATCGAAATTCATAGAAAAACGACTTTTTTTCAATTTTTGGCGTTTTTCTACGGATCTGCCCCATGAAATGACTTAAAATTGTAGTGCTGTATAGTTCTAGTAATCTTCAATAATCATGTTAATTTAAAGAAAAACATTTAGTTTTCGAGTGAAAATGACTTGACGGCTTAAAATCCACTTATTGTTAGTAGAAGCTAAGATACAGGCATATACACACACGCACGCACGCACGCACACACATGTACATCAATATGGACATTTTCCAAAAACACTATTTTTAGACTTAAACTGCTTCAAAACACACTTCCAAGATGTGAGACAAACATTAAAAATCACTATCACAAAGCTTTCTTAAGAAGAAAGCAAATTTTATAAATTTCAGTATATTCTAACCTTAAAGAAGATAACAAAATATCTAGTGCAATCGTTAACGATTATTCCACAATCGCTTAACTAATCTTGCGAATATTGACTAACAATTTCAGTATTGAAAATCACGCTTGTTTTGTTACGGTTTGTTTGCCTGCTAGATAGCCGATGGGTAATACTTTTAAATTCGAAACTTCTTTGATAGCATGAATAACGTATTCACAATGTTATATTATCCATAATGTAAAATTTTATATTAATAAATTACACATTTTACACCGCGAAATAAGTTAATTGAGTATTCGTCTGTCGGATTAGATTACGGGGTAATGCAAGCGCCGCATCAGCTAATACATTTTACGCACAGAATACGTTTCACCAGTGATTTGTGAGGTGTTCGCCAATCGGACGGAGTAGTTGGTACTTTTTCTACGAGAGTTAGAGTAGAAAATAATGATGTAGTTAATAAGATGGCCGAAATAAGATTAAGGAGAGATGGTGCAAGTATATAGTTGAGAATATGACTGAAAGTAAATTAAAGAAAAAAGTGCCAGGATGAAGCAAAGAATATAGTTTAGGTCAAGTTAAAGAAACAGAGGCGCGAAGGTGTAATTCAGTATATGACTGACAATAGTTTAGAGAAATAAGATGCAAGGATGTTGTTGACAACATGACTGACGACAGATTAGAAGAAAAAGATGCTAGCATATAGTTGAGAATATAATTTAGGTTGGGTTGAAGAAGAAAAACCGTTAACATGAAGTTAACAATGTGAATAGTGTAAGAATTTAATAAAAAATTATAAATAAACGTCGCCAGATTTGAGAGACAAATAAACATCTACGTTTTCTTTAGATTTTGCTGACTACGACGATAAACCCGATGACCCAAATTAAAGAGAAGCTCAAAACAAGGTAAAAATCGATTATTATTAATCCAATAACGAAAGTTGGGTTAAAAATAAAGTAAATAATAACGGATTTTGAACCTAATAACCCGAATTAAGGGGGAGCTGAAAAATCAGTGAAATTATGTAAAAATCGTTTATAATTAACCCAATAACGAAAGTTGGGTTATTAATAATATAAATAACAACAAATTTTGAACCTAATAACCCGAATTGAGAGGAAGCCCAATAATCCAAAATGAGAAGTCCGAAACAATAAAATTATCTAAAAATCGTTCGGTATTAACCCAACAACGCAAATTGGCTTAAAAATAACGTTAATAATCACGGTTTTTCAACTCAATAACACAAATCGAGGGGAAGCAAAAACCAGTATAATTATACAGAGATCTCTGCACAAAAATTTGACCGTATACTTTTAATTTCCAGATTGTTCTTAAAAGCAAAAAATAGTATATTGCGTACCAAGGGCATAAAGTGGGCTTTTTTAGGCCGAGTGTGGAGTTTGCAGTACGAGTGAAGGCAAGTTAGCCCAAGCCAAAGGCAAGGGCGTTTACGAGCAGCAGACGAGTACTGCAACTATACTGCCCACTTAGCCCTTGGTGGACACCATATTTTTTGTAACGCATGTACTAATTTCCGCGTTTACGCACACGCACACACATATGTAAATAATCATATACACACTCACTTATATACGTATATTTGATGTGAACTACTGACCATTTTCTTTAAAAAATTTTAGCCGGCGATTTTAATTTTTTGTTTTCCCGGTGGGCGTTTTTCATTCTTTTTTACCCGCATATGCGACATATGCGAGCAACCAAAGAAATAAAAACGCCCGCTGGGCAAAACGAATTAAAAACGCCCTCTAAAATTTTGTTTTGTCCGCCGTTTCTGAAAAAAGTTACTTTACGCCCGCTTAATAGGTACGAAAAACGAGAAAATCGTGCTTGTGTTACAAAAATAATATAATGAGTGCCTACATGGGTGTTACCATCTGGATGATAACAAAAAAACTCTGGTTGTGAAATCTAAAATTTTTATTTTTCAATGATTTGATTTAAACAATAATTTTATAATATCTTATAAAATAAAAATTTCGGAGTATAGGCACTAATTATATAATTTTATGTAACACGCGAACGATTTTCGCGTTTTTCGTACCTATTAATAGGGACTAAAGTGACTCTTTTTTGAACGGCGGGCAAAAAAGTTATTTTAGCGGGCAATAAAAATCTTTATTGCCCGCATATTCAAACAACGGGCAATAATGGCCTTTATTGCCCGCTAAAAAGTCTTTATTGCCCGCAATTTTTTTTTTGTAATTTAAAAAAAAAAAGTTGATTTTGATAACTTTACATTATTTATTTATTTTATATAATGTTTGAACAAGACAAGAGCACGGTTGCCGTGTCAAAAAATAGTCACATCAGTCCCTCTTAACACGTACGAAAAAACGCGAAAATACGTCCGCGCGTTACATAAAATATGGTGTGCATCAAGGGCTAAGTGGGCTTTTTGGCCTCGTGGATTTTGCAGTACTCGTCTGCGGCTCGTAAACGCCCTCGCCTTCGGCTCGGGCTAACTCGCCTTGACTCGTACTGCAAAATCCACACTCGGCCTAAAAAAGCCCACTTTACGCCCTTGGTAAACAATACACTATTGTTGCATTTAAGAATAATCCTCTATCATATTAAAATGTGTCTGGTAGTATCCGGCTATAGTCCATTTTATCCCCAAAACTACGCCTCTTTAAGGGTCGGGGTAAATCAGACGTTAACCAGAGGTAGACCGGAAGTCAACCAGAAGTGCACCAAAAATAATCGGCAATGAACCGGAAATATACTGAAAATAAACAGGAAGTGACCAAAATAATGTATATTTGCTGAAGTACTCTTATAAGGAGTAAATCGGAAATTAATTAATAAATAATTGATACAAATTTTGAAAAGTTTGAAAAGTATTATTCATAAACTGTAAATAATGTTGAAGCCTTTCTAAAACATAAATATATAAATATATACATATTTTAGTGTTAAAATATTAAATTTCTAAAATTATATACAATTCTAATTGAATCCAATACTAAAAATCACATCAATATAAATCATTTTCAAAAATGTACATTTGAATAAATATTTAACGCAGTATACAGTTGAACACACTTCAAAATTAATATGACAGTTAAATTTTAATAATTAGTATGGGCTATATGAAAAAAGAAATCAATGATCTATTAATCTATTATCTGTGTATTATATAATATTGTATCTATTGATTTATTATTGATAAAGTATTATACAATACTATACTGTTTTAATCAAATTTTTATTTTAGCAGTTTGGTTTTAGCTATTTTGATTTGATAAATATGCAATGTCATTTTTATCCACATCCATCGGTATGATTCTTTCAAAATGATGAATTAAATTATTAGTTGTTTTATCAGCTCAACTTATTATTTTATTATCTATATTATTATTTGATTTATTTTTAGCAGTTTATTTTTCTTTGTGTCGGCTTCTAAACAGAGTTAATTAATGATTGATGTCTATAATACCTCAAGTTTCTCAATATTAATTTTATCAAAATTAAATTTAAATTCAGCAAATTTTATTGCGTTAATAACGTTTCTTATGATTGAAATTTCAGCAATTGTTTTAAAATAAATTTTATTTTTATAATATTTTGATATTAGAAAAAATGATAAAGTTAATGTATCGTACATTCTAATCAAATTTTCTCGCATTTTACAAATATTAAATTGGACATTACACGGGCAAATATTGAATACAATAGCGACTGCAAATGCTGTAGCGAAAACACCACAATCACAATAATTAGTCTGATACTGTACTTGTTCAAAAGATATGCGTAAATTATCTTTATTTGGAAACAGCATCTCAATGAAAAGTGTATGGTCATCATCAAGCCATTTTTTGTTAATACTATCAAAAATTCATATTACATTTTCTTTGTACCACAAACAAATTCAGTGTCTGTTTGTAACCAGAAAAAAGTATTTAAATCTATTCTTTGTGTCTATCAATAGGTTGAATATTAGATAATCTCTGAAAATAAACTGAAAATCGCATATCAAAAATCGAGTAAAATTTTAAAATGTTGCTAAATTCAAGTATATGGTTATCATTTAATTGACTTTTAAAATTAAAATAATTTCCAATTCCTATTAAAATAAGTACATCTATAGTATCATCAATGTATTATAAATTTTCGTACGCCAGCGAATCATCTATTTTTCATTTTCATTTTCATCAAGTATTTCAGCACTAATTAATTGGTGTAAGTGATTTGCAGCATACATTTTTTACTTCTTTTTTAAACAAATGTAACACCAACAGTGACGAATTGACGTAGAAAACTATAAAATTTAAATACATAGCAAAATCACACCAGTGATAAATAACTATATGCATATGATAATATCAAAATTTCATGTTGCTCACTAGATAATAATCAGACCTCATATTTTTCTATTCGTTTACTAAAATTTCAGCGCCTTCATTTTCATGATAATCAGTTATTGAATAATCAATTTAACTTGGCGGCAAAAATTTAGAAAAATTAAAGCACGAAAGGCAAACATTGAAAAACTGAAATAAAAAAATTCCTAAAACGGAAATGTTCAATTGAAATATTAGGAAATATACAATAACCAGAGTTTAGAGTATTTTTGATACAAATTTAAAATTAAAAATTTGTTTTGTACAAAACTACAAGTGCTATAGCGTTATTATATTGTTTTTTGTTTTTTTTTAAAGTCTACTTTTATTTGTATGAATGTCAGTGCTATCATCTGTATGGCATCACCAAAACAATGACTTGTTTCCATAGAATTTTATTATCTACAACTTAAGTTTGCTTCAACAAGTGCTAAAATTCGCCATAAGTGTTTCAAGTAAAGCTGCAGATTAAGCTGAAAGAGGATATATCCTCTAGGAAGAAGCTTTGTAATAGTAAAATTTTGAGTTTCTTTAAAACTTCTAGAAAATACTTTTTGGTGCGTTAGAAGTTCAAATCAAGTGTTTTTAGAAAATGTCCGTATGGATATGTGTGTGTGTGTATGTATACCGTAATATTTCTGGAGCTACTCCCTCAATATTAAAATTTGACATGCATATATATTTTTGGATTCTGAATTCGGGAAAAACAGTTATTTTTTATTTTCTCAACAATATTTTTTTATGGATATTTTTTGATTTTTGAAAAACACCATTTTGCGTTTTTTTCAATCATCCCATTGTTACAAATAATTTACTCTCTAAATCCCTTCGAGTGAAAAATCACTCTAAACCAGTCATAAATCACTCGAAGGTTTCCGCCAAAATTGAGTCATACTGTTTCGAGTGATTTTTTACTTTTGAAAAGAGTTATATTTTCACTCTTTTGGGTAGGGTGATTTAAATTTACTGGAAAGTCATGGTTAAGGCTGTTTTATTTTAATCGTTATTTCGAAACGATAAATAAATACAATAAATAATGCATATATTACATAATATACATAGGTACAGACTTTAGCGAACACTCTGTAGTAAAACTAAAATATTTATTCGGATTCTTCTTGTTCTTCTGCCGATTCATTTTCCACCTCATCCCTGTAAGAAAATGTACATATTATAAATGGTCAAAGAAAAAACGTATGTTCAATAAAATTATAAGCTTACTGTTCCTCTTCATCATCATCATTCATATTAAGAAACGTAGAGTTCAATGCTATGCAACAATTTTTTTGAGTCATGCCTTCTAAATCCATCACACACGTTGTAACAAAATTATAAAAGATTTCTAAATCTGGTGGAAAGCTCAAATCAAAACAGTAGTAAAGCTTCAGTAGAATGTCAAAAGATGTGATAACATTGATTCCAACATTTATTAGATTATTATCAGCCATTATAAAAAATGTTCCACATCTCACAACTCCATTCGTTGCACATATTAGATATGGTTGAATGGGCCCAGTAATTTTGGTCGTAGTGGCCCTAAACAAATCAACTTTTTCCTTCAAAACAATAAAATAATAAGGTTACATAAATCCCATGCTTGTTATAAAATAAGATCATCGATAAATTAATAGAAAGTATCTTACATCGATGAATCTCATCAAATTTTGATTCGGCAACTTCAAAGGAGAACTCTCAACCTTTTGGTTCTTTTTTGTCGGTTTTATTTTCATAGGATTCTGTAAAAAACACATTCATCAACATTCATATAAACATATAAAAAAGTAAGATGAATGGTAATATGAGGATAGTACTTACATTGGTTTTCTTCGCATAATTTGGACTTGGCAGCAAAACTGGTAGCAAAAATAGTGCTTTTAAATTAACATCTTTTATATCTTTAAGTTGTTCGAACATTTTGGGCTTTGTTCTGAGACAATATTTGAGAATACGTGGAGCGTAGAAGGATGGGAACAATGCTAAAAATTGATCTTTATCAGTAATCAATGCTGTTGCAACGCCGGTACCCTAAGCGGGTCTTGGGCGTAGTCGTCCAGAGCGGACGGGTGGGTGCCTATCACCACTACACAGCGCGTCCTCAGGTTGCGGATAGAGGAACGGCCCCTGAGAAGGAGGTTAACTGCGAATAAACCGAATAAGCAGCCGCGGACAGCCGATAGGCCCGGGCGTGGGTGTGATGAGCCCACACTGGCGAACGCATTCATCTAGAAACACTACGCAAGCACCACCACAACAACGAACACTCAATAATATTTACTATTTTCACTTTCTCTTTCTACCTCACTATGTCTATATTCTATCTCTTTTAGCACATATTACAAAAATCCTGCTGTCGTGGAGGATGCGGGAGCGATGACAACTGCCCCGAAAGGGGATGTGTAGAATGATTCGCCACCTGGTCTTACGCGGTAACGAAGCCAGCGAAGGCGCGCTGCCTTGCAGGGGGGCGTTAGGATACGAGAATGATTCCGTAGTGTGTCCGACGATGAGTTGGCACCGTCCTCATCAAAGTCGGAAAGCTCTCATACTTAGTTATAGAGAGGTATGGGGGTTATCACCTCTAGAACGGTTGACTCACCTGCGATCGGAACAGGATCCAAAACGCGCGGGTTTAACTTACTATCATGGCTAAAAAAAACAAAACCAAACCAAAACCAATAGGGACTTAAAGGTGGGAACGTGGAATGTGCGCAGTTTATACAGAGCAGGCGCGTACCAGGAAATCTTAAAAGAAGCTGGCGAGCGCGAATTAGATTTAGTAGCAATACAAGAAACTCGGTGGCAAGTTAGCGGGATTTTAGCAAAAGGTAACTTCACCTTTATATTCGGGGGCGCGAGCGGACACTCCTTAGGTACCGGATTTCTGGTTAGCAAAAGAATTATACACGCTGTTAAATGTTTCAAATTCGTGAACGACAGACTCTCGTATATCATCATCGAAGGAGCGTGGTACAATTACGTGGTTATTAACGTACATTGTCCTACGGAGGACAAAGAGGAAGAGGTAAAGGATCTTTATTACGAAGCTTTAGAACAATTAATCGACCAATTCGCGTCTTACGACACCAAAATAGTAGTGGGGGATTTCAACGCTAAAATAGGGAAAGAGGAAATGTTTAGACCCACTATAGGCAAGGAAAGTCTGCACGAAACCAGCAACGATAACGGTATTAGAGTCATAAATTTCGCGGCGGCAAAAGATCTTATAGTAAAAACTGCGTGCTTTAAGCACAAGGATATACACAAAGCAACGTGGACATCGCCGGACGGAGCCACGCAAAATCAAATCGATCACTTCCTTATCGATAAGAGGCGCCACACAAATGTACTTGACGTAAGAACCTATAGGGGGGGCGGATTGCGACTCGGATCATTTTCTAGTAGTGGCCAAATTAAGAGCCAAATTAGTAGCCGGGCAAAATAGTAAACGGGCGAACAAAGTAGAAACCTTCGACATTGAAAAGCTACGAAACGGGGTAGAGCGAATTCAGTATCAAGTAGAAATAAGTAACCGGTTTCAGGTTCTCGAGGACACAGATGCACCGACGGAGGTAGATGACGACCCAAACAGTCTATGGGGGGCTATCGAAAGAACGGCAAAAGAGGCCGCGAACAAAGTGCTAGGTGAAAAGAAAAAGCCAAAGAGCAAACCATGGTTTGACGAAGAGTGCGAACTCTGGTTTGAAAGGCGCAAAAAGACAGCGTTCACAATGGAAACGATAGGACCGTAGAAGAGTACCACGAAATAAGAAAGCAAGTGGGTGTGATTTACAGAAACAAAAAGCGTGAGTACCAAAAGAACGAGATTAGAAAAATAGAAACTAACAGTAAGGAAAATAACCCACGCGAGATGTACAAAGGAATCAACGCTATTAGGAAGGGTTTCCAGAGTAGATCGCAATTAATGAAAGATGAGGGCGGGAATCTCGTTACAAGCGAAAATGAACTGCTAAAGCTGTGGAAAGGATATTTTGATAAGCTACTAAACGTACATGAAAACTGCGAGGAAACGGGAGATGAAATCCACACTGCTGAACTCCATATGGAAGAACCGACCTACAAAGAAGTAGAAGCCGCGATCAAAAAACTAAAAAACAATAAGGCCGCGGGAAACGATTCTATACCGGCTGAACTACTTAAATATGGGGGCACCGCGCTTACATTCAGAATTTTTGCACTAGTATGTGCTATTTGGAAAAATGAAACGATACCGGAAAACTGGAAAGAATCCATCATCATACCGATTTTTAAAAAGGGAGATAAGACAGATTGCAATAACTACCGGGGAATCTCACTTTTAGCTACCTGCTACAAAGTTCTATCAAACGTAATACAGGTCAGACTCACGCCCTTCGCCGAAGATATAATAGGAGAGTATCAGTGTGGATTCCGGCATAACAGGTCGACGAGCGATCAAATGTTTACTATAAGACAGTTGTTAGAGAAAAAATGGGAACATTGCGAAACAATACACCAACTATTTATAGACTTTAAAAAAGCGTACGACTCTATCAAACGAAGCAAAATGTATCAAATCCTTGTACTCCTCGGAGTACCAAAAAAACTCGTGAAATTAATTCAAATATGTCTGAACGGAAGCACGGGAAAGGTCCGAGTAGGCGGTAACGTATCCGAATCATTCATGATACGCGACGGTTTGAAACAAGGTAACGGTCTTTCTACGGTACTCTTTAACTTAACGCTAGAGTATGTTGTTAGAAAAATGCAGACTAGCGGACTAGGTGCAACCCTTAACAGAAAAACACAAATTCTTGGATATGCGGATGATTTAGACATACTGGGGGATAACGGTGCAGCGGTAGCGAGGAATGCGGAAATTCTCATAAATGCGGCTGAGGACACGGGGCTAGAGGTGAGCGAATCGAAAACGAAATATATGATCATGGACAAACTGGGCATTTGCGATGGTGAGGGTGATCTTAGAGTCGGAAATTATACTTTCGAAAAGGTTAGCGAATTCAGATATTTAGGTACAACCATAAATGATCGAAACGAAATTAAAGCCGAGATTAACAAGATACTTCATTCGGGTAATGCCTGCTTCTACGCGGTGAATAGATTACTAAAATCAAAACTGCTGTCTAGAAATGTAAAAGTAAGGATATATAGGACTATAATAATGCCGGTAATTTTGTACGGGTGCGAAACCTGGGCGCTAACTAAAGCGGAAGAAAACCGTTTTAGGGTGTTCGAAAATAAGGTTCTGCGGAAAATATACG
The DNA here is from genome assembly GCA_037356405.1 of Nasonia oneida. Lineage (NCBI taxonomy): Eukaryota > Metazoa > Arthropoda > Insecta > Hymenoptera > Pteromalidae > Nasonia > Nasonia oneida. Next base: position 150,607 of record JAZHPH010000142.1, on the reverse strand, counting down.
GGCCAAAGAAAGATGAAGAAGCCGGGGAGTGGAGGAAACTGCACAATGACGAGCTACACAATTTATACTCGTCACCGAATATAAACAGAATAATTAAATCGCGTAGACTAAGATGGGCAGGGCACGTGGCAAGAATGGGAGACGATCGCACGGCAGCGCGTATAATGAAAGGAAAGCCAAGCACACCGCGACCTCTAGGTAGGCCTAGGCGCAGGTAGGGGGACAACGTAATAACGGACTTAACTGAAATCGGGAGGGAGGGTGCGCAATGGATGGGGTTGGCACAAAATAGAGATACGTGGAAGACTTGCGTAGATGAGGCGATCAACTTTCAAGTTCGAAATGCCACTTAAAAAAAAAAAAATCAATAATCAATGCTTGAAACTCTCTTAGAATCTATATAAAAATGTAAATATTAATGTCAACATTTGACTAAATTATTATTAGCTGTTATGATTATAAATAGATTCAACATTTTACTTATACTCACAAGTTCTCCATTAAAGTCTAAAATTTTTGGAAAAGTTTCTAATACTTTGTGTAAAGTAACTACTTGACCATCTTTGTCCACTGTATGAATCCACTTTTGCCTGTTGGCTCTGGTCTCATCCATTAGATGTAGTATACGTGGCTTGTTGATTAGATTAGGCAGTTTGAATTGTAACTCGCTAACCTAAAAAATAAACGAATTATTTGTTATTATTATATAAATTGTGGCAGGATAGACATAAATAATACCTACTTTAGATTCATACTCTTCAGTCTACAGCAATTCTAAATTCTCGATATCATTCAAGTTAATTTTTAACAAAGGTTTTCCTGTATCAACTTTTTTGTCCTAAACTTTGCGTTTCTTTTCAGATAATGGCAAGCCTTTTCTTATATTCTTCAGTCTATCTAATATGAATCCTTTCCCACTTTTTCTGTCATAATAATGCTCCTGAAATAAAATTTATTTGATTAGTTTTAACCTTAAAAACCTCCTTGTCAAGAAAATCAAGAAAGCGGATAACACCTTATAAATTGTATGAAAAATATTACTTACATATCCATTCCCAATAGGTGATTTTATTGTTTCAAAAGAAAGAACAATTGACTTCGCAGCTGATTCTTTAACTTCTGGAGAAGGATACAAATTTCCAGTAATTTCAGCAACATTCCCCACGACAACTCTCACCAAAGCTTGTCTTTGTATATCAGAAACGATACCACTGTCAAGAGCAGCTTCTAATTTCCTTTCAGGCTTCACTTTCTTGTCATATTTCTTAACCCATTCTCGAACATTGTAGTGTGATTGGACTAGAGCTAAATCTGCTTGTACCTATATGCATACAAAATTTGAGTATCGACAAAAATAATTAGAATGTTTTAAAAGTATGGCTATAGATACCTTTTCAGTCCTATTAAGTTGAGCATTTGAGTTGTTATGATACGCTTCAACTGATTGAACAGTATTCTGAGTTAATCCAGAAGCGACACTTTGCTTTTTCACAACTAGTTGTCCATCAGGAAGAACATCACAATCCTGAAACAAATAGATATATGTTAGTTGGATACAGCACACGAGTGTTGAATACCATAGCAGTACGTTGGAATCATACAAATACTTCATTAGGTTGCTTTGGCGTTGAAACATTTTCTATCAAAGTCAATAACTTTTGCAGTAGTCCAGTTTTTATTTTCATATCTTTGAAGTCCTGCGCTGTCAGTTTGAGCAGAGTGGATCCGTCAACAAGTTCATCTAAAAAAATTATAAATGAATTATTTGCATATAAAAATAGTACATAAGTATATAAATTTCATCAGATCCAAGTCACTTTCACACATATTTTGTAAAGCGTGCACATCATTATATACACAAGGAAGAGGTTATGAGATTAAACCACCAGGAGAAAGCAATACAAATGTACACACTCTTTCTTCCCTGCATGCATTTGTATGAAATCATAAGCAGATACAAATTTATGCGTCTAACCTTACTTTGACAGGGCTGCACAGCAGACGATGTCTCCATACTTGTTGTATAAATGGTTGCATGTGTGTATTGCGGACTGAAAGGTTAGGATAGTAGACTAGGATAGTGAGTGTAGGAATGCACCAACTCCTACTCTGTGGAGTGTGTATAACTTATGGAAGAGTAAATATAAATTTAGAAACTATTTTACAGACTATCTTACAATGAGATTGTTTAATTACAATAGTGTATGGCGCAAAGTGATGTACGTGAAACAAGTTTTATAGTCTTTCCACAAACTGAAAGGTTTTGTGTCACTTAAATTATCAGTATTTATCAACTGATAATCAATCTCTTCCACTACACAATATCCGTTCAAAGATTCATCAAACCATAAAGTCTGAAATTCTTTGCAGTATAACAAAATTGTATTCTTATCTGGAGAAACTATTTCCTCAATTAAGCCGAACACTGGATTTTGTTCTTCAGTGTCTAAATCCGTATCAATAGCCACAATTAGTTTTTCTTTATACTGCATACCGAACAATTTTACCTTATCACTTTTATACACAAATCCACTATCGTTAAAACCTAATTCTAGAAGGTCACTGCTACACTTGGCTTGATCAACTCGTACTTTCTTACAGAAAAATGATTTAACTTTTTGTCGAGGCTCCTCGTTCATTCCCCATATTGCAGTTTGAGAAATTTGATTCATTTTTATCATTGTTTTTGGTATATTCTGGTAATTGCAGCATACAGAACCAAATCTTTTGAAATATCCGTGCTTGGTTTCAAATAATAAACAGGACAATTGTCTAAATGGACCAGACTTTTGCATGCACATTGGATAATGTCTCAAGTGATGCAATTTGTTTATTGGATTAACTTGTTCCGAAAAAAGTTCAAGGAACAAGGCTTCATGATCTCTAATCAATTCTTGTAAGTATGCAAGTAAACCAGTCGATATTTTTGGAGCAAACACTATCTCATTAATCTTGTTAAGTAGAATTATTAATTTTAAGTACTTGTCATCTTCTTTCACAATATCTGGCACTAAAAAGGGAAAAACACGAAGTAAACACCATGTTTGAACGGCTTTTTGAGAAATCGTGTGATCACTTGATTTTTTCAGAGTAGTAGCATTAGCCGAAGGTTTATTTTTTATTTCTGTAATTCCATACTGAAATACGTTTATCCTCGTGTTTAGTTGATTTACGTCAAAATTATAGTCACTGTTTGTGGTGTACTCTAAGATTACAAGCTTGAGTTCTAACTGACCAATGCCTTCAAGGATATCATGCATTGGATCAACTGTATAATTCTCTGTGAAATAAAAATATTTTGAAGCATGTAGAGCACTATTTTCACGAACACCAGTGGAAGTCGACAATGTAAAATCCTTCTGCATATCCAATAATTGCTCCTTATGTAAATCTTTCGTTCTTGGTTCAAAACCCATCCAAATGCTTTCTTTCAGTTCATCACGACTGATCATACACTGCCTACAGAAATGTCGAGCCGAAGGACTCAACAAACCAAATAACTGATGAGCTGCTAAACCATCTGCAGAAATGCAAGCGAGTGAGGCTCTGAGAACGACAACTTCATCAGCACATTGGACCTCTACACCATCATCACTTTCTAACCTATTCAATTCTGCAAAGAATGGTTTTAAAATTTGAGCAAATCCGTATTTGTTGATATCTGATGTATAGCAAAGTGCTAATATATGAATGCCACCTAAGAAACTATTCAAGTAAGGTGGTAGATTCTGAATCACGTAATAGAAAGCTCCCATTTTATGAGCATGAGTTTTGCTGCCCATAGAATTGTTCACTACTAAATCATCATAGTACAGTTGAATCCGGAAAGCTTGAGGATGCGTTTGAAAGAATGGATTGATTTTGAATGAATCTCCATCCCTAAATCCTCTCAAGTATCCATCAGATGAAGATTTTTCTGATTTTACGTAATCTCTTACACTTTTATGAGACATTATCAATTTTGATGTATCAATGATAGGTACATATTGAAACGTTTCAATAACTTGTTTCAATTCATACTGTTTAGTTCTTCTATTAAGATGTTGCTCATTTCTTTTGCCGAGTGAGAGTTCAATGGGATCGATAAATTTGAAATGACTTTTCAAATTATCAATTTGACCATCGATACCTCTACTGCTTTGAAAAGGATTTTTAACTTTGAAATGATTCAAAAGTTCTTGAACCTCAGCAGTTTCTGAATCGATATTCATTTTTGTCAACAATCAATGTTTTTACCAGTAAAACTTGAGTTCAACCTTAAAGTAGCAATCATTTTGCTAGCAGCACAACGTATGTCCATCAAATCATCAGTTCATAATCTTCATCAGAAGAAACACTGTTGGTTTCACGAACATCATCTTCAGGATCTGATCCAGGCAAATTGTTCTCATTGTCGAGTCTTGCTTGTACAAACACTTCGACACCTTCTCTAAAACTATTCTCTTCACAATCATGATTTTGTAAAATATGAAAGTCCTTAATGTGCTTAATATAAGAAGTAAATCTAATGAAAGTTTTGTTGCAGTTGCCATTTAAACATCGAAATGTAAAATTTTGAGGAGAACTGACAGAGATAGCATGTATGTGACGATAATGATTAGTTAAATTTTGTACACCATACACTATGTCATTACACACACAACATGATAGTTTATTCATTAAAAAAAAAATTATAACCTCTAATTCGTATTCGACAGATCGATTCGTCGAGATTCGATATTCGACAGTCAGATTTACTCAGAGTAGAATTAGGAAAAGGGTATTTAGAAAAATGAAAAATCTGAAAGTATAACTAATTAACAAAAATTGTTTTTTTGAATTACGCAAAGTACTTGATATTGTCAACTAACCTTCCAATATTTCTACTGCTTGGGGATGACTTTTTTGTTCAAGTAAAAAGGAGGCAAGAGCACCACAATCATCTAAAGTTTCCTAAAACAATAATTCATAGGTTATAAATTATTGCTGTCCTAACCTCTTTATATTCCTGGACGTATGCAATGCACGCGTATGCATACGTACACATATTCATATATCACACGTAAATATTTATCTTACCTCAGGCAAATTTTGTATTGTTGACGACATCCTCCATTTGTTTATTGCAAACAAAACACTTGCAAATTTGGGCTTTGGCTCACGCGTAACACGTACTGTCGAAGCGAGGGTTCTACACCAGATGATTTACTCTTTATTGAGTGATCAAACAAAGGGTAATAGAAATCACTGTACTAAAGAGTAACTTAGAATAAGAACTTTCAAATTTTTACTCGAAGGCGAGTCATTGTGTGACCTACTCTTTTTTATAGTAAAAAAATCACTCCAAGAGATTTAGAGTAGCTATAATGCATTTGAAAGAGAATAAAATTACCTACTTTTCCTCAGTTGGTTCTCGGGATCGACTGCTTTGTTCGGCAGATAAAATGAAAAAATAATAAATAAAAAAAAAAGAGTTTTTTTGTGCCTCGATTATGGACTCAAAAAGGCCTTATTGCACTTGAGATTTTGGGAAAAAGTAGATATTTTATGTGTTTTGGCTGAGTTCATTGCGCAGCTTTTAAACCCCTATGGTTCTTCAAGGTTTACATTTTTTTTGAAAATTTTTTGATTTCCTATATCTCTAAAACAATAGTCAAATACCTTAAAATTTCTGTGAAATATTCTGTAAAAAAAATGACGGCAGCGTTCGTATTCTATAATACAAAAACACAGGGGTTTGCAAACTTTTGGACAATGAACCATTCAAAACTTATATATTAAATTATGTATCAAAAATCGCCTCATACATTAGCAGGCAGATTATACTGTATAGTAAAACAATATTTTATTTATTAGACCTATAAATTTAGTTAGAGGAAGCTACGTGTCAATCAATTGGCAGCGGTTTTTTTGACTGTCATAGTATTTTAATATTTCCAGTTTCAAAATTTCACCTTCCATTATACATCAATGCATAATTTTTGTGTTTCAAATCTTTATTATTAGTAATTTTTACTCCCTCCACCATTAGGAATTGACATTAGGAAAAAAAATTTTAACAAAACTTGAATTTTATCACTATTGCAATATATATTTTAACCAAGCGACGGTAGGCGTGAGGTGAATCGCGCTAGTCTGCAAATTAATAGGATGCGGTCCAAATTTTGTGCAGAGATCTGTGCAGATATTTCTACTGACGAAGACATCAAAAATACTCACTTCTTTTCATCTATACACACTTTTGTACATTTATGTGTATTTTTTATTTTCTCTAGGGTTGCAAGTAATTTAAAAAATTCGCCACAAATAATAGTACATTGCAATACTAGTGGCATAAGTCGTACTTAACGGCACGACGTGTATAAGCGCCCGAGTGTAGCGAGTGCGCTTAACGCCGTGCCATGAAGATCGACTTATGACGTGTGTATCGTACGATATTCTATAGCACTGACTAGCATAAATCAGCTGTCACGCCTATCCGTGGCATTAGCAGTCCTCTTGTGCACCGTGAGATTAGCGCCCGAGCGTAGCGAGGGCGATATGCACGGTGCAATAAAGGACTACTTATGCCACGGATAGGCGTGACATAAATGCGGATTTATGCCATGCAGTGCTATAAAAGTTATTACTTACTTTCACCAAACTTTGACCATTAGAAAAAATTTTGAACAATGCAATCGGATGTAAAACAAATTAAATAATAATGTTAAACGAGTCAAAATTATATACATTAAGATTGAAATAGTTTAGAAAATTCTTCTCAAAAATTACAATTGGTTTTTTATACTTGTGATATGATCATGTTAACCTTCCCTGTTAAAAAAAGTTAGTAGAAATTGATAGAAATAAATAAGATTTCTTATCAACTTTGAGTCTAACTTTTTGAATCATTTTTTTTCCATCGGAACTTTATAAAACGGCACGGATAGGACGACTTTTTGCTTCAAGTACGGAAAAGACAGACACCGCATGGCTAAATGCCGGATAGAACTGAGCTGCTCCGACTGCAAAGGGGATGGCAAATGAAAAAATCTGTAAATAAGTAGCTGGCTCCGACAGCTGCAATGTATTCACTGGACCTAGGCACGACGCAGAACAAAGAAAGAGCCTAAAAGTTTTTTTATCCAGTTGGGTGAGGTAACTTGAAAAGTGCAAATGATTTTAGTAGGTGAGACACGGCGGGCATCAAGAATGGGGTTGATTCGACAATCTTATCTACAAAATTTTGCTATGGTATTTCTAATATTTGCTTTAATACCTCCTTCACGAAAAAAAAATACACAGTACCACGCAGCTGCTCGTTCGGCGGCGCTCGCTTTCCGTAGAGTGGAGCGAAAGAGGTGGGCTACTCCCAGGTCGGCAGACCATACGGGTGAAGTAGGCAGGCAGGCTAGAGAGGCCTGCTGAGATTTCTTGTTGTGGCTTCTTCGTTGCTTAGAGAGTGGAAACTGCTCAGGCCTCTCTAAGTCGACTCTTGGAGCGAGTCTGGACGAGGGAGGGCCGCCCAACCCGGTGAAGGCTGCTCAATTTTAAAACACCAAAAAATATATGCGAGCCAAATAAAATGTTGTTAATTGTCGATCAGGTTTAGAAGATGAGCTCCGTAGATTTTATTACGAATATGTAGAGCAATGACTTAACGTCTATGATTGTTGATGACAAGGTTAAGCTATAGGTTATCTGCGCTATAGTTTTAAAAACATCGATATGCACATTGTTCATGGACAGTGTCTCGGTATCTAAGGTACCTAATGACGATGTCTAGAAACTGCACTCCAAAGTTTATACTGCATAAATATTTATATCAGTCATTTATATTGTCTAGATGTAAAAAGGTAGCAGTAGTAAACGTAAGCGAGGCAGAGTATTTGAGAGTAAGTAAGGCGGGAGGGAGGATCCTTAACCGGCAGCGGGGGGAGGTGAAACTATTTTTACAATATAGAGAGATTACAGAACTTACAAGTAGTAACAATTTTACTTTATAATAATCTCTCCTAGTCCTAGGATATCTCCTGGTGACATGATTTGATGCTTAGCTCTCCTGTGTGGTCTTTCCCGATGACTAAAAGAACGCTCATTTGATGTCCCTTAAAAAGAAATTTATTCCATCTGCTATTTCGAACTTTCATCCAATAAACTATTTAAGCTTTCTTAGACTGGTGTTTTTGTTCCATTTTTTGATACTGTAACTAACTTTGGTGTCGTCATGGATTCAAAGTTAACGTGGAAACAACAGGTGGAAGCAGTTAGCCGAAAGATAACAGAGCTCCTTATGAGCTTAGATAATTTAGTACTTGTATTAGCGAGACGTTACGTAAGCGGCTGGCCAAAGATCTTGTCACCTCTCTCCTGGATTACTGCTCTATAATCTATTTTGACGTATCGAGGAAACTCTAGACTATATTGCAGAGGTCAAAAAATTCGTGTGTGAGATGTATCGATGGTGTGTGGAGGTACGAGAACATTACTTTCTTCAGCAGAAAGCTGAGCTGGATGGACATTAGAAAGAGAAGAACGTATTTTACGGCGGTGTTAATCTACAAAGCTTATTGCATAGGTCAACCGCCATACCTTTAGGTCCCGTTCCAGAAAAACGATTGTAGGATCTCGGGCAGGTCGTTACGGGATATATTCGAAAAAAACAAACACTAGCTTCAATTAGTTCAAGGCGCAGGGCGCCTGCCAATGGAACTCGCTTCCACAAAGTTTACGCACATTGCTTTCGCTCTCGAAGTTTAATCAAGTATTGCATAACTATTTATTGACAATTCTCTAGTGCAATAGAATGTAAGATTATTTATTATAGCTTTGTGTATGCACCTGTATCCATGAATCTGTTATTAAAACTAGTCTGCGTTGTTGTCTAACATGACGCAAAAAAATAAGTTGATTTATGTGTCTTACACATCATAATTAAACGTATCTATGTATGTACGAATTTGTGGTAATCGCAGACAAATCTGTGATAACAAGCTAAAGACTATGCATGACATTTATATATCGTCGCTTCCTACGAAGAGTAGCACGGTTCAAATTTCCCGTCATAAGTAGCACAACTCATATGACGCACGCTAGACTAGCACAACTTACGCATTTGCCGCGAAAACCAGCACAACTCAAACTTTCAACAATGATTTTCTATACAAATTTGCCGATTTTTGCAAACCTGTTCCTAATGAACAATTTTAAAAGTTTACAATTTACAACTTTTTACCGAATTTAACATTGTTTTCACAAATACAATAATTTTTTACAAGCATTTTTTTTTAATTGTTCACTTTTTTTAGAAATTTTCGAAACTTTTTAAGACTCTGAGGTTTGTCTGTCTTTGTCCAAGGTTTTAATGAACTTAACTAACCCAATAATCCAATAAAAACGTAAAATACTCACATTTTAAGTAATATAAGTCGCGAGTTGTGCCAGTTTTCGTTTGAAAATTTGAACTGTGCTACTCTTTGTACGGAGCGACGATATATTCCGAGTAGTTAGAAATGAAATCTTATTTTATTTTATTCTATTATATTCTATTTCTATTATATTTTTAAATAGTATTAAAGAATAATACCTTATAATTATACGTCAAATCTATATTTGGTCCAATAAGCCCAATTGTTTGTTCTCCATGTAAGTAGCCTTTTCGAAGCCGTATATTGATTATTGGTGCTTCGTATCTTGGATTCGTTCCAATCAGTAAAATAACATCCGCATCTTCAATTTTTGAAATACTATTATTCAGTAAATAATTAGAACGAAGATCAATGCTTACACCACAGTTGGGAAACTGTTGTTCTGTTGTTAAAAGTTCACTATCAAGTGAATTTAATAAATCCTTAAGACAAGTCAAAGTTTCTGCGTCAGCCATTTTACCGGCTATGGCAGCACACTTATTAGACGAAAGATTTTGCATTGCTCGGGCAGCTAGAAAAGTAAATGTATAAAAATTAAATTAAAGACACTTCTATTTAAAATATGAAAAATTGTTTTTATGAATAAGTTTTGGAGGCTTCTTCTTTATATGATTTAAGAGGACAAAACACTTTTAAATCCTGAAAATTAAAATTCTAATAAATTAGGACTAAAAAATTAAAAGGTAAGCGAGTTCATTAAAAGGCTGATTAAAAAATTCAGTTCACTATTTTCAAATAAAATATGAAACTAAAAATAAATATTGTTTATGATAAAATATACTGAAATTAAAAAAAAATTCTACAATTAGTTTTTAACACGGGACTGGTAGGCAATCCTCTGATCACCGGACCACGAACATCTACTATACTATTTTGATCCTTATTAGCTTCATCTAACTTTGTACGGATTAGCGCTTAAACATGACTAATTAAAAGATTCGTTCTGATATTTCAATTGCATACACGGAGAAAAAAATGTTGAATCTACTGAGCTCAGTAGAATTTACAGAAGGTGGCGAAAGAGCCTAACAGTACGCGTATAGACTAGGGGTGTGCGAGTACTCGAAAAGTCGGGTTACTCGATCGAAAAACTCGACTTGACGAGCTCGAGTCGAGTACCGGGTCGAGTCAAGTTACTCGAATATTTCAAACTACTCGAATTTTCCGAGCTACTCGAATATTTCAAACTACTCGAATGTTTCGGGTTACTCGAATATTTTGAGTTACTCGAGTTTCTCGCACTACTCGAGATTATTTTTGAACAATATATTTATCAAACCACTCGAAATTTTATAATTATATTCACGCATGGCTTTCATATAAATATTTTTATTTTTATTCGTTCTTAAGTTAAATACCCTATTCGAAACTATATTATTATTAACTAAGTTATTCCTATTCGAATATTTTTATAATCGATAAAACCATTCCTATCAAGATTTTTATTATATACAGCAAAGCGTCAAGTTTATTTTAAATATCACTATAATATCAAGTATTCTCTTATCACATTTTCAAAGAAAAGTTTCCGCTATAAAATATTAGAACAGATTTAAATATGAACCATTGGAACAGCTAAGATCAAGCTCTTAGGGATGATATTCGCAAAATAGCACAGCACAATATTGTTGAATGTCGAAAAAATCCTTTCTTTCTCACTAAATAAAGACAATTAAAAGTCAAAACTTTCAATCTGTCAGTGTAGGTACGTGTGGATAATTAAATTATTTTCTATTTATTGTCCATAATTCGAATTCTATCTAAACAGGCACATCGTTCTCTAAAACTACGACATTATCGTGAAAGCATCCCTACTACTGAGTTAGTCGGGATATTGGCACGTAAAAATCGGCAAGTTCATTAGGAAAAAAGCGAAAAAAAGGAAAAGTCCAATAAAATAACAACAAAATCGTCCTACAATCTAAAAAAATTCAACGGTAAAACTAAAATCCGCGATCTTCAACGGGCTGGGTCTCTTGGCTCCTGTCTTAGTATATTTCAAACCGAAAGCAATGCTCGAGTGAAAGCGAACGATTTACATAGTGGTCGGTGACCAGAAGTTCATCTCTTGAAGCTCGAATGGCTTGGCCTGCATGAGATAGACTTTTTGCGGCTGAGAGCTTGACTCGGGATTAGTTTCTGCACTAGCTGCTTATCTTCTTTCTTGATTTTCGGAGCGATGAGCTTGCGCGATCAACCCAGAATACTGTTCAGTAGCTAGACATTCTTGTGCCGTTGAGACTGCCGCTTTAATACTCGCCACTGCTGTCGTCGGGTATAAAAGCTGGCGTGAAGAAGCGGTTGCCATAGGCCTGCTGACGCTACTTCGTCTAACTGTCAGGAGTACCCGAGGGCGAGGCCAGCAGTGTCGCTGGCAGCGATCGGCTCACTTTTTTTTACTGAGAGTAGACTGTGCCTAGTTATTTCCATTAGTTCCTTCCTCTTATGTAGTCCTAAAAATTAATAGAAATAAACATTATAAGAATAGAAATAGAAATCACCCTTCAAATATTGGAGTTATACTCATCTGATCGGAGCCTGGAAGAACAGTGAGGTTCACCTAAACTGAATTGGTTTGATCAGGATGCGAGTTTCTTTCCACTCGCAGAGAGCTGGATCCGGTTATACTTTGGTTCCACCAGGGATTTCGGTTTTCTGCTTACTTCCATTATTCGCCTTCCTCTATTACAGTGCTGAAAATGCAAGCCAAATAAACATTATAAGCTAGAAATCACTCTTTAAATATTGGAATTACACTCACCTGATCAGAGCCTGGAAGCTGAAGTGACTTAAAAAGAGCTTGTTTTATGAGGATGCGAGCTTTCGTCCATTCTTATAGTGCGGTAGAGCTGATTATCCATTGCTTGTACTAGATGTTCCGGTTTCCTACTTGCTTCCATCATGTCCTTTCTTCTTATGCAATCCTAAAAATCCAAGACAAATAAAAATTATAAACTAGAAAGAATTTAGGAATTTTAGAAGAAGTTACACTTCTCTGATTGGAGAAACTGGGAGAGCGCAAAGCTTCAACGAAGGTAGATCAGTTCCATCAGTATATGACTTCTTTTTTTTTAATTCTACTAATATAGCCGAAGCAAGCACTAGAAACTTTTAAGTCCACCACAATCACCAGATTACTTCCTCTTCCATGCTCCTAAAGAATATAGCAAAAACCACGAATATAAATTTTTGAATTTGAAATACTATAAGGTTATAGTACATAAGTCTATATCTACTATAAAACAAGATAAGTGACACAATAAAAAATTCATTGTAACGAGTACCAGGATTTGAAAAAAAATGAATACTCTTATGGTGTCTTCAATTGAGAAAATGTTCTAGCCAAGCCTAAACTGTATTTTATTGTATATTTGTATGAAATATACCATCATAAAATTTAAAACCTCTATCTTTATTTACAGTGGATTGATGAATGATTTCAAATAAAAAGTATGAAATTTGCTTTTGTCGGTCCCTGGTGAAATATGAACTCAGTCAATTGTAATTATAAGTTGTTAAGTCTGATTTTAACTTATTCAGCAACCTTTGACTGCTCGAAAAACATATTTAGTATTTTTTATTTGAAATCATTCACCAATCCACTGTAAATAAAGATAGAGGCTTTAACTATTTTATGAAGGTATATTTCATGCAAATATACAATAAAATACAGTTTAGGCTTGGCTAGAACATTGTCTCAATCGAAGACACCATAAGAGTATTCATTTTTTTTTCAAATCCTGGTACTCGCTACAATGAATTTTTTATTATATCACCTATCTTGTTTTTTTATACTAGATATAGACTTACGTACTATCACCTAAATATTAGTTACGAATCATTACTAGTTTAACTAGAGAGTATAGTAGTACATCTCCAGTTTCGAAGACGAATTATTTGCCGCGAATTCGATTAAAACTCGGGAAGAACTCGGGAAGCCAAAGTGACCAAAATAACCTCAAATTACGAAATTACTCTCCGTATACTTTCACGCTGTAAGCGTGCATTTAAGATTAATTTAAGAATAGTAGAACAGATTACGAATTCTAGCACTTGACACCTCGTCGTAACTAATAGTCTATCCCACTGAACACTTGTACTTGCTAGATTTCGTCTTCTTATCAACACGCAATCGGTCGACTGCATCACTCCAGAATTGGCTTCGGAACCGGCGTCGCTGTGCGCAACAGCTTCTTTACCTCGTATCTAAATCGTATTTCGTGATTGTAGACACAGCCTATAACGCTCGACAGTCGTTAGGATACGTCCAAACAGACGCTAGCGTTTGTGGATCTACCATGGGTTGTCGGGTTTGATTTTTGCAGTGCGATCTATATACACAATTTCGTTTTCCAAATGAACGAACAGACCAGCAGACAAATGAACAGACCAGTAGATAAACGAACAGACCTGATCTTCGGCATGAGCTGGACAAATTCACCCGTTTCTGCTCAGCTGTTGCATAGCGGAGAGTCAAAATATGTCTGCTGTTGTGTTTATTAAAAGTGTTTTAGATTTTTATAATCAACACGAATACGATCAGATAAGTGTCTTAGAGTATAGTATAAATTATTATGATAAAAACATATTTCTTTGTGTTTTTATTTTTCAGTTCTCAGGATAAAAAAACAGTATTTTGATGCGCAACGAAATTTAACGAGAGGTTAGGATAGCCTGAAGATATTAAAAGGTTCCAAAAGCTGGATCAAACCACTCGGAATTTGGTGCCGATCTATACGTCTATTAATTATTCTTGAGTATTAAATTATTTGAGGTTATAGGTATATGATCTAGTGCGTCATCAGTGATTTAATAATGTGATCTATTTTAAGTTTGTAATCAGTGTGATTTTCTCCAGGTTTACAAGTTATTTAGTTGATAACTTAATTGTCATGCATGCGCTGGGAGCTATTTGTTCATCACTGGCCATTCAAACACCCGGATACAAGCAAGACCTTAATTCTCACTGCATGGCATTGATCATCAAAATAGATATCTATTTCGACATCTGGGAATCAACGCAGTTCTAGATTCACACTACTTTTTATTGCTGGTGGGCATTACCAGCTGTTTCAACTATTGAAAAACAATCTTAGAGCTGGATTTAGACTGCCTGGCATTGATGGTTGAGTTAGATATACACTGCAAGTAATGCTGCTTGGCGTCGCTGGATGCTTCAACCACCTGAAGATGACCCTGGAATTAAATGTACACTTTCTGGTGGTACTGGTTGACGTCACTAGATCCTTTCACTAAATAGATAATGCTCATTGCGCGTAGTGTGATTATGACTATACGGTTGGTTTTCGTTTTTATGATTGTGATTCAGTGGTTCTACATACATGGTTGGTTTTCGTTTTTATATATGAACCATGTGACTGAATTAATGTGCATTGGTGGCTCTTTATGATTGCTTGTCATCGATGCAATACACTCTAAAGTCCAATGTATAAAAATGGACGCAAAAAAGTATAAACTGAGAGTTTTATACTTGTATAAAGTAAACTTAGAAAAAAATATATTTTAGAAAAGATTGAAGTAACAATAGCTCAATATTGAAAAATCAAGTTGTTATATCATTAAATATAGGAAAATTATAACTTTATAATGTTTTATGAGGCATATGATTCAATAAATGTGAATTTGGAGTAGCTTTTTATAAACATATGTAATATAAATAAACTTGATTTTTTCAATATTAAGTTATTTTTAATTCAAAAACTATTAGGTTTACAAAAAAAAAAACATAGATACCTTTTTTTATCCTTTTCACATGCAGAATCAGTCAGTATTTTTTTTATTCACTTCTGTCCTTTAACAACAAAGTTCAAATTTTGACCAAATTGCCGAGCGATGGAAAATTTTTGTAAGCAAAATTCACATTTATTGAATCATATGCCTCATAATACATTATAAAGTTATAATTTTCCTATATTTAATAATATATCTAACATCCAAATATCCAATTATTCAAGGCCACATAATTTCGAGTAGATCGAAAAATTCGAGTAGCTCGATAAGTTCGGGTACTCAATTTTTTCGAGTACACGACTCGAACTCGAAAAAAAACTCGACTCGACTCGACTCGAGTTTTTCGGGTACTCGCACACCCCAAGTCTACTATACTCCGCATGTGCAAACCCGAAAGAGTGGGAGGGGGGGGGGGGGAGAGAAGTCGCTGCGGCCAGGTGTAGGCGAACAAGTTTAAACTTTCTGCGCATCTGATGCGCGCCCACTGGGCATATTTTTTTTTATGCTCGAGTAGTTAAGTAGATTCTACTGAGGTTACCAGTACCCTCAACGTTTGTTTTTTCTCCGTGTAATGTTTAGAGAAGGTTACAATTGCTGCATAATTGTTTCATTAACAAATAGGCATGAATTGATAAACGTGATCTAATAACGTATGACTACACGTAAGGCTCGTATCCAATAAGCGTTACACGCCTGGTCAGGAACGGGTATAACGCAAGAGAAGCCGTAACATTCTTTTACTCAGGCCAGTGTTAAAATAAGTTATTATTAAGAGAAATGTTTATGAGTGAATCAATACATTTTACAGAATGAATAATTGAGTTAGCCTAAGCCGAAGGCGAGGGCGTTTACAAGCCGCAGACGAGTTCATAAAGCACACACATACACACACACACCCGTGTACATGATCATATACACACATACATATACGTATATTTGATGTGAACTATTGACCATTTTCTTTAAAAAATTTTAACGAGCGTTTTTTATTTTTTGTTTGCCCGCCGGTCTAAAGAAAGTTACTTTACGCGCTCCTCTATATCTACAGCTATACACACGCAATCATGTGCCCACGCGAACGCCTTCCGCCACTCGACTCTCTGGCCTGGCAGTCACAGATCGGCCCTTTAGCCTCTCCGCACTGAAAGTGACCCTCAAAATCCGCGGAGTAAAACTCCTAGAGGGGGTCGTGGCAGTCTAGGAATGATTGTAAAATCACTTCTATTGGCCTGCGCATATGAGAGCCAAATGCCGGAAAAACGTTCGCTAAAACTACTAATAGGTAGAATATATTATTAATAAAGAATAAATACGCCGCACTTGCTCTTATCCCTAGTAGCCCTCGGTTACGTCCGGAACAATGCATATAGCGCATTATTTACATTTTGCCCACATATATATCTAAAATAGGAGATATTTTATTAGTTCATTATTATTCATAATTCAACGCGCACAATTGTAGAATATACAAATTAATTATCTCTTTATATGTGTGTTTATATATATACACACACACACATATAAAGAGATAATTAATTTGTATATATCTACTTTTACTATTATATTAAAGTATACCTAATGTACTGTGCCGTAAAGCCATTTACATCTTTTTTCAATAACTGAGAAATTTTATTAAGTTATTATTATTTATAATTTATAACGCATTATTTACACGTTGCCCGTATATATTTGAAATAGGAGATGATTCATTTGTTTATTATTAATTTGTATATGTCTATTATATTAAAGTATACTTAAGGTATCTGTGTGCCGTGAATCCATTTACATCTTTTCTCAATAACTGACATATTTTATTGGTTTATTATTAATTTAATATTTCATGATATACGATATTTTTGTATACATCTTATTTGCATCATCATTATTTTTACTTTTATTCTGAAAACTTGAATTTTTCAAAAGTAAAATTGTTGAATTGTTTTTTAACGTTACCCTGGATAATCCTACATATAATTGACCATGACCATTTCTTCTTTTGAAGAAGTCAAATCAATCCTTGGTATTAAAACAATTTTACCAAATTGTTTACTGCTAATTATTTCTGCCTGTATACAAAATTGCATCATTTTCATTTACAGCACCTACTTTAAAACGTAACTTATGAGGCGGTAGGCCATTTGGCGTAAGTGAATTATAAAATTCTATTGGTAACATCTCTTTATTATCATCTTCGCATGAATCGACACTTACATACTCTCTTACATCGCCTTGCATCCTATTTAAAATGTTATTATTAATTTTTAGTACATTTGTAACGGGGTGGATTTGC
The DNA here is from genome assembly GCA_037356405.1 of Nasonia oneida. Taxonomy (NCBI): domain Eukaryota; kingdom Metazoa; phylum Arthropoda; class Insecta; order Hymenoptera; family Pteromalidae; genus Nasonia; species Nasonia oneida. The sequence goes on along the minus strand of JAZHPH010000142.1, from coordinate 133,180 downwards.
GGGGAAATCCAGGCGTGAGATTACGCCTTTCACTCGTTAATATTGGTTTCAATATCGCGCGACCGTATTTATTAAACGGGCGCGAGGTCAAACGAATTCAACTTTAGATAAAATTTACTAACACGTTGCCGGCTATTGGAGACTTCTTATCCCTGAGGAGATTCGGCCGTGGATAAAGTCGGGAGAAAAATTATGACACTTTATTTTAATACACTGAAATCACAATTCTTTAATTTTTAACTGACTATGTGGTTCACAGCGAAACATCGGCTGATATTCGGCGGCAAACTTACATTCGTGCGATACACTTTCACGACAAACTAACCCCCCGACGGTTAAATACGATGGCTTCGCGACTAGAGCAAATCTAATACCCGGCAGTACGGCTATGAAAATGGCATGCGGATACCTCACTCTCTACCTCAACTTTCTCGGCAAAAGCAGCTCTTCCTCTCGTACTGGTGATGTCTCGTGCTCTGAAAATTCCGTCGCGAACAATAGAAAAAAAAAACTACTTTAACTCTCGGCACTACCGGGGGGTCTCTACCAGGCAGCGACTCGAAACCTCATCTATGCGTTCTCTCGCGAACTTCGACACGAGGTTCTCACACTCACACCGGTACGCATGCGCGTTACATTTCTTCGTTGATTTATCATTATTTGCACATCGTTCGGCAGGATATCTTACTTAGAGATACATTTTCTATCATTAATTTCACTCCAGCATTCCATACAATAGTTTTCTCTTCACGAATTACATTGTTTATCCCGATTGAAATATTACAAATACATAGACTCTCATACACATGCTAACTTATTCGTGAGCTGCGAGCGAGCCCGCACGACGTGGTTTTCCCCCTCCCAGCGGTTCGCTCTCTTCCTCGTTCACGCTGGTGCGGTGTTACGTTGAGCTCCTCGATGTAGTGTGTACGTGTAAGCTGGCGGGCGTATCTTAGTGATGTTGGCTACGAGCTACGCAGTACAGCGCGGCTTAGTCTGTTACTCTCTCTCTCTCTCTCTCTCTCTCTCTCTCTCTCTCTCTCTCTCTCTCTCTCTCTCTCTCTCTCTCTTTCTCTCCGACGGGAATTAGTGGAAATCATCCGACTGCTATTTTTCTCTCTCCTTTCTACAAAACAGATTTCCAATTCTATTAGTACCAACTCATAGAGTGGTACAGCCCCGGCAGAGAGTAGCATGGAAAAGAGAGAGAGAGAGAGATTTCTACCTCGACGGCCACCCCGTCGTACATTATTGTTTTTCGGCGCTAAAATTACTCTTTTGCAAAGTTTATTGGCATTATTATTATCAAAGCAATTTCTATAATTATATCATTAGTTGATAATAATTCTGTTGGAAGTAAATGCTCTTCTCGAATTGGTTTCTTATTGCTATTAGACACCCGCGACGTGTCCACATGTAACAATATCAATTTATCTATAAGTGCTTATCATCACATTTCGTTTATTATGTAATAAAAGATGTTTAAATTAATTTATCAGTTGTTTTTGGAAAAGTATAATTCTTATTTTCTCAAGCTATATATGAGGCCTATTCTTCCGTTTGGGGGCGCTGATCGTCGCACGGAGGTAAATTCCGCGAAATATGAATGCGGTTGCTTTAATGCTAGCATTGTAACGTATGTGAGCTATTTACTTTTTACAATGAATAACAATAATATTTTAATGTATGGCAAATGGACTATTAAGCAATTGACAGCAGAGCTGAAAAAAAGAAAAGTTAAAACGACAGGCAAAAGAGCCGAATTAGTGCAAAGGTTGGGACAATTCGTGTTTGAAGGATTAATTTTTTCTCATTTCTTACGTGACATTTTCAGGCTAGATGATTATGATAAATTGTTTATTAATGTAGTACCAGAGGATGAAGACCAGTCTTATAACTTTATTAAACCTGATGCTAACAATAACTTATACAAAAATGTAAATACTTCCCATAGTTTAAATATAGATAGTAATTTTGACAGACAGTACTTCAATTCGATTCAAGCATCTGTAAACAATGATAAGGAGACCAAAATGTACAAAGATTTTTATTTGTTAAGCTTAAGGAAAGCTTGCAATGATGAAAACGAGACATTTTTATGTGCTATCTCAGTATATAAAAGCAGTTGTTTACAATATAGATGTAAAGTTATCATCATACAAATGTATTTCTGAGACGCAATGTGAATGTGCAGCTGGAAGAGGTCCTACTGCATATTGCAAACATGTATGCGTAGTTTTTGAAGCTATTTCAGACTTCATACAAAACAAAACTATCAAAACTAGACAAACATGTATTGAAAAATTACAAACATTTCATCAAACAAAAAGATTTGCTGGCTCGGCAATCAAAATTAAAGATATGCATTTTCAAAAATCAGATATTTTAGAAGCAAAATTAAAAGATTATGATCCTAGACCTAATAAATTTAGAAAGCTCGATAATTATTCTACAAAATTTCGATAAATGTGTATAAACTTTGCTGCAATACATTCTGAAACGTTTCCAGAATTGCAACTCTTTGGACCTGCAAATTTATTTGCAATTCACAATGACCATAATTACACAAAAGAAAACCCAGAGCAAGTCTTCCTAGAAAGTATAAATCTTATGAACATCTCACCTAATGCAAGAGCAGAAATAGAGTTTACAACTCGTGGACAATCTAACAATAAACTTTGGTTTGCACAAAGAAATATTCGACTGAATAGTTCATGTTTTGGTAGCATATGTTCCACTAAAGATCCTACAAGACTTGTTCGAGATCTGATGACACCAAAAGATTTGTCTCGTGTACCAGCTATTCAACATGGAAAAAAATTTGAACTACATGCTATTAAACTATTTGAAGCTCTGAACAATATTAAGGTTTCAGAATGTGGCATGTTCGTATCCTCCAAATTTCCATTTTTGTCCTCATCGCCTGATGGAGTAGTAAACGATTCAATTGCTATTGAAGTTAAATGTCCATACAGCGCAAAACATCAAATGATTTCACCGGAAACTGTTAATTATTTGTATTTATGTGATAGAGAAGGTTTATACAAACTTAGAAAAGAGCATAATTATTATTATCAGGTTCAAGGACAACTCTACTGTGCAGAGAAACAAATATGTATATTTATAGTTTACACGATAAAAGATAGTTTATTAGTTCAAGTTAAGAGAGATGACAAATTTATAGACCATATGGTTCAAAAGTTAGTTACTTTTTATGAAAGCTATTTTTGAAAAGCAATATTACAAAGGCACTTTTATAAAAATTACTGAACACTATAATTGCATTTACAATATAACACAAAAAATACTTGATTAAAATATAACAATATTCACTATGCGTCTCTGCTTATAATTGGCCTTCGAAAATTACATAACATAAAGCAGACAAATATTATATCATCTGCCAACTTAGTGTGTGAAGCAGTCAAGGCCCTTCTAATATTTTATAAGTTTTTCCTAAACCTATAATCCGCTCAATATGAACTCTCTTGCTAGATATCTTCCTGTCTTGAATGATTGTTTGTCCGGATATTTGATTCTTTTTTTTTTTTTTGAAAAAAGTAGGAATATTTAATTTTATTCCATATGGGGCCAGCTAGTCTTGAACATCAAGTTTCCAGAATTGACTGTTCGTTAGCAGGTATATCCTGCAAGGTTCGTATGACCATACCTTTTAATATTCTTTCAGCAATTATATCCTTTAAACTTTTGTTAATTATCAGTCTTTTATATTTTCTCCACTCATGCTTTTTTAGGGATTGCCATGGAAAAATAGAAGGAATCGCATCCGGCTTTAAAATATTTTTTACAGCTCCAGTCCCTGTAATGTTAAATTTATATTACAATTGACTGATCATATTTTTTATACTGTTATTAAATATTTATATACTGACCACTACTATCATACTGAAGATAGTCTGTTAACTTGAAATGTTCACAACAAATCTTGCTCCATTTTCCAGGTCTACAATTATTACATTTCATAGCTTTAACCACTTATTGCGCAGTGATTCATTTTTTGGAAATAAATGAGCACTACTGTTAAATTCATTTTCACATTTCCAGACACAACATTTCCCTTTCATTTTTACAAAAAGAAAATCATTTGTACGGGACGACAACAAGTAAACCCTTTATCCTATACTGTTTTTTTTTAGGTTATGACTTTAACATGAGGATAAAATGTATTATCAAAATTTGTCTAAACAAATGGTAGATTGTTAAAGTCTTACATAATAATATTATTGGATATTATTACATAATAATAAATGAAAAAAATTTTAATTAAGTAATAAATGTTATAATTTACTATTTGAAACTTGTATTCATTTAAAAAGAGCGCGTTTCACCCCCATGCAACGATCAGCGCCCCCAAACGGAAGAATATGCCTCATTGTGACGGGTTGAATCTATAATATAGTAATATTAATATAATGTACTGGGTCTCACATTTGTTATGGTATCAGGTACTGTAAATAACAACGCATTATTTATAAAGTAGAACATAAATTAAGCTAGATTCTCAAATTAATCTTTAATTAACACTATAATACTATTGCTGAATTTCGTGGAATACAATATTTTTAGTGTATATTTCTTTTTATTTACCTGATTTATCGTTGCTTTTGAAAATTGAATTCTTTGATAAACATATTTGCAAGTTTTCGTTTGATGTGGCTCTTGATAGCGCTACGTAACTGACCATGACTAAAAACTGGAGTAGGCAGAAATACTCCAACTTTTTCAAATATTTGACCTTGAGATTTGTTAATCGTCATCGTAAACCCCAATCTCACAGGAAATTGACGTCTTTTAATTTCAAAAGGAATTTCTTCTTTTAATGAAGTTAAGTCTATACGTGGTATTAAAACAATTCTCCCACTCTTATAACCACATAATTTTTGCACTTATAGATTATTGCATCATTTTTTTACTATCAAACGAGTTCCGTCACCCAGACCATCATTCAAATTGATATTTTGTAAGAGTATTATAACAGCCTCTTCTTTCAACAGTAATTTATGAGGAGGTAAACCATTCGGCGTTAGTGAATTCATGAATTCGGCTGGCACTATATTATTTATAAATGATGCGTTGTTATTTACAGTACCTGATACCATAATAAATGTGAGACCCAGCACTTTATATAGCACAACATTATATTAATATTACTATATTACAGATTGAACGTGTCATAATATATAGCTTATTATCAATATCACTTTTCAAACTTGATATTTATTTCTAATTTTCAATATTTATTTTTGGTATATTTAAGGCCCAAAAATTATGAAAAAAAAAAAAATTTAATGGAAAAACTGTAAAAATGATAAAACAAAAATGTAAGGCCCAAAAAGGACAAAAAATGAGGCTCACAAAATAAGGCATAAAAATAAGGCCAAAAATTTGAAAGGCCCAAAAATAATGCCCAATTATACATCGTTAATCTTTTAGGAAACCCAGGTCGATCCATTAACGGCCGAGCCGGAAACGATAATTGTATTTAGTAAGTGGCTTTTTCCACTACCTCCAGGTCCATCAATAAAGAAACACTTCACTTGATTGATTAGCTTTATTAATTACACTCTTTATTACTGCATCGAAAATTTCACGTTGATTATTCGTTAAAGAGCTTATATTGTATAATTAATCATTTTCAATTTCATTTGTTGCATAAAATTCTTCATAATTGGTTTTCTCAACATTCTCACTAAATTTAGGTAAATTGAAATCAGTCAGTGTATACCCGTGAATTTTTAAAATAGAATTGATGTGTTTCAATGAGATGCTTTCACCTATTTGTTTAGTTAAAAATGAACTATAAAAATATGCTTTATATTTTTCAAATAATTCTTTAACATTTACTGGGTAACGAAATACGCGTATATAACCAAACAAGTTACACAGAGCTTTAGGAAATTTAACCTTGATTGCTTCATCCAAGCATTTGTCCCATTCATCGGTGGTTATTAATTGTCTAGCTACTTCATGAAATGTTGCGTATGTAACATTTTCGAATGTTTTCAATTCTTCATACGATTCAGCCCCTTTTATATGTAATAATAATAATCTTAAAAAATATCTTTCACAATCCTTCGGATTCACAAAGTACATTCTACTTTTAATTGGCTTCCAAACTTTTTGCTTGATCAGGTGGCGCGGCAGCGCCACGAAGGCGAGTTTGAGAAGTAGACGAAGCCACGACGCCCGTGACACTATTTACTTCTATATTGAGTTCGGATTTTTCATTATACAAAAAAAAAAAATACTTATCATTACTGTTGCTAAGGTTTTTTAGCTTATTAGAATGATTTCTGAGCTGAACTATGATTTGCAACCAACATATTAGTAAAAAGGCTGCTTATTTTTATAATATGTGAGTGTATAATCCACAAATGCTAAAATCACGTTTTTCTTCTTTAGCCCGAAATGTGTTAAGACCGTGAAGTTGGCCGCACAGCTATATACAGATGGGAATTGCTTTCTTAAGAAAATATCATAATATATTACGATATTTAGAATTAAGAGGTTGCCGGTGCATTCTCTGCGTTCCAAAGCAGTAACAATAATTAGCTTGCCAGGGTAGCCGATGACAAGGTTCAGGTTGTTTTCGGTGCTAGGTATAAAAACCATTCAAGTACGGTGTCTAGGTGTACAGGGTGGCCGATGACGAGGTCTAGGTGGCGCGCTACGTGGTTTTTTGTGTCTACACTGAGCGACTTTCCGCGCGTCTCATACACTTGTGTAGGAGCGCCCGAAGCGCCATGGGTCCAGCGCATGCGGTGTCCCGAAACGGAACTTCCCCTACTCGTATAACGCGAGCACTGCATGCTCTGAGTGATCGGAGTATGGGGTACACTACAGCGCGTATTTTTTAGGATGATAGTGATCATTAGCATTACATGTTTTATTGCATTACTATAATTGAATATTTGAAAACAGTAGGAATATTATCAACTACTACAGTAATACCCGTTTGACTCAAAAAGTTTAATTCGTTTATAAGCTTTCGAAAAATAAGCTTATTCGTACATTGCTTCATATCTTCACTATGCACAATCATTGAAAAAATAATACTTTCTAATAGTGAAGCAATGTTTGTAGGCAAACAAGCTATCGAAACGTATGCTACTCCGAATTTATCTTTACCACTGTGACTACCCAGAGCATTTCCAACTTCAATGTCATCATAATATAGAAAAAGCGGTAATACGTATTCATTTTTGATATTATTTACAACATGTTTTTTCCAGAATTTACTTTGCATAACATTTGAAATTATATCACTTGTTAGAGACAATTTTTTTACATTATCTATAATTATTCGAGCTAATTTTGGAATCTCTAAAAAATGTTGTAAAGAGTGAATTAAAGACAAGTAATAAGCAAAAACTGGCGACTGTACGAAAACAGTTTTGTTTCCTTGAATTACTTAAGTAAAAACTTTACGAATTTAAAATTTTTCTGGTTCTTGAAATCCTTTTTTTAAAGAATTTTAGAACAAATTTCTCCACGTGCATCAGCCGCCCGAGAATCGACATGCTTATCGAACGCTTCAACAGTATAACAGATGCTCTTGAGGTAAGGTTCGTGGGTTACACCGACTCGTGGCGCTTCTGGGACACTGATTCGGAGCATGGCATACTCCGATCGGAGTATGCCCTGCTCCGACGGCAAGAGTAGCCCGTGCTACATCAGTTCAGAGTTCCCTATGCACTTCAGGAGTATGGGGTGCTCCAAAAGTCGCCCAGTGTAGGTGTAAAAATTATTCGAGGAAGGTGTCTAGAGGTACACGGTGGCCGATGTCGAGGAGATAAAAATCATTCGAGAAAGGTGTCCAGGTGTACACGGTGGCCGATGACGAGGTCTAGGTGGAGCGCTCCGTGGTTTTCGGTGTCTAGGTAAATAAATCATACGAGGACGGCGTCTAGGTGTACAGGGTAGCCGATGACGAGGTCTGGGTAGTTCGCACCGTGGTCTTTGGTGTCTAGATGTAGAAATAATTCGAGGGTGGTGTATATCAGAACAATCAGTGATTTCATGTTAGTGATCAAAATGTTACAAAAAAGCTGCGGTCGAAAGATGCTTGTATTTTATTTTTACGACGTCGAATATGAAAAACTCAAAAAAATGTACTAAAAAGGATTGAAATCGTTAAAAAAAAATTAACTTCTAAAAAGTAATAGGTTAGGCGAGTTTGATATATTTCGCAACGAAATCACAGATAGAAAAGAACTGAGATCAAACAAACAAAGTCAAGTTTATTATATTTAATCGTAATAAAGCGAGGAACAACTCTCAAGATAATTACTACGTAACTTGCCATGCCGGTTTGATTTTGTTTATTGGTGAACAACTAAAATTTTTTTTGTATGTATTAGAACGTCATACAAACACCATAAGTACTGTGACAGTGCACACGCACACACCTGAAACAGCGTGCACACAGCACATACAAGTACGTAAGCAGCACTAACGCACACACAGACACTACACGATACGTGCCTACCAGACGCATGCCGAGGCGACAGGAGTCGCCCGCAAAGCATAAGCATAGGACAAGCAAGGTGGGTGCGAGAGAGAGAGAGAGAGAGAGAGAGAGAGAGAGAGAGAGAGAGAGCGAGAGAGATCAGAGAGAGAAAGTATAGTACGACGCGAGAGCCAGCGCTATACCCGAAACGGCGACTAGTCGCCGAGAAACAAACATCAGCTCACCCCGAAGGGCCAAGAGAGGGAAGCCGACACACCAGGCAACGAAATCCCGATCAGAGGGTCATCAGCCCGATCGGAGAGAGAGAGGCGCAGCCGCAAGCAGGATCTCCTGGGCGCGCGAGGGGGAGAAAAAACAGGGAACGACCGGCCGTCTTCGAGCGACGCAGCAGACACCGACGGCGCACCGAATATCCTGTAAGTGTCGGCGCGCAGCGCACCTGTTACTCTTTCCCTCCCTCTCTCTCTGTCTCTCTCTCTCTCTCTCTCTCTCTCTCTCTCTCTCTCTCTCACTCTCTCTCTCTCGAAAAGCGCGTGGCCGTTCGGCTTATTCGAGTTCACCAGATCATCTATGGACCTTCGTAACGCTCTGCAGTCGCTTCAAAGAACAATAGATCACCTGCTGTGAGACCTGCCTTTTGCTTGGGCCTATTTAGACGATATCATCGTAACCTGCTACGGGAGGGAACAACATCTGGAGCACCTCTAGACACTTTTCGCGACTCTCCGAGAGGCACGCATCCGCTTCAACCAGGATAAGTGTACGCTGGCCAAGAGCGAGGTGACCTACCTCAGATATGTCATCTCCGCAGACGGCTGCAAACCACCAGGCGTTCTCGCAACCAGCAGACACGTCAAACTTTGGCACTTTCTCAGGCTTGTAAATTACTACAGGCGCTGTATTCCTGGAGTTGCAGGCTTGCCCGCACCTCTCAACGACATGCTGAAGCTTTTACCGCAGCGGAAGAAACCCTCGCCTCGGAGGAAGCTCTCGGACACTGAGAGGCGATACAGCACCTACGATAGGGAGCTTCTCGCCACCTTTGCTTCGGTTAAACACTTCAGCAGCATCCTCGATGGGCGCCCGTTTACGCTGCTCACAGACTACAAGCCGCTGTCAGTCGCAGCTCAGCCAGAGAAAGCGTCGCCTCGCCAATCTAGACAGCTCGACTATCTGCTGCAGTACCAAATCACTCTAGCGTACGTCAAAGGCCTCTACAACACCGCTGTAGATGCCCTCTCCAGAGTCGAGGCGATCAAGATGCCATCATGCATGGACCTCACGACTCTCGCTCAAGACCAGCGCCACGACGCAGACCTGCCACACCTGCTCGATGCCCAGGACTCCAAGTTGCAGCCGCTCAACATCGAAGGCTTCTCGCTCTACTACCTAGTCGACGGCAACACCATACGGCCCTGGGTCCCAAGAGAGCGCAGAAAGACCGTCTTCGAGGCTCTGCACGGCCTCTCGCATCCAGGTATCCGCACGACGATGAAGACCATCACCCAGAAATACTTCTGGCCAAGCATGCACAAGGGCATCGCCCGCTGGACACGCGCCTGCGTCCCCTGTCAACACTCCAAGGTCCACCGGCACAACCGAGCAGCTCTAGACGACTTCGCGGCTCCAGATGCGCGTTTCGACCATCTTCACCTGGACCTGATCAAGCTTCCGTCCTACTCGGGTTACCAATACTGACTCACCATCGTCGACAGGTTTTCCAGGTGGCCTCACCCCATCCCATTGCCAGATCAACAGGCAGAAACAGTCGCACGAGCCTTTGTGTATCATTGGATTAGCTCGTTCGGCACGCCGCTTACCATCACCACGGACCAGGGGGCACAGTTCGAAGCTCGTCTCTTCGTCGCACTTGCCAACATCATCGGCGCAGACCGGGTGCACACAACACCGTACCATCCGCAAACAAATGGACTCGTCAAGAGGATGCATCACACGCTAAAAGCCGCACTCATGTGCTGCGCTCCAACGCCATGGCCGCAAGCTCTTCTATCCGTCTTGCTCGGCCTAAGGACGACTTTCAAGGAAGATCTGCAAGCATCGCCCACCGAGATGCTGTTTGGCACCACTCTCCGCGTCCCTGGTGACTTTTTTGTTACAGCGAACCATCCAAACGTCAATGCACCTGCCTTCGTCTCCGAACTACGCGCCTTGATGAACCGGCTTCTTCTTCCACATTGAACACTATTCTTTCATGGCGACCTGCGCACCTGCGCTTATGTGTTCGGAAGGGTGGACACAGTTCGAACGACGCTGCAACCGCCCTATACAAGGCCACACAGGATGGGAAAATGGACAAAATTCCAGCCACGCTTCATTTTAAATCGTATAGCCATGAATTTTTTCTTAATCTTTTTAGAATAGCATGAAGTTTAAGCTACAGGTTCGGAAATTCTTGTTTCACCTTCCCCTAAACCCATCCGACCCCTAGAAACCACCCCTACCAAACCACAAGCAGTCTAACCCACGTTACACAGGGAACAGCGAGTTTAATCGCTTCCTTTATTCTTAAAATAATTGAGTCCCACACCAGAAGCCAACTAACTACCTAAGTACCTATCCCTAACCGAAAAGCTGGGAGTCAAAATAGTTAAAAATTGCTCCCAGTGCAGCAAGTCGTTCCACGAAGCCTGCCGTCCTATGCTAGTGCTGGAATCATCGCCGAGTAACCTTCGCAAAAAAATACATCTGCCTTCTCTGCAAAAATCGCAAGTCCGCACCCGAGGCCATGAAGAAGACTAAGCATGCTAGATATGGTGAGGACGTGCTAGCACCAAATGTGCCTTTGGCGCTGTCTACACCCAACTCTTCGCGCAATGTCCTCCTATCTACAACTAAAGCGAGCACTGGTGCAATGCGGATTGCTGCTTTGTCGACATCTACGCGCTCAGGTGCAATATTGCCTCGGTCATCTAAAACCTCCACTATGGCAATCAAAGTCGCTGGAAGGAGCTTAAGTTCTGTTGCAGTCGATGACACCTCGAGCCGGACAGACGAACCTGGCGGAGACCAGCTTGAGGCCCCGCCGTCCTTGGTTCCCAGGTATAGATCGACAACGCTCTCTCTCACTCCCGCGCGTCCAGCTGCATCGCTTGTGAGTGGTCTCTCAAGCTCGGCTGCTCCATCGTCGTCTTCGGTCCACTCAACATCATCAAGACTGAGCTCCAGCTAGCTCGACGCATATGTGGTGAGGAACGACAGCGTCATCTCCAGTCTGGTAATCTACGCGAATTACGTCCGTGATACCGTGCAGGAGTTAGAAGCTATCCAACAAGAGTCCATGGCATCCAGGCTTGGTGAGATTGCGGCTGCCCTAAGTGTTTTACCTCAACTCACTCGGGAATCACTCTGAATGTAAATTGCTTCGCGAGCAATTAATTAAGCATTCTGATTTGTTCGACAAGAAATTTGTTAATTTCGATAACAAAGTTGCGTCCTTGACCAAAGAAGGATCATGCGATGGCTTCTATTCTGCGACGAATGCCGTTCTCGATTCACGACTGTCGTTGCCGCGCGCGGGAGAGGATGTGCCCTCCGTTGTTCAGGCTGCTGGGACCTCCCATTCGCGTCTCTCTGTCCTTCTTAAAAGAGTGCTACGTACGCGCACTCGTAGTCCGGAGCCCGCCGACCGCTCGGCTGGCTCAGGAACCGCTAGTGGAGGGGTGAATGGTGCTGGAGGGACTGAGCTGATTGTTACGGGAGTCGTGGACTGCTCTTTGGCAGGAGTCGATCCTGTTGACGCCGCTCACGTCATTCTTGGTACCGCTCTGCCTTCTCTCTCAAGGAACGGCATCGTTAGTGTTAGGCAGGCCGGTGCCCTTTCGGCAGACACCCGTGGCCATCGTCCGCCTCTTCTGATAGTATGCTTGTCTAGCGAAGCCTTGATTGCTAAAATCCTGAAGGCGAAGGCCGCTTTCACGCGATTTAACACGAGGGACATTGAGGTTACCAAGTTCGACGAGAGAGTTCCCAAAAGCTTGTTCCACACGAATATTTTCATAAATGAGGCTCTTAATCCGAGGGCCTACTCCAAGTTCAAGGATTTAAAATTGACAGATAAGAAACTTGGTTTCAAGTTCATGTGGCATAGGCGTGGCAGATTTATCGTACGAATGCGGGAGGGGATGCAGGCTCACTCGTTCTCGACTGCATCGGATCTTAGCGCGATAGTTGGCTTGTATAGCGGAGACTTGGCCCCCTCTGGCATTGTCTCGCTGTCGACCGCACCGTCTACTGCCACCTCAGCCAGGGCGTCATGTGTTGAGCCATCTCTCTGCCTTTCCGTCAATGATCCGGCTCCCGCGCCTTCTGCGTAACTAGGATCACCGGACGTATCCGCGAGTGGGGCTCTTGATCATTGACCACTGTTACTGCTTATTTTACATTTGTTGCGTGAAGTTGTACATTTATTGATGTGCGTATTCTTTGTATTGATGATTATTTATGTAGACTTGTGCTTAATAGCACTCTTAATGTTCCTGCGTTTGTACTATTTTGTAATTCATAAATAAATTTATACCTATCTATCTATCTATCTATCTATAACCCGCCTAACCCCTAGAAACTACCCCTACCAAACCACAAGCAACTAACATAACCCTGGAAACAGCAAGTTAAATCGCTTCCGTTATTCTTAAAATACTTTAGTCCCACACCACAAGCCAGCTAATTACCTAAATACATACCCTAACCCCTGGAAACCACCCCTACTAAACCACAAGCAGGCTAACTAACCTGACCCTAGGAACAGTAAGTAAATCGCTTCTTTTTTTATAAAATAATTAAACCTTACACCAGAAGCCAGCTAACCACTTACCCCCTAACCCCTAGAAGCTACCCCAGCCAAACTACAAGCAGGCTAACCTACCTAACCCTGGGAACAGCAAGTTTAATCAATTCCTTTTTCTTAAAATAATGAAAACCCACTCCACATGCTAGACTGAAAACCCGCAGAATCGTATAACCACGTAATTCAAGACATTATTACAAGTAAATTAGTCACATCATTTGTTAGCTGTAATTATTGAATGAACTGCTATTAGTCATCTGTGTTGAAACAAAAAGCGAGTTCAATCGCTTCATTTTTTCTTAAAATAATTAGGCCTTACACCAGAAGCCAGCTAACCACTGAACCACTTAGCCCCTAACCCCTAGAAACCACCCCAGCGAAACTACAAGAAGGCTTACCTACCTAACCTTGGAAACGTCAAGTTCAATCGCTTTCTTTTTCTTAAAATAATGAAAACCCACTCCACAGGCCAGACCAGAAACACGCAGAATCGTATAACCACGTAATTCAAGACATTATTACAAGTAAATTAGTCAATGTGATAGTCAACAAATAATGTATTTGTTAGCTGTAATTATTGAATGAACTGCTATTAGCTATGGGTTAGAGATTGGATTGTTAGGTAGTAATTATTTCAAAAAAAAAAGAAAGCGATTAAACTTGCTGTTCCCAGGGTTAGGTAGGTTAACCCGCTTGTGGTTTGGTAGGGGTAGTTTCTAGAAGTTAGGCGGGTTAGGGGTAGGTATTTAGGTAGTTAGCTGGCTTCTGGTGTAAGGCTTAATTATTTAAAAAAAAAAGAAAGCGATTAAACTTGCTGTTTCCAGGGTTAAGTAGGTTAGCCTGCTTGTGGTTTGGCTGGGGTAGTTTCTAAGGGTTAAGGGGTAACTGGTTAGGTGATTAGCTGACTTACAGTGTAAGGCCTAATCTCTCTATATTAATAAAAAATCTTCGCCGCCGTCACCGCCGTTTAGAAATTAGCTCCCCCTCAATTTGGGTTATTGGGTTAAAATTATGCCTTTTTTCACGTTATTTTTAACTCAACTTTCGTTATTGGGTTGACAATGAATGATTTTTACATAATTTTACTGTTTCTGGTTCCCCCTTATTTTGGGTTATTAGCTCCCCCTCATTTTGGCTTGCCTTCAGTATAACTTCGCCTTATTTGGGCGGCCCATGATATATATTTTACCCTTTTTCGCTTCGCTCGCCAATGCCTCATTTGGATATAATATGCTATGATTAATTATTATCTATTAATTTACTAAATATGCAATTCAGAAAGCACTGACAGATTTCCACACCACCCAAGGGACACTGACATGAACATACTGTAAATTTAGTGGAGTATGCTGTTGCTGCGTTTTTTTTAAATATTTTGTTAATAAACATCAACAATGTGTTTTTCTTAAATATCATTACTAACATTTATTACTCTTTATATAAGTCTCTGTACATTTATATTTTCACATTTATTATGTGTTTTTCTTCAATGTTTATTAGACTTATTATTAGAGTAAAATGTATTTACGGCCGTGTAGACCTCGATAGGTCTGGGTACGCCTAAATCAATTTAAAAAAAAAAGTTTTTTAGTATCAAATTTATTTAATTTTTGTTATTGACGTTTATTAACAAAAAAAGTGGTATCCCCAGTAGGCCTATTTGCATTATAAAACTTTTGCTTACATTTAAAATATACTTTTTTTTCAATAAAAAATAACCTTTCTCATATTTGTTCAATATGAAAACATGTATGTACAATTTTTTGATGATGTTTCATATATATTGCTTTTCTATGGACCTATATGAACATACTACTATATAATTTTTCTAAAAAAAATTAGATACATTAATATAAATATAGTAATAACATGATTACAGCACAATTTTACTTATGTAATTTTATATGTCTTCTTAAATTGTCAGCTCTATAAAATCTTTTGTTACAATAAGTACATATTAGTATATTTTTTTTATGTAAAAGTAAGTGATGAATAAGGTGATTATGTCTTTTGAATAATATTCCGCATTTGTGACAAAGAAAGATTTTAATGGCTGCATGCTCCCTTATGTGCCTTAAATAATTTTTCTTGAAATTAAATCTCGAATCACAAATTCTACAAATGTATTGAATCATATGTGAGTCTTCTTGATTTTGAAGAGGATTTGATTTCATGTTTTATTGAATGAATAAAAACTTCCAATTGGAATTTGAAAACAAAACTTAGTATGTTAAATTTTGTTTAGCAATCTCGAATAAAAAGTAAGACAATATCCACAATATGCATGAAAATAATGAATCTAAAAACGTTTAAACTTTGTCAAACTGTGTCAAAACTTTGTCCTTGCGATTTATGTATAGTGGCAAAAGCGAAAATTAGAGGAAATTGTCGACGAAATAATACGAAAGGCAAAGATGTATATTCACCGGCGTCTAAAATGATTCTTGGAATGAAAGCAGTAGTTTCCTTTTTATCACCTGTAATAATCTCAGCTTTGATATTATGTTTGAACAGTTTAATTATTTTCAATCTGGTACCATTGCAAGAACCGTCATTTATACTTATATTTCGAATGGGCATGACTATTGTACTTTCTTTTAAGTCAATTTATGTGCTGGGAAACCTGGGAATTTCAGAGAATTCGAATATTCTGTTGGATACTTTAATTCAGCATCACTATAAGTTTCATCAACACCTTTATGTCTAGCGTAATCAATACTATAATATATAACTTCCTCGCTATTAATTTTTTTAAATATTTTATTTATTTTGTAAATATCTTCATTATGGGTCGATAAAATGACTCTTTTTAAAAGATCATCATTTACTGACAAAACTGAACCGTAAATTTTATTGCATATGTTATTAGTTTTTCATTTATCTGGAATCTTAAAACTGTCAATATGTACATCACCAATATTTAAAATAAAAGATGAAAAATTAATATTTTCCGATTTCATATTTATCTTCAATTTTAACACCTTGAAATTCTCTAGAATATACAAGAACAAATGCTATAATTTCCATTTCACTGACGTACGTACCATTCATTGAAATATGCATTTTATAAGTACTTCTATCAGTCAATTTTAAAGATTTGTCGCCTACGATAAATGGCTCAAAATATTCCCAATTCTCATAAAAATGATTTACAATTTTGGCTCTAATTTTCATATGACTTTCCGTATTAAACAAAAAATACGAAACGCAAATAAATAAGCAATTGCCATCTCCAAGGATTTTTTTTTCTATTTCACATTCTGACATTTTATTGGATATTCTGTCTATCTACTATGTCAAAATTTTATAGATTGAAAATACTTAACTTTCAACGTCGAGCATAGTTCTCTTTATCTCTTTTTTCTTCTTTCTCTCTCTCTCCTTCTCTTTATCCTTCTCTCTTTCAAATTATTGCAGCCTGGATTTAGTATCCCGCACAATAATTTATACATAAAATTTCGCGATTTAATTTTGAATTTAGTTTTATAGGAATAATTAAACTATTTGTGCATATAGCATTAAAAAATCGCGAGTAAAACTTCGAATTTAACTCAAACATAACCAAATTTTTGACGCGACGTGAATACAAAGCCGCCAAGAATTTGTTGTTATATGTTGTTGATACGTTTGCTATGCATTATGTTATAGGTAACCACTGCGAGTTTAAATATAATAGATTTTCGAATATCGAATACAATTAAAATTAGGACTGCAGTCGAAATATTTTCAACTTATAAATTTCTACCTATTTTAAAATTGGAGGTTGGCGAGCGAAGCGAGTTTGATTCAAAAATAATTAATTTTGAAATAAACAATCGAAATCGTAATGAGAAGATTTTAAAATTATAAAATTATACAATTAAAAACGAAAATTGAAATTAGGGGGTTGGCGAGCGAAGCGAGCAGGGGGGTACCCTCCTAGTTATTTTAAGAAAAAATAAAGCGATGAAACTCGCTGCTTTTAGGGTTAGGTGAGTTAGCCCGCTTGTGGTTTGGTAGGGGTGGTTTCTAGGGGTTAGGCGGGTTAGGGGTAGGTATTTAGGAAATTAGGTTGCTTTCTGTGTGAAACTGGATTATTTTAAGAGTAAAGGAAGTGTGTAAAGGGTTAGTTAGACTGCTTGTGGTTTGGTAGGGGTGGTTTCTAAGAGTCGGATGGGTTTAGGGGAAGGTGATACAATAATTTCCGCACCTGTAGCCTGAACTTCATGCTATTCTAAAGAGAAAAAAAATGCATGGCTATACGATTTAAAATAAAGCGTGGCTGGAATTGTGTCCATTTTTCCCACTGTGAGGCGTATGTCATCGACATCAACGGCGTGGCCAAAACCATCTTCACGTCGTTGCTCAAGCCGGCCTACCTGAAGGCAGCCGACATCCCAGAAGCGCCGTCACTTCCAGCAGCCGCGCCAGACGCGCAATCATCACCCGAGGCAGGGCCTTTCACACAGGGGGATTTAGCGCCAGCACCATCCGCACCGATTCATTGAGCGCCGGTGCCATTTGCCCTGGCGCCTTCAACACCTCCTCCGCAGCCCTGTTCCGCCGCCACATCCCTCCACAGCAGAATCAGTGCAGGCGCAAGCAGACGCTCCAACCCAGGCCCAACTTTTCGTAACAAGTCTGGCCGCCATCTAGCTGAAAGCGTCACTAGATCGTCGCCACGCCGTTGCGAACAGGTAGCGTGCACCCGTTCGATATTTTGGGCTCGGCCGCCAAACAAACTAGTCACTTTTAAACTTAAGCTATCGAACAAAATTTTATTGCAATAAAATCGTCGTCTTTTTCGATTCTGATAAACCACGAGAAAAGTTATTTCTAACCTCGCTCTACCCCATCCTACGCGCCAAGTACGAAGTAAGGAAGTTCAATTTCCAAATATCAACTTACAAGTACTGTCTAGCTTGCGGATCGTTTGCATTTAGTTCAAACTATGCAGTCAAAGTTGTGATTAAGTTTTTATTAATCAATTCTTCTTTTGAGCCTTCCTAAAAGAATACTAACTGTTCGTTTTTTAAATGTAAGCTAATCGGTAAATTACGTGTGATAAAACGTACATTGTATATTGTAGTAGACGATACATTGCTTCTTGTGGGCTTACATATCTTGAATTTAAATATTGTTTTATTTCATCGCAGTTGAAAATTGTTTTCTTCACATTCGTTTTCATTATGATTTTGACTCATTTTTATAAATGCAAAATCGTGCCCCTTACAACTATATTTAAATAAATATTTGACACATTGAATAGTTAAACATACTTTGACATTAATATGACAGTTAAATTTCAACAATAAATACGGATTGTATGGAACTATAAATCGATTATCTGCTATATTGTTTTTATTGAAACGAATTTGTTTTCCATTGTTACTTTGTCAATAAAAGGGATATCCAGTATTATTAAAAGTAGTTTGCTCATTTAATTATTTCGGAAAGTTTTTGCTACATTTTTTTATTTTGCTATCCATACATGGTGAATTTAAGTTATTTTTACCACAAGGGCCATGTACCATTGATTGCTTAACGATATTATGTAACTTTGGAAATTTCATTTCATCAGGTATTTCTGCACTTATAAGTTTATCAATATCATCTGCATTGTTCAGTTTATGATTTTTATGAAATAAAGCCAACAAGTGCATATGTAGTAAACCTCTTTTCTGTCACTCAATTACATGAGTATATACAATACCTTTTTCCAAAAATGTTTTTTTTTAAGAATTTCATTTAATAATTCATTAACTTTTGCATTAAAAACTTTATAGCACTGCCTGAACTAAGTCCGCGTTTATGTCACGCCTATCCGTGACCTAGGTAGCCCTTTATTGCACCGTGCTTTATCGTCCTCGTTAGGTTCGGACGCTAACCTCACGGAGCTGCTTTGACGACCAGCAAATGACACTTGGCGCTCAAGACCATCAAGCCGAAAACAGCGCGTTAGACAACGAGACAAGAGAACGAGTTTGCGAAAATAACCCAACAGTTAATTATGGTTGGCCAACGAACCTGCTAAAACCGTGACTTCGGCCAACAGATGAGATAAGATCAGCTGACTAGTGGTTATTAAATAAAAGATTACGATTTTCAAAAATATTATTTTAATGCATACTTGCCGTCCCGTCGTCTTATAGTTTGTCGATGAAACATTCTAATTGTTATTATTAAGGTGTAAATCTGTTAATCTGTTAAATCATATTAAAATTACAACATTTTTTTATTATAATCTAAAAGGAGCTTTGCTTTATTGTAAAAATCTTTAAATATATACATGAAAGTTTATAGCAAAGGAAAACTCTCAAGCCAAATTTGATATTTTGCAAAAATAATAAGTATTTTTTGAATCATAATGGCTTTACGATTCTTTTATTACTATAAACTTTTGCGTATGGATGAAGTGTTTTATTGAATTTTCTCTGTTTGCATTAAAAAGACGATTAATATGCATATTTGTGTCGGGAATGATCGTTAAGTAATCAATAAGTTGTTTTAAGTCAGTACACATCGTAGACTATAAGACAACGGGACGGCAAGTGTGCATTAAAATAATATTATTGAAAATTGTACCCTTTTTTTTTAATAACCACTAGTCAGCTGATCTTACCTCACCTGCTGAACTTTAATGCTCGATGGTTGACATATAAAATTGATTTTACTACATACATTATCGTATATTTATGCCCTTGTAGATATGCTTACCAACGGTAAACTGTTGTCCAAAGTGACGGAATTAGCAGGTTCGTTGGCTAACCATAATCAACTGTTGGGTTATTTTCTGCCAGGGTGGAGACCAAACTTATGGTTGCCAACATTTTACCTTGTCACAGACACTCTCACTTTTTTGTACGCTATCAATAGTCGCTCGCTATATAATCAGTCTCACGCACGAGAGCTGACGAGATCGAAATTATGGCCGGAAGATATCTGTCTGCCCGACGGACCGCAACTTATACGCGAGGCCTAGATTCTTGCCTCGCGCTTGCGCAACGTCACGTTTCAACAATGCGCGAATCTACCCGATTTCGCACCTCGTTATAATGTGTACATACAAACTATTATGCAGCATAACTATATGGAGACTGTAAGATTGTAAAAGCTAATTATTTGGGATATAGAAAATGTTGCCCAGAATGGAACGCGAAAATGTTGCCCAGAATGGAAAATCATTGAAATTGTTTACTATAAGTGAAGAAATTTCGTTAAAGCCAGTTAACCGTTGTTTACCGCCAATTTCATCAATATTTCTAGAATGCACCGAAATCGATCGCAATTTCTCTTTAACCTTTGCTCAGGGCATTTCAAGGCTAACGTGGAATTTTTTGGCAATTGCAAGCTATTAAAGTCTTACTTTTGAAAATCAAAGAATCAGCATAACAGCCTAAAACACGGTTCATACTGGGGAAATATGTCTTTGTCTATATTCGTAAAAAAGTGCGTTCACGCGTTGAGGTTATACAGGGAACCGGAGCAAGATACAGCTCTAACTTCGAAGTTATAATACATAGGTATTGTGTGAATATCTAGTACTATATTTGATTGAATAAAGAATATTTATCTAGAAAAATTTATAAAAAATAAGTGACGTGACGAAATTATTAATTATTATCAAAACATGATAATATATTAATCTTCATTTGATTATTAACAAATTAACTATGTCGGCGCACATGGATGCATAGAATAATTATCAAGATTATTTCATAGTAACATAAATAGTACTTATTACTCTCCATGTTAACCAAAATAAAAATACGTGACAAATGTGGGAGAGTTCTCCGTTGCAAATAAATCCACAAAATTCACGCTAACTAAAAAATTGCATACCAAAAATATAAACATATCTACAATTATAATACTACAAGGACATTCCTCAAGTCAATCACAGTAACCTATGATTGTTATATATGTAAAAGTAACCTTCTACTTATCTACAATACACACATGTAAAACTTACTACTGAATATGTCATAGCTCACTGTGATTGACTCGAGGAATGTTTTCGTAGTATTATTATGTAGATTTTTATATTGTAAAATAGGTATTTGCTTGTCGGAGTTGTCTTTGTTCACGGGTTATCTTAGTAATTTGTACGAGTCGATTATAAGTTGTAAGAATTTATTAAGAATATACAGTTCTGTCTGATAAACCACGTGTCTCTATTATCCCGAACCGCCCTCTCTCCTTGCCGTTTTTCGGGGCTGCAGCTAGCCGAGCACAAATCACGTGCAAAAAATTCTCGCGCCGGGAAACAAAGAGTCACGAGACTTTGGCGTTCACGAGAAGCGCCTGGCGCCACCGGGTCATTTTCCAAGCCCCAGGCGAGGGATTGCACCATAACTGGGGTAGCACGAAAACCCCGGTTACAATATATTTTTATTTTTTATATTTTTGGTGTGCAATTATTTATATTATTATGACCGTATTTATTGTCATCTTTGTGAAATGTTATTTATATATTGTAATAATTTTTTGTCAGTAAAGATCCGATAAGGTTGGATACCACACTAACGAAACGTCGTCAGTTATAGTTAAAAGTGCGTACACTCTAAAAATTAGTACAACAATACTCTTAAGCGCTTATCGCTCAACTAACCTAACTTATAGTCTACTACTGATCTCTGTACTTTCCAAGCTAATGCTTTCAGTTTTATCTTACTAATTGAGTCAGAACCCGTCATGACGCGCGTATCTAACCGTTCTATCTACCGATCCAATCTAACCGTTGGGTGGTATTTCGAAACTATTTAGAGAAAATCGCGAGGAGGCGCTGCACACTTGAAACAATCGACCTCCCTTGCTATGCTGAGTGTAGGTGCATTAACAATTATTGAAAAAGCGCGTGTAAACAGCAGTGGCAGACGAAAACATAGGCTACGGTTGGAAAGAATCTCCCGGCACCGACTAGTCCACTCCTGCCGTAGGGTTGTTTTTTATGATTATTGCGCAAAATATAGAGCAGCCAATCCACGAGCGAGTTTGCAGTAAGTATAGGCTGCTTGAAAGTTCGTGTAGACACCATAGAAGCTGCACTTTTGGTTTATAAATTAACACTGCTGCATCGCGTTGACATTCTGCCCTACGTACTTTGAATATCGCGGAAAAGTAGAACCGAGCAAGATATTGCGGTAAGCGAACATCGGCTGCGTAAACGTGCTGCCAGCCAGTCGACCAATTAATATGAAGTTGAATTCTCGTGGCGCCAGATCTTTGAGAAGCTCGGTACTGAGCGGTACTCACTTATCAGAGCCAGAAGAGTACGTTTGCATTTCAAGACTTTTGCAAAAGATATGTGATTGTAATTACGGGTAATGGGCTAAAATAGTAGCTAATGACCATAGCAATGGCGCTCTGGTCTTCTTAGATCCCGAAACTGTCTATTTCTTTTTTTTTTCTTTTTTTTTTTTTTAATATTAATTCTATTAATCTTGTAAAAGCAAATTTACCACCCGACGTTAGCGTTACCGGTACTTTTTGGAAACTCTTACTCCGACTTCCCCTTAAGTGCAGTTCAACCTTAAAAAAAATAAAACTTTTTTAATAAAAAATTTACCAGCTACTAAAGCATCTTCCCATTCAACATTTTGCAGTTTGCCATCAATTTTTAGCATAGGTGTTATCAATCTTTGTCTTTTAAGACCATCGTAAGAAAATCGTGCTTTATCTGATAACCATTCTTCATTTACGTCCTATAGTAAGGTAAAATATAGTGATTATTTAATAACTACAATAAGATGAATAAAAAATTTTACAGTGTATATAATTTGATACCTCATTGACTCTTGGAAGTACTCTCAATATTTCACCAGTTCGATGAGATACGATAATATTGCTGCCAACAGCATCATGTACATCAATACTGTCTGTTCGATGATTTTCCCAAGGGCGAGCAACAAATGCGTAAGGTTTACTGGTTAAAGCTCCAACGGGACATAGATCAATAATGTTACCCGATATCTCCGACATAAAAAGTTTTTCTACGTAAGTTCCAACCTAAAATACGAAAAGTATTATATCTATATGCTATTAAATAAAATAATAAATTTTTAGGAAAGACCATAATACCAAAGACTCTTCTCGAACAAATAAAAAATTATACAAATATTATTATACTGTTAATGCTCAATTTCCCGCGTGTTCTCATTTATTTAGAAACTTTTATTATATTATTATTTCCTCGAGACATCAGCAAATCAGGCTAAGATTTTTTGGGAACCTATCTAATCATAACAAAATCTTATTTTGGGCTTGATTCTGATATATGCGCAGAATGCTATTTAAGAAATTGCTAAAAATACCTTTTAAGCTGTAACTTAAATCAAAACAAGCTAACAAATTGTAGATCTTCCAAAAATACAACTTTTTGTTCTGACACCTAAACGTGAAAATACTTTTAACTTGAGTCAACGGCCCGAATTGCTTTTTTACAGCAATAAATCAGATATTTACTATATGACGACTACCGGTGCATTATATACATGAAGCACGTCATGGCGACTAATCTGAAACTGGAAGGCTTTTCAAAACTGTTTACTTATCTGCATAAAATAATACAAAAGTAGTCTTAGCAATACATAATACATAATCTACTTTTACTATTATATTAAGCGGCTAACGGTGTGCCATGTGCCATATGCAGTGTACCATGTACCTAAATAAATTAACCTTATTCCTCAAAAGTGGGACTTATAAGTTTGGGACTTATATAAATAAAGAGAACATCATAAAAAACTCTAAGATAAAATCTCTGCGAAAGACTTACGGTGACACGCAGATTGCAGTGATATAGGTACCAGTTCAGATAGCGGCTTAGATCACTAAGCTACAGAAGATCAGAATAGGAAGGGTCAACTGTAGGATCCGGATGCTTAGCCGTAAAAATGAGCTGCTTAGGTGTTATAAATGCCTAGGTTTTGGCCACATATTGCTAATAAGTGACAGAAACGCAAAACCGTAGCAACTGCTGCTACAAGTGCGGTAACATGGGTCACAAGGCGAATAGCTGTCGCAATGAACCAAAATGTGTACTCTGCCAGGGAAAAAGCGACAGTCCTCAGACAAACCATGCTGCCCGTAGTTACCTATGACCAGAGCGGTACACACATATAGTATTAGTGAAAGGCGACAGTCAGCGAAGGAGGAGAAGGTGTGTAAGAGTCAGTGGAGGGAGGCATTTGCCTTCGCACTCCCAAAGAATTACACACACCCCTCACGTGCAGACCGCCTGTGTACGACGCACACAGACCCATGACACGTACATAACAAAAGGCTTGCAAACGTGAGTAGGTCATAGTACACATGCACGTGTCTAGAGAGATAAGACCTGGAAGTCGACGACATTTAAGCCAGTCATTTTACGTGTGGGCTATGCCTTGAGCTTCCCCACACGGCCCCCCATGGGGCGCGGGGCCAAGATACGCTCGGCCAACGCGACCATTGAATGCACGTTAACATTCGATGACCTACCAATGCCTGGTGACATTAAGTGGGAAGTCAACCTGTCGCTCGGATGGGCGGCGGGATCCATCCAATCCCTCATGACTCTGCAGGTCAATACCCGAGTTATGCACTGCAACTCACACATCGAAAGATAAACTTTCTGCCCAGCATGCGGGCTAACCACTGCCACCACGAGTCCTTTACCCTGTCGGGACAGGATTAACTATCCTGCGGCTCCCCGACCTCGTGGTACTGATTTTATCCTCCCCAGTAGAGAGTTCACAAACGTTTCCAGTGTAGTGTACTAAGCAAGCTACCACGTTTTAAACGTCCCACTCGTTTTTGGCATTGGCCAACCATACATTACGCCGGAGCGTTCCCAGGGCTAGAGTCCCAAGCAGCTAGTTAGAACCCGACTAGCTTACAAGGGCCTGGGTATACTAGTTTTGATCTTCACCAACCGGATGGTCCGTCAATCACTAGACTAGTTCCAGCTCGGAACATTACTGAATCCTTCCCCCTTCCTCTCGTGGGGGGTATACCGAGGCTACCGAAATCTCAGGGTTCACCCAACTGCCCTGGCAGAAATGCTACCCGCCCGGGGCTCTTCCGTTCGGAAGATGGAAGTCGACGACAGTGGCCAAACGAATAGAAGAGAGACGACACTCTGCATAGGGGAGTAAGAGAGACGCAAGTAAACTCCCATAGCTACTGATACACGCACGTCAAGGGTGACTGTGAGGGTGCCTAGAGCAAGCAAGAGACGCAGCTAGAGAGACATAAATGAGCACCATATAAGGAAATATGCAGCATCTAAGCTTCTGATTGGCCACACCACCTTCCCACACCTACTAATACATAACACAAAGGGAATGACAGTGAGGGTGCTATCGGGTATAAAAGGCCCAGGGCATAAGACCCAAACAAGCAGTCACTCTTAAAAAGTTATTGCAACGATCTGCCCAAATTCAGACCAATACGTCGCGTCGGACTTTCCAAGCATAACTTTTGTCAGGACTTAGAATCTCACACGATTAAAATTGTCGGGACTTAGAAGAATTTTTCGATCTGTCGGAACTGAGAATTTTATCGTTCTAATTCTACGATAAAAATCATAACCGCGCGTAACTCTACTCGAATCCGGTCCAGAACATCACGTCGAGACCTTAATTTTTCTGCTGAAATCACTATCAGAACTCTAATAATTTTCAATATTACGGGACTTAGATTCTAACGCGATCATCGTTGTAAAAACATAGAATTTTTTCAATCAGTTGGACTTAGAATACTAACAGTTGTCGTTTATCATTTCTGAAAGAGAACACAATTATATAAGATGTTTCAGTTAGTCACGAGCAAGTAATTATCCGATTTTGTCTATTCTTGAATATACCCGAATAAGAATTAAGTCACGAGTGCATACTTTTAACCCTCAACTCCTGACTGCTGACGCACCCATTCATACTCGAGATCTATTCGCTTTGGAAACTAAGTCAACGCCCCACTGAAAGGATGTGCTGGTACCAGAGCAGGTCAGAAGCAGAATAAGACACAAGATAAGTGAAATACGCACACATAGGCCGCACGACTCAGTAATATTCTCTTTCTCTCTTTTTCTTTATCGTTATTCGATGCACGATAAATCGATCGCATATTCCAAAAGGCTGAAATATTATTATTAGTCTGCAATTCAATCGTAACGATAGGAGTAATGTCCTACTTTACTGACTGCTAAGGGAAAGTCAGCTTGCATTATAAACCTTAGTGTTTGACTTAGACTAAAATCACAAAACGATCTATGACAGTTTCAAAAGACTTTCCAGCGGCTACTGTAGGCTGTTCATTTGACTCAGCTCTGAATTAAAAACAATGATTTTTTGCCGTATTATGAATAAAATAATATGATTCTAAACTTGACTTTATTAATAGATCTCAGTTAATTTTTAATCTGTAATTTCATTGTACTTTTTTGGATTTCATTAGTATCAAGTTTAATTAGTAACGAGCCCCGCGGCATGGCGTTAGCGCCGTCTTGTGAGACGTCGCGCGGCATCGGTCGCAGGCACGAAGAAGCAGAGCTGAAGTGGGACGCAGGAGGGGGTAAGCGAAGCACGCGGGCCGTCAGCACGCGCCGCAACTAGCAGCTTACAGCGCGCCGCGAACGTGTTTAAACGCATTTTGTCGCGAGTGCTTTTCGTGTGCCTACGAAGCAGGAGAAATGCGACCTTGGCGAACGACCTTCCGACAGCAGCAGCCTAAGACTCGCGAGGTGAGAGTTCCCCGGGTTCTTTTTCCGTCATCCACCCGAGTTGGAGAGGGACGCCGCTCCAGGACTTGGTGGGCCCAGCATCAGCGTCCGGATAATCCGACAATAGGCGGGTGAGCGGTCTTTCGATATAACTAACAATAAGTGCGTTCGTGCGATACCGAATATCGGCGATGTTTCGTGCCACCGAAACGTCCTCGATAAGTACGCAAACAACGCGACGAGAACGCGTGCAGGCGTGCCGGCGCAGCGCGAGTAAAGCACATAGTAAAATCAGTGTAATAGAATCAGAGAACAAACATACGATTTGTCAACTGTATTTCTCTGCCGTTATCAGCATGCTCGGGAGTGTTTGTCGAGCCCAGGATATAGCAAACTAGTCAAATATCGTAAGGCTGCCGCAAACAACAACAGCATCACCGTGTATAAGCGCGAGTCCAGCAGCACTCGCGCACGCTGCACTCTCAGCTAACGCCCGAGACGTATCCGACAGCAGAGCATATCACTGGCGAACTTGCGCCAGCGCTAACCACACCAGGCAGCGCCGCGAGGAGTTACTCCGCTCCTCGCCGACGGGAAAATCCCCGTTACAAATTACACAAATTCTTTGAAAAAAATGGTCCGAATAATCTATTGCTAAAAACCAAAGTAATCATATCCCCATCAAATTCTAATACATTTAAATTTAAAGAAAATATAGTTAAAAAATTGAAGGTAAAAGTTTTCTATTTTATAGAATTAGTAAATTAAATAGAAAAGACTAACAGAATTTCTAAATCCGTTGACTTTAAACGGATTACCACCACGCAAATTATTCTCAAAAAATTGTGTAATAGTCAGTTGCTTAAAAAATTTGGATATCGATGACGGTCTTTGTAATGAAAAAAAAACCGCTGCCAATTCTTTGGCACGTAGCTTCCTCCAACAAAATTTATAGGTCAAATAGATAAAATATTGCTCAAATATACAGTATATTAATGATTTTTAAAATACTTTCAATCATAATTATTTTACATAAAGAGCACCCGTCACCATATCAAATCATATAATTTTCATGAAAAAATTTAAACCTCAATCTTTTAAATACCATAGGGTCCTCATAACCTCACAAAATCATGAATTGACTTAAAACATTCTGAACTTTCGTTAGCGAGTCATAAGGTTTAATAGAAATAGTAATTTTCAGTTATACAGGGTATACAGGATTAGAGACAAAAATTTGAATCCTGGTATCTTTCAAACTAAACGGTTTTATAATCTGCAAAAAGAACCTAGCCAAGGTGATCAAAAGATCGATAATTTCCTAAGATTTCAACTTAATTAAAGCCTTTTAACTCCCGCAATCGTACGACATAAAAAAACAATTTTTTTAGTTTTGGATTTTTAGCTTCAAAACTGATAATCAAAATGATTTAAAATATTTACAGCAAATAGATATTGTTTTTTATTGTCATAAATTCTTTCAAAACGTTTAACGATTTAGTTTTGAAGATATTAATTTGTTTTTTTCAAGTACCTTTTCGATCATAAAAATTGAACGGAACGGTCAATCTAAAAAATCTTGCGGGAAAAAGTAGGCAATATTATGCTCTTTTAGATACACTGTAGTTGAAGATATTGTATAGATCATATTATCAAAAAAAAAAGCAAAAATATTTTTTCAAAAAACCAAAAATGGCTATAATATAGCTATAAATGGTCAGAATCATGGAAAAAAAATTCCGAATTCAGAATCAGAAAACATATATGCATGGCAAATTTTTTACAATCGATCGTGTAGTTCCAGAATTATGACGGTACACACACATACAGCCATCCGCACGGACATTTTCTAAAAACGCAGGATTCGTACTCCAAACACCTCCAAATGCGTTTCTACGAAGTTTCAGCAAAACTGAAAATTTTACTATTGCAAAGCTTCCTCTTAAGAGGAAGAAAAATAGTTATTTAGGACTAGCAAATAATGCTCGATTCGCTTGCGAGTCATATATGGTGTTTATTACTTTTCATTGTTAAGCAGGTTTTACAAAAATAAAATATGTGAAAAATACTTTTTTGTATAAAATATGTCATGTAACGGGGTGAGACTTGACGTGAGAGGAGAAAATCACAAAAGGAGACGCCGAGACCAAGAATCGATCCGGCGCTCCCGAGATCTCTATAGGCGCGCGTGCTACCACTTGAGCCAACGCCGCCCTATTTCGTCACTCTCTATCCTGCCTCGATTACCGGCGTGGCGATGGACGTTGTTCCTCATTACAGTCAATATAATATTTTATCATTCTAATGTAGTTTGTGATGCGATATGATAAGATACAGAAATACTTTTTTCAGTATGTACTATTAAATTAATTTTTATAATGCCCTGGTTGAATCGGTAACCCACTTAATGGCCAGTTCTTGGCATGGAATCTAAGAACTTTGAAAGTTTTCAAAAATCACATAAAAATGAAAGCATTTTACGTTATTTTGTCAGGGGCCAGGGTAAGGGGGTTATGGGGGGTGGTAGGGAGGAGTCTTGCCAAAATGATCATATAATATAGGAAGATATATATGTGTGTGTATATATATGGGTGGTTCTCTGTCAAATCAAAGATCAAAATTTTTTTTTTTTTCAACCCATGGTTAATATATTCCAGAAACAGTTTCCAATGCACCTAATTTTTTTTTAGATTTTTAAATTACTTTTTATCAAAATGGTAGGGAGCCAAAGATGTCAATTTTGGCAATTTTTGGGTTTTCAGCACAAGTTAATTAATTCATAGCTCCTGAGGGAAGCATTTTTTACTTTAGACATGGATATACGTTTTCTCACCTTTTCAATAAAAATACCCTTAAAGTCATATATATATATATATATATATATATATATATATATATATATATATATATATATATATATATATATATATAGGTAGATATATATGTGTGTGTATATATATGTGTGTTTATATATATATATATATATATTTTTTTTTTTTTTTTAAGGTGTCCCTTGGTTCCCAAATAGCGGCTAGGTCGGCTCCCAGCCCCCAGATGTATTGGCTATGACCAAAAACTAGAAAATCAACCGTGAAAGATACCCAAAAACGGGTCTCGACCCTGCCACTTTTAAAAAATGGTTTTTCACATTTATACTCATTTTTGCTATGTAAAAATTGTTTCCGGGTCCCTAAATATATTAAATGTGCATAAATATCATGTAAAATGCTAGTAAAATGTATCAAATAAGTTCAATAATTTTTTAGAGCCGGGAAAATAAAATTTGAGCCAAATATAGCGTCCAAAACCTGCAGAAATTCCAATAAATGCAGATTTTTGTCCACCTTTATGTGTTTTTAATCTTAATCGGCTCTACATTGAGTTTGCAGACTAGTATATTCTGAAAGTAGTTTTTAAAACATACAATTTTGTTTATTGGACGTTTTTCTAGCCCCTGTAGAACCGAAGATATGGATGTTTGAAATTGGCCAAAAAATCAAAGTATCAGGTCCAGTCAACTTTTCCAAAAAAAAACAAATTAAAGTTGTATTGCCCCATGTTTATATCGTCGCTCCCTACGAAGAGTAGCACTGTTCAAATTTTCCGTCATAAGTAGCACAACGTATATGACTCAGGCTAGACTAGCATAACTCAAAATTTCCAGCGAAGACTAGCACAACTCGCGCATTTGCCGCGAACACTAGCACAACTCAAACTTTAAACAACGAATTTCTATACAAATTTTCCGATTTTGGCAAAAATGTCCCTAATGAAAATTTTTAAATGTTCACAATTTACAACTTCATACTGAATTTAAAATTGTTTTCACAAATACAATAATTTTTTACAAGCATTTTTTGAAATTGTTCACTTTTTTTAGAAATTTTTGAAACTTTTTAAGCCTTGAGGTTTGTCTGTCTTTGTCCAAGGTTTTCATGAACTTAACTAACCCAATAATTTAATAAAAACGTAAAATACTCACATTTTAAGTAATATAAGTCGCGAGTTCTGCTAGTCTTCGCGGGAAATACGTGAGTTCTGCTACTCTTGTCGACATTTCTGAAATGTACTACTCTTCGCGACAAATCGTGAGTTGTGCTAGTTTTTGTTTCGGAGCGACGATATATACTTTGGCACATCCAATATTTATTTAAATATATGTATAACGCCTGTGCGACTGCAACTATGCACTCACACAGACAATGTATTTAAAACCGATCGAGACGAAGAACTTCTCTCTTCCCCCATAGTCTAGGCGCGGAGCACTTTTCGTCGGACTTGAATGGCCAGTAAATCACCAAGGTTATTCCTATATATTTTTTCCTCCTGAGCACGAATTTCGAGGGTGGAAAATCCGAAAGTGGTTAGGTAATTAGTTATAAACAATTTAATTGTTTAACCCTTTGAGGGGCACATTTTTCTGTTGAACGAAATTTTAAAATCATAGGTGATCTAAGGGTTTTCGGGGTCGCTGATTATGATTCTGGAGTCAGAATTACAAAATTCAAAATGGCGGACCCAATATGGCGACTATTTTAAGTTAAGTTTGCGGTTTTCCATTCAATTGGCATACAACTTAGTATAAGGGGGTTTTTGAGGTCGCTAATTACGATCCTGACGACAGAATTGCACATTTCAAGATGGCGGACCCAAGATGGCGTCTATTTCAGGTTAATTTTGTAGTTTTCCGTTCAATTGGCATAATACTTAGTATGAGGGGGTTTTCGGGGTCGCTGATTATGATCCTCACGTCAGAATTGCACATTTCAAGACGGCAAACTCAATATGGCAACTGGACTCAGTATAAAAATATATATAAGTCTGATTTAATATTGTAGAAACTAAAAATTTGTGAATATATGCGTGTTTTTCTCCCTCTCAGCGTGACCCAGAACTAACGACGTGGACGTGGGGAAAATCTAGTTCCAATTTTTTTTTTACTTTTTCTAGATTTTTTTATAATTTTTAGTATTTTTGTAGTTTTTTTTTTGTTTTTAAAATTTTTTTTTATTATTTCAGGTAAGATGTTAGCTTATCTCGCCTCGTGGAACTTCACGAAGCAATTTCTATTTTCCTCAATGCACAATGGAATATTGCATGTCATACAGTAATATTTCGTCCGAATTTCTGTTATTTTTGTACTGCATTGAGAACATCTCCTGTGAGTCTGAACGCCAGGAAAGTGAGATACCTGTGAGGTTCTGATCGTGTCACATACTTTCGGTTTTTGATGAGGCAATGTATATTTTATAGATGGTCTTCCTCTCTTTGGTCGATTCGGGGCGCCAATCAATGACAGGTTTTCTGTTGTAAAGAGCAATCGGTATATAATGAATGAATTCACCAATGTTGCATCTACGAAATGCCAGAAAATACGATGCCACCACTTTTTACTTTTTCGACTTATTTCATAATAAGATTTCAGCATGTCAGCTTTATCGACGCATCCCATATGGCTGTTGTAATCTTTGGCCATTTGTGGACAAGTCACTTCTCTCAAAGAGCCGTCTTTCTGTCTCCTATTGACATGTGATATAACTGAAGGGTCATGAAAGTTTGATAAAAAGTGCACTGGCTTTTTATCAATCCATTTCAGCCACTGAACTCCTTTGTATGAAGTTCGAAATTCGCTATCTCCAGGAGACATATTTTTTTCTACTTCTTGGATTTTTGGTAAATCTTTCCTGTCTTTTCTTACTGTACCACATGCTAAAATTCCATCATTTAGTAGGCTCGCCATCAAATTCACCGTTGTGAAATAATTGTTGAAGTAAATGCGATAGTTTTTGTGCGCTAAAACATGGCTCAAATCCTTTATCACTCTCTCGCCTAGAAGACTTTCTGTTTTATTCCCTATTTTGCCAGTGTACATTTGAAACTCACAAATATATCCATATTCATCCGCTCGAACCCAAACTTTATAGCCTCGTTTGATAGGCTTCATTGGCATGTACTGTTTCATAGAGCTTCTGCCTTTGAATTTTATCATACTCTCATCAATTGCTTGATTCTTAGTTGGATTATAAAAATGCTTATAAGTTTCAGAAACGATATCCAGGAAGGGAGCAACTTTATACAATTTATCATAACCGGGCTCATTTCTTTTCGGTTCTTTCGAAGTGTCATTCAAATGTAAATTAGATAATAAGAAAGAAAATCTTTTGACAGGCATGACAGAAGTAATATAAGGATCATTCATTTGTAAATTTGTGGACCAGTAATCACGATATGACGGTAGCCTTTTCATGCCCATCAAAATATTCAATCCTAGGAATTTCATTATTTCTTCGCTTGTGGTAGCTTAGGAAACAATTCCTTTCTGCTTGATATAAAGATTCGTTTGTTCAACAATCAATTGAATAATCTGTTCTGAAAACAAACATAAGAAAACTTCACCTGGATTTTGAATATCATCTGAAAAATTTTTCGGACCAGTTTCTTCAGTAAATGGTGGATTGAAAGAACGTTTCCTTTTTTTCTCCCAAATTCCATCCATTCTTAAAAAAAGGGACTTAAGGGTCGGAACTTGGAATATTCTCAGTCTATACAGAGCAGGCGCGTTTAAAGAACTCGTAAAGGAAGCTGATTGGTACAATCTAGATTTGGTAGCAATACAGGAATCGCGGTGGCCAGATGGCGAAGTACTAGCATCGGGTAACCTCACGTACCTGTATGGGGCCGGGAGTGGGGGATCTCTAGGCACCGGATTTCTCGTAATCAAAAGCATCATACATTCGGTTAAAAGTTTCAAATCCGTCAATGAGAGGCTCTCGTACATCATTATCGAAGGTGAATGGTATAGATATGTATTTATTAATGTGCACTGTCCTACGTAGGACAAAGAAGAAGAAGCTAAGGATCTCTATTACGAAACTTTAGAGCAGGTAATCGACCAGTTCGCGTCTTACGACACAAGAATAGTATTAGGCGATTTCAATGCTAAAATAGGTAGGGAGGAAATGTTTAGGCCTACTATAGGGAAGGAAACCCTGCACGAAGCCAGCAATGATAACGGTATTAGGGTCATAAATTTCGCGGCGGCAAAAGATCTTATAATCAAAACTACGTGTTTTAAGCACAAGGACAAACACAAGGCAACGTGGACATCGCCGGACGGGGCCACGCAGAACCAAATTGATCATTTCCTCATTGAAAAAAGACGTCATACTAACGTTCTCGACGTAAGGGCTTACAGAGGGGCAGATAGCGACTCGGACCACTTGATAGTAGTAGCCAAATTAAGAACTAGATTAGTAGCGAATCAAAATAGTAAGCGAGCAAACAAGGTAGAAAGCTTCGATATTGAGAAGCTACGAGATAGAACAGAGCGAATTA
Source organism: Nasonia oneida (assembly GCA_037356405.1). Lineage (NCBI taxonomy): Eukaryota > Metazoa > Arthropoda > Insecta > Hymenoptera > Pteromalidae > Nasonia > Nasonia oneida. Next base: position 98,866 of record JAZHPH010000142.1, on the reverse strand, counting down.
GGTACCAGATAGAAATTAATAACAGGTTTCAGGCACTTGAAGAAGTAAACACATCGCCGGAGGGGAATAACGAACCGAATAGCTTATGGGCGGACATCGAAAAAACGGTAAAAGAGGCCGCGAACAAAGTACTGGGTAAAAAGAAAAAGCCAAAGAGCAAACCATGGTTTGACGAAGAATGCGAACTCTGGTTTGAAAGACGCAAAAAGGCTAAATTAGATAGCTTACAAAATAGAAGCGATAGGACCGTAGAAGAGTATTCTAACGTAAGGAAACAGACGAGCGCGATCTACAAAAATAAGAAGCGGGAGTATCAAAAGAATCTTATTAGGAGAATAGAAACTAACAGTAAGGAAAATAACCCACGCGAAATGTACAGAGGGATTAACGCCATCAGAAAGGGTTTTAGGAGTAGAGCGCAATTGATGAAGGACGAAAACGGGGACCTCGTAACAAATGACAATGAATTACTGTCGCTGTGGAAAAATTATTTTGATAAATTATTAAACGTGCACGAAAATAGCGAAGAATTAGGGGACGAAATTCACACTGCTGAACTCCACGTGGAGGGACCAAGCTACCAAGAAGTAGAGACCGCGATTAAAAAACTAAAAAACAACAAAGCCGCGGGAAATGACTCTATACCAGCTGAGTTACTCAAATATGGGGGCGTCGAGATCACTTTCAAAATCTATAAACTAGTATGTGCCATCTGGAAAAATGAAACAATACCCGAAAATTGGAAGGAATCTATCATTATACCGATTTTTAAAAAGGGGGATAAGACAGACTGCAATAACTATAGGGGTATCTCACTTTTAGCAACGTGCTACAAAGTTCTGTCAAACGTAATACAAGCTAGACTCACTCCATTCGCGGAAAATATAGTAGGAGATTATCAGTGTGGATTTCGGCGCAACAGATCGACGAGCGATCAAATGTTTACCATAAGACAGATGTTAGAGAAAAAGTGGGAATTTTGCGAAACCATACATCAACTATTTATAGATTTTAAAAAAGCGTACGACTCTATTAAGCGAAGCAAAATGTATCAAATTCTAGTACTTCTCGGTGTACCGAAAAAACTCGTGAGATTGATTCAAATATGTCTGAACGGAAGCACGGGAAAGGTCCGAGTAGGCGGTAATATATCAGAACCCGATACAACTGCGATACGCGATGGTTTGAAACAAGGGGATGGGCTCTCTACGGTGCTGTTCAACTTAACGTTAGAGTATATCGTTAGAAAAATGCAGGTTAGCCAGCTGGGCGCAACGCTTAATGGAACAACGCAGATACTAGGCTACGCAGATGACTTGGATATACTGCGGGATTGTAGGGAAACGGTAGCAAGAAATGCGGAAATCCTCATAAAAGCGGCAGAGTATACAGGGTTAGAAGTTAGTGAATCAAAAACAAAGTACATGATTGTGGATAAACTAGGCATCTGCAGAGGGGAGGGAGATCTCAGAGTTGGGGATTTTACTTTTGAAAAGGTTAGCGAATTCAGGTATCTGGGTACGACCATAAATGATAGAAACGAGATTAATGTCGAAATAAACAAGAGACTCCATTCGGGTAATGCTTGCTTCTACGCTGTGAGTAATTTACTTAAGTCGAGGCTGTTGTCTAAAAACGTTAAAATAAGAATATACAGGACAATAATACTGCCGGTGGTTCTGTACGGGTGCGAAACGTGGGCTCTCACTAAGCAGGCGGACAACCGTTTTAGGGAATTTGAAAATAAAGTCTTGCGAAAAATATACGGGCCGAAGAAAGACGAGGAAACCGGGGAATGGAGGAGACTACACAATGATGAGTTACACAATCTGTACGCGTCACCAAATATTAACAGAATAATAAAATCGCGCAGATTGGGATGGGCAGGGCACGTAGCGAGAATGGGAGACGACCGTACGGCAGCGCGTGTCATGAAGGGCAGGCCGATGGTAACGCGACCTCTAGGTAGACCTAGACGTAGATGGGAGGACAACGTAAAAGCGGATCTAGTAGAAATAGGACGGGTGGGTGTCGATCGGAGAGGTGCATCTTGGGTGGGGTTGACACAAGATAGGGCAGCGTGGAAGGCTTGCGTGGATGAGGCGATGAACTTTCGAGTTCCAAATGCCACGTAAAAAAAAAAAAAAACCCGTAATGATATGAGGAATGTGAGGATATGTAAAAAAGGTGGAAAATCAATTCCCCATCGTTTTTGATGCGCAGCTAATTTCACCGTCCTTTCACACTGGAGGCGGCTAACTTCACCGTCCTTTCACACTGGACAAAAAGATAATGATTTGAGCAAATCATATTTTTTTTTTGACAACTTCTATTAAAAATCACTGATTAGCACACGAATGTAATAATATATAAAAATTACTTAGAAACAATTATGGAAAGTATCGTTTTTCGTAAAAGTAAAATCTCGGATACCAATATAGAAGTAAATAGTGTCGCGGGCGCCAAAGCTTCGTCTGCTTCCCAAACTCGCCTTCGTGGCGCTACCGCGCCACTTGATATTTCTTTCTTTATTGGGCTGTGAAGAAACGCTGCTTTAACGTCCAGTTGCCACAATATATAGTCGTGTTTGTTTGCTATGGCTAGGACTGTTCTTACAAGTGCAAGTCGTGATACTGGTGCGTATGTTTCGCAGAGATCGTAGAGGTTCGAATATTTGAAGCTTCTTATGACGATTCTTGCCTTGTAGTCTGGGTGTTCAGTTATTATCCGTTATCATGACGTTTGAAGACCCATCTCGAGTCTAAAATATTCAACTTCTTGCCATCCTTGCACGTTCTACCAACTACTTCGCATACTCGGTTCTTCTGAAAAGCTTCTCTTTCTTTACTTATGGCTTCCTGCCATCTGTCTGCATCTGATGACGATACAGCTTCTCGATAAGATTTTGGATCCCCGTTGATAGATGTCAGCAGTGCATAGAGACCATATGCGCTTAGGTCTTCGATTTCAGCCTGAGCACCTTCTGAACTCGCAACTTCTTTACTTTGAGTTTGCCTTCGTGTAATGGGTCTTCGTATTACCTTTGGGGCTGACTTCGCAGTTGATTTTTGATTTTCTTTAGTTTTCATTTTTTTTCTTTTTTCTTTGTAGACATCTCCGAAGACCTTGCTTTCAATAAATTGTACATTTCGGCTTTCGTACACTTTACCGTCTTCTGGATTCAACAGCAGACAGCCCGTGTCGGTATATCCTACTAACACTGTTTTGTTCGATAGTTTACCGAACTTGGTTTATTGTTGTCCTTGGACCCTGGTAAATGCCACGTATCTAAATCTTCTTATCTGATTCATGTATATTTTTGACTCTGGGTTCCACCCTGGTAAATGCCACGCATCTAAATCTTCTTATCTGATTCATGTATATTTTTGACTCTGGGTTGATCATTAATAACGGTGACCTAAAGTCGATTGACTTATGGGGTGTCAGGTTGTACAGATACACTGCAGCTTCTAATGCTAGATCCCAGGCATTTGCTGGCAGTCTTGAATGATATATCAGAGCTCTCGTAATCTTCTGGATTGCCTGATTGTAGCGTTTTGCAATGCTGTTTAGCTGTGGTGTATATGGGCAAACTGTTCCTAGTTCCGAACTATATTTATCCAACACCTACTTGGTATTCCCACTGGTAAATTCAGCACCTTGATCGCAATCTAAGTAACAGAATTTTTTCATCTTTTCCGCATATATTTCTACATTTTGCTATGAAGTCTTCAATACACTCAGCAGCGTCTGCCTTCTGCTTAACTGGGTAGGCAGTCGCAAAATTCCTTAATATCGGGATACAGCTTTTTCAGAGTCTTTACTTTATTCATAGACGTGTGTCCTAACCTTATGTGCCACAAGTTCATAGTGTTTACCACGCTTGTCGACTTATCTGTGTTACTGTCATTAGTTTGACTTGTCGCGTTGATAATTACTATTTCATCGCCAAACGTGGCCCTTTTCTTAACAGTCTTTTTATCGCTTTTATGGGAGACCAGAGCATTTGTGTATATCGCTTGTCTCTCATTTGTTTTTAACTTCAAGACAATTGTCCAAAACAAATTATCAAACTTTTCTTTTAAGATCTTTTCTTTCGTATTTGGTCTGTAAACAATTATTGTTTTATTGTCCAGATACACACATAGGCCCTGATCTGTGAAGCTCTTAAGTGACAGAAAATTCTTACTTAAATTCTCCACGGATATTACTTTATCTAGTTTTATTACTTTGCCATTCGGTAATTCAAACTTGACTCGACCTTGATTAGTTAATTTTATGCTTGACTTTTTGTCTCTGTTGGCACTGCGACGCTGTGCCTCACAGCACAGGTGCGCAACTCCTGGCGCCTCAATGCGCCCGAATTTATTTATTGAGTTGCAGATTCGCCGCAGTCGCCATACGCTTGGGAGCACGTGGGGAGAAAGGAAAGAATGATTACACTTTATTTTCGGCAACAAATCTGCTATATTTCACCCAACCCTTCCCTACAACGCGGTGGCTTCTGCCTCCCGCGGAATTCAGCCACAGAGGGCGTAAGCGACACTCTCTCTCTCTCTCGCGCAGTACCGGTGCTCTCGCGCCTAAACTGCGCGACACACTTGCGTCTCTCCTCGCGTCTCGCGGGTAGCCGGCCCAGCGCACGGCCTAGTCGGACCGCACCAGCAGAGAACTTCTCTCTTTCCCCATAGTCTAGGCGCTAAGCACTTTTCGTCGGACTTGAACGGCCAGTAAATCACCAAGGTTATTCCTATATATTTTTTCCTCCTGAACACGAATTTCGAGGGTGGAAAGTCCGAAAGTGGTCAGGTAATTAGTTATAAACAATTTAATTGTTTAAATGGCCATAAAACGTTAAGTAATTAAACTATCGACTCTTAACTTAACTCTTAAAGTGTTTCCGACCGTACAGAGCGTAACCACAAATTTGAATTTTCAAAAAAGATTAATTAAAACCGAAGTTATTGCAAAATTAGTGCAAAAAGGAGCTTATTTCGCGAGCATACGCGCTAAGCGCGCAGTACTTTCGTTATAACTTCGGTGCTTTTTGATATTTTATGATTTAGTGGACGTCATTTTAAAGAAAAATCTTTATGATATCATACTCTTAACAATTAATGATTTTTTACTTGCGATTATCAATTGTTTACTTGAGAAAACCGTCTAAATGAACTTTGAATTTTCATTTTTTTCCGCGCGGAATGGGACTTTTATTTAATAATATAAATGCATCAACTAATTACTAATTTTTTTTCTATGTTATGTTGATTTTTACAAGCATTCTTTTTTTTCCACGCACAAAAAGAGCAACAAGGAATTCCTGCAGATAAGCAAACGCAGGCTTTTGTCATACAAACTTTACAATTACAATTGTAAATTAATTCGTCGGCAGGCGGCAACAGTATATATACTCGCGAAGGTAGTAATAGATCATCTTCTATTTTCCAGCTAAATTGGGTAGGATCTAGCTTACTAGCAGTCTCACTTAAGCAGTTTATCTGTGTATAAACTACATAATAAGCTCGCAAGATATGTAGCTTCATCGAGTTACTGGTTGGTGGCAATTCTTCAACCAACGCGCATTTCGCATGATGGTAAGACCAGAGACGCAAATCATCTGTAGTTTTACAGTCTGAGCCTTTTCGCATAATTTTTACTAAAAACTCTTCAGCCATTGCAACACATTCCTCCATTTGCGAGCAATCTGTGATGATTAAAATCAAAAATTTATTATCCTTTTTCGTGAACACGTCACTAGAAAAGTTCAACTTTTTAAAACAGCATAAAATACTATTTCAAAGCTTTCTCTAGATAAAAAAAATAATACCTTTCCCAAATGGCATCAATTATTTTGTAGGATTCCCTTACAGCGCAGCTGATTTTGTACCAACCTTACTGCTATAATCCGACCCTGTAAGGTGGTGAATAGCTGTTAAACAGAGCATAATTCTTCTCCGTGCAGTGTTGCTATTTCATGTAAAGGTATATTCCCTAGAACTTTGGTCAATTCCTGCATTAATCCAAAGGGTCTAAATGATAATAAAATGCAATTGAGTAATTTATAAATCTATTATACTTAATAATCAATTTATACCTGTAACCCTTGGCTTTGAAACCTCTTGATAAAATATAATAATAATACAATTACGTCTGTATCAGAGAAGATAACATTTCGACTCGAACTCCAAAATGTAGCTTCCTGTTTCGACAATGAAAAAGTTTCCGTAATGTTATTTAGAATTATACAATCTGATTTTCGCCGCCGTCGGGCATGTTCCGAAGATTTTATGGAATTATCAAAATAAGAATCGAATACAAAATCAATTCTGGTACAATTTTTTGCGATGCTTTCGCAAGCACAAATTTACAGAAATTTAGTACTAGATTTCCGAAGTTAACTAAACCTTTCCACGATATTTTTCGCATTGCGAGCATCACATCAATAATTGAAACAGTTTAATTTGTATTATCCTCAACGAATTCAACATTTTTATTTATTAAAACTTTTTCTAGCTCTCTTGTTAATAAACTTTTGTTGTTTTCTTTCTTAAATAAGCCATCGTCGTCGAAAAGTACATTTTTATCAGTTAACTCGTATTTTAAAAGTTCTTTCAAAGGATATTATCTTTCGTCAGCTAATACGATAATACGATTATTTTCGATTGTAGACATTTTTTTGTTTCTTTTTTGATTTTAGGTTTTCAGTGTTTGTAAAATTTGGTAAGTTATTTCTTGGTATAAGTGCTGAAAGTGGCTTGATTTTATCAACAAATCTTTCTTTTCGATAAGTTTCGTATAACCTTATACCTTTTTCGAATATACTCAACAGCTCTTTTGCAATCTCAGGTTGAACTAATTCTTGTGTGACAATATTTTTTAATGAATGAGATCCGGGAGCAAATTTATTGCTTTTATCTTCCAAATATTTAATTATTTGTTCAACTCCAGTTCCGAAGTTGTTATATCCGTGTTTGTAAATTCATGATGTACAAATAGCTCATCATCGTTGGTAAAGTGAGTTACACGTTTTAAAAAATTCGTGACTGCTAATAGTTTGTGATAAGTTAAATTCCATGTAGCCACTGTCTCTTTCTTTCTTGTACAACCAATTATACCAGCTGTACTTTTAGATACACGGTTAATGCTTTGTTCAAGAGCTTGATCCGTACCAACAGAACTAGAAGAAATCATTGATTTTTTAACAGTAAATCTACCTTTCACAAATTGCTCAAAAACTTCTGGTGCATTCTTTTCTAGCAAAAGCATATCCTCTAAGTATACTGCACAATATCTAGCATAGTTTGTTCTATCCATGACATGGAATACAGGCTGTAACTTTTCAATTGTTGCTAAGTCCAAAAGCCAATTACCGGTACGATCAGCTCGTACAAGATCATGCATTAAGCTTATCATTAAATTAAAACGTTATTCCAGTACTTAAATAAGTCTGATTCACTACATCTTTTTGAAATAAAATTTTGAAAATCTGACAATAGTTCACTACAGCTTTTTATAATTCGTTCATAATATACTTACATTCATCAATATTTTTTTCTTCGAAATTCTCTTTTAATAATATTATTGTTACGAAATCATTATCATATTTTTCAGACTCTATAGTTGCAAAAAATTCTCTAAGTTGTAATCGTTTCAGAGCTTCCCCTAAATAATAAAATGCTTTTATACATCTAGCATAATGTGTACCATTAAATATTTGGTCTGTTACACTTATACCAAACAATTCATTTTCAACGAAGATGCTTTCGGCACCGCTATTTTTCAAATATTTTCCGATACAAGCTTGTACGACTTTTGTAATATGAAAACTTAAATAAAAACCCATAGATAGAATTATTTTTTCGAATTCTTTGGTTTGAAATAAAATTTGTCTTGCGATTCGGTGTACACCTACGTCACAAGTCACTGGTAAATAATCTTGTTCTAATTGCTTCAACACATCATAAAATTACATAAACAAGAATAGACCGTTGAATAATCAATAACAGGAAATGGTTCGATTGGCAAAAATTCTATTTTTAGGCACGACCGCGACACGGAAGTGACTTATAGTTTCGTGTGCGAAATATGTGAGATGCGATATCTCACGCAATTTTCGACCGATCGGGCTGAAATTTTAGGAGGTCTCCTTTTGCAAAAGCTAAAAAACTATTTTTTTTATCCCGATCCTCTACGTCGTTTTGAAATGCGGGCACAATTTGTTCGATTTTTAAGCATTTTTTTAATAAAAATTTTCCTGTGATGCAATTATCTCGGAAAGACTTTAATCAATCGGACTAAAAATTTGTGTGCGAACTCCCCTCGTAATACTAAGCTGACAGATTTATTTTAGGCTTGATCCTGCACGTATACGCAGAATGCGGTCACCTCCAAAAATCGTTAAAAACGGGTTTTTAGCTCTAAGTCGAATTCTAAGCATTCTACAAAAAAAGTTAAATGGAAAAGTTATAGATCTTTGAAAAATACAACTTTTTCCCATTCTCAAATCATAAAAATGCTTAGAACTCGAGCTTACAGCCCAAAATCGATTTTTTACAGCTAAAAAACCAATTATTTGACATAAAACATTACGTATTTACGTTTTACATGAAAATGTTAAATGTAAAAGTTGTAGACATGTTTAAAATATAACTTTTTTCTATTGACATCAAATCATGAAAATGCTTATAACTCGAGTTTACAGTTGTTTGTTTACTTCCTCTTGAAAACTGCGATACAAAAGTGTTGTATTATTTATCTGAAATTACAATAGAATAAAATTAAAATAAGATATATTTTAAGAATATCTACAAACAAAAATAAATAATTGATACAAATATAAATAAGTTACTAATTTTCCAGTAGTTTTGATGACCACCAGAACAATACCAATCAAAACTTTTACAACAATATTGAAAAAAAAAAACAGGATAATACTGTATAAGCACCGACAGGCATTACGAACGCGAAGCGCGAGCGTTTTGTATGCCTTGCATCGCGAAGCGATGGCTGACGCGGCCGTAAGGCCGCGCGTGGCGCACTAGTTTATTTATTACGATCATAAGTGAGAACTGCAGAGTTAAATGCACTCCACGACGGAATTTGCTGACTAGTATTATAAACATTAATTACATTTTTGTCTGAATCGCTCATGTTCATTCTAGCTAAAATCCATGCGACATCATCAATGTAGAAACTATTTTCAATTTCATTTAATGAAATCGATCTTTTTTCATCAAAAAGTTTATAGGTAGAAGGAATGTCGGTTTGCTTTTTTATTCTTTCAAAACTTTTCAACTCTTGACACTGCATTTTGTTGTTAAAGCTCGCGAAAAGTTCTTTTTCACAGAATCTGAAAAATTAGGCTTTGTTATATAATATTTAGTATCCTCTTGAAAAATTACCATTACAGTGTCATGCGTTGAATTTAATCCTGATATTGTAGCTTCATTATGATCGAAGTTGTCAAAAGCTGCTGTAACATACTTTTTCGAATTAAAATCTTTCGGATAAAAAACATCTGAAAAAGACTCTTAATTCTAAGTGATTTCTGATCCTCGATATGCTCTGGCGTCTCATCACAATTATCTATTTCATTACTGATTGTCTCATAATCTAAATCAAAAAGTTTCGAAAAAAATAATGCAAAACATTCAGGTAATTTCATGTTACCCCAGGATGTTCTAATGTCATTCTCATCGCAAAATTTATTTTCAAATTCAAAACCTGTTTCTTTTAACGACTTTTTTAGGATTTGCGCAAATTCACTCACAGCATTATTATCATATTTTTTTTTCAACTTCAACTTTCAATTTAGTGTAGTAAAAAAGTTGTGATTCATTTTTTTGTTTTGGGTAGATAAAACTTATATTTTCACCAAAATATTCTATCAAATGAGATTTTATTATTCTGTTTTCTATTTTGTAATCTTCGCCGTATTTTTGCATAATTAGATTGGATACGTCAGTCAGTAAAAATCTATTTCCTAAAAATATTTCTGCTTCTATACATTTTATAATGTTAATCACTGCATCACAGGCTTTTAAGGTAGTATCCAATTTAATCGATTTCTTTGGCGGATTAACATTATTACTATTTTCTCTTTCATATTTATGCTCATAATAACGAATACAAGTAGCATGGTATTTTATTGTGGAAGCAACGAACATAGTTCGTTGCTTCCACAATATGCGATATGCGACACAATATGCGACAATATGCGAACATCTACGTTAACACACTAGTTAACGTAGATGTTCTGACAAAATCTTCATCTAGAAAGAATCTAGCAGCTTTAAATAAACCTATTGCTCTTTCATCGCCTACCTGTATTCGCGTATTATACGTCTCCGCATAAAATATGTATCACCTAGCACGGTTTGATTCTCGCGCCTCTTGATGACGAGTTAATTATGGCGCGCTAAGAAAAGAAAGAGCGCATGCGTAAGCCCTTCTGCGGTTTGAGATCGATTAGTGCGCGCGAGAGCGTCAGATTCGTTTCGGCATCGATCGAGAGCAGTGTGATCCGAAGTCTAGCCTCTATTCACGTGTAGCTTTTTTTATTGTGCCTGTAGTAATCGCTGTAATTTGAATTATATTTGTTAGTGAATCACTCGCGTGTGATTCCTCCCTTATTTCTATAATTCGTGTAAATAAATTGCCAGTAATTCCGTGTGGGCGAGACACAAGCGTGCTGTCATTGCATAGCGAATCTTCGCTATAGGTCCCGGTCGCGACGACTCGACGAGTCGTCTCAAGTCGTTCACGGAGCGAGGGCTGGACCCGTTCCCGAGACGTCGGGGCCCTGTGACGTGCTGGGCGTTGCCACCCCAGGATATCTCCATCTTCTCGATCGACAATCTACTCAGAAGAGAAGGTAGTCCGTCACGTACAGCGCACCGGTATTTGCGATTTGCGGCGTTATTGTAGAGGCTGTAAATATAAGGATCGATTATCCACTGCGTAAGTTAAATTAGATAATAAGGTTTAACTTTTGTATTTTATGCTTACATAAATTCATTAATTTACTTGATAAATAAATAATTTCTATTTCACTAGCTTGCTCAGGCTTATCCCTCTATTCCGTGAGGGTTTTTATGCCTAAGCAAGTTACTGTTTATATTTAGTTTAACCGCGAAATTGCTGCATTTTTTATTTAAGGACCCGACTACTCATTCCTTTTCCCACTTCCTTCATAAATGTAATTTGACTGTTTTCAACCTGATATAGTACACTTTCTATTTTGTGTGATAATTTTGCGCAAATAATACATTTTTCACTGACTGCGGTAAATTCATCTGAAAATCTCTGTGATTTTCTTTGATTATCCAAAGCCAAAGGACTTGACTAGTTTTCCTTCGTACTTGCATTTTCGTGAACCGTATTTTTATCAATACTTTCAATCTTTGACAAAGTTGACTTATTTGTATAACTCTTATAACAACTGTTGGGCATATGGTAGTAAAATATATCTGTAATTAATTATGTAATATAATAATTGCATATCGTAATAATCACACAACCAAAATCGACACATGAATTTTGTGAAATAAATGCTCTTACCATTGCTTGATATACATTTCAAACGAAAATAGACTGAATCACGTCGCAAATTTGCGGCAGATCTTATTCTTTCTCTGCAATTATCAGTACTACTAACACTTACAGTATTGTTAACTTTCTGACAAATTATGTAAATACTTGTATTCACTAATTGAAAATATTCATTTTTACTATCGCTCATGGTGTACAGACGCCGAGTGTATAACAATAAGTTAGCAAGTTACGTAGTGCAGTGGAGAGTAGTGCGCGTAAACTTGTTTAAAACGTGTAAAAACTTGCAAATCAAAAGAGTGAGCACAGCGCCTGCGTCAACATTTAGCGCGAAATTCAAAATAGCGCAGTATCTCCCCGGTGCCTGGCTTACACAAAAAGTACCCGTTACCGCGCGGTCTTTTAACTTTTACGTTTTTTTTTATTGTTTTGAAATATATTTTGTAAATAAATTCTCGTCTGAAAATAGTTTTATTTATTTTTGTTAAAAGTCGATAGTTTAATTACTTACCGTTTTATGGCCATTTGAACAATTACATTATTTATAACTAATTACCTGACCACTTTCGGACTTTCCACCATCGAAATTCGTGTTCAGGAGGAAAAAATACATAGGAATAACCTTGGTGATCTACTGGCCATTCAAGTGCTCAGCGCCTAGACTACCACCCCTCTCTTCTCTGTTAGCGTTAACTAATCCTATTTGTCTTTGTACGTGTACTAACGTCTGAATTTGATTTTTCTTATATTTAAACCCATGTTTTTATTTCTGCGTTTTATAATCTTTAATGATTTTATTTATTCTCATATTTATTTTTTCATATATTTATTTCTATTCGAATTTTGTCGCGTTTTTGTTTATATTTTGGATCACGTTGTCGTTTATCGTTTCTATTTTATTTAATTGATTATTAAATATACTCTGATATTCTTAACGCCGTATTTCTAACTCGGTCTTTATCGGTTTTCTATTTGGGTTTTATTTATCTGATCATTCGCTGCATTCTAATGGGAAGGATGTTGTTGACTAATTATATGATAATTGATCTTATTAATTTCTTAATTGTAAAAATATTAAAATGCGAAAGAAATGAGCATTTTACACGATAGACGTCACGAATTAGAGTAACACCTCTTGCGATGATTATTTTTAAGGCACTGATTATTTTCTACAAAAGAGATATTAGCCTATTGCGAGCAGGAACTAAAGGATGGGAGATTTACACTCTGAAGACAATAAAATTAATAATATTTCTAAATAGCCATTCTGTAAGATCGCGGAAGTATTTAAACACCAAAACGTTCGACTCTCTTACAAAATTTTGAATTGATTTTCGTGTTTCCTCATAAATATAATAACCAACAAATGGGACGCCAGTTGACAGTCATCATACGGCTTAATACGTAACTATATTATCATATTATATTCATCAATTACATTACCATTTACGTACCTGCATATCATTACCTCGACCCGTTGTACCCAGATCATCAATACCAGCAATCTCAGATGCAAAACGAATACATCTAGTGCAATGTATACATCTTGTCATAACAGTTTTAATAAGAGGACCAATATCTTTATCTTCAACAGCTCTTTTCCCACTGAAATTTATATCTATAAATCTACTACGGTCATTTCCAAAAGCCATACTTTGGTCTTGTAAATCACATTCACCCCCTTGATCACATATTGGACAATCTAGAGGATGATTAACTAATAGAAATTCCATTACCCCTTCTCTGGCTTTGCGTGTTAAATCTGAATTTGTTTTTACCCTCCATCCTTTCATAACTGGCATGGCACAAGCTGCAACAGGCTGAATATTTTTATGAAAATTGTATAGTTTCGATAAAGCATGACTAAAAATATCCTGAGCGTTACCTTAATTTGCTTTTCGATTTCTACTAGACACATTCTACAATTTCCAGCAACTGCTAATCGTTCATGATAACAGAAACGTGGAATTTCAACTCCAATAATAGCTGCTGCCTAAAAAAAAGATATTATTTATTATCAGTTTCCAGTACAAAAAAAAAATATGTATATGTTATTTTTATTAAAATTAAATATATAAAGTTTATGAAAGTTTGTTTTAAAAATTTGAAACAGTTTATTTACTTCGCAACTCTAAAACTTATTATTTATTTAACGTCGAATTCAATAAGTATTTTAATATGCATTTTTAATACAAATTAAATGCGAAATTTCGATGACTGCGTGGATAGCACACAAAGAGTATATACGTGCACGCCAGTAGCTTTTCTATTTTGCTAAGATATCTTCGATTTTCAAATAAGTATATTATGCACCTATGGTACAAAGAGACACGTGCATGTAGAGATACATAGCCTACCGTTGTTTCCGAGTGCGGTACACGACTTTTCGACATAGCCTCCGTAAAGTTCGTACCGATCGCTACCGAGAAGTGCAAAGAGTATTTTTAATACAACCCAATATAATTTGAAGAAAGCTTGTTTTATACCTTAGGGGCATACTATACTAATATACACGAGACAAATATCGACCACGTCATGGTATTTTCTTGAACTTTAATGGCGATATTGTACTACTCTCTAGTTTTTGAGCTTGCTGAACGCGAATTTAAGAACAGAATTGCAAGAAAATTAAATAATATATTTAAAATTAATAGCGGAATCATACTACTCTTTAGTTTTTAGGAATGCTGAATACTAGTTAAACATCACAATTGCAAAATAAATAAATAAAATAATTTTATTCAAACAAATTATTGTAAAATTGAACTATATTTTAATTTTGACTGCGAAATCGTATCGCTCTTAGAATTCACAGGGTTGCTAAACACGAATTTAATACTAAAATTTCAAATAAAAATTAGAAAGATTACTTATAAAATGCTTAATAAAAAAATTATTGTAAAATTGGCACTTGTCAAAGTGAAACGTAAGAATTTTATTAAAATTCCGACTTGTGAAATGCGCACATTTTAGCTTTCAAGGCAATGCGAGAGCCAATAAATATAACTAACCCAAGGACTGCAAATTTTAGTGATAAACTAGCATACCCCTTATGTAAATGCTACGCGTATATACTGAAATTTTTTTCTTAAAAGGGATATTATTACTTTAAGACAGAAGATTTTTATTAATTAGCGTAGCGTAGAGTATTAGTACCGCGTTTTTGTGCCTAAAAAATCGTTTCTAGAGTTGTTGTTTCTGAAGATATATTTTAAATAATGTTTGTTACGGTAAAAAGTTGTGTTTTGAAAATATCTGTAACTTTTACATTTAAAATTTTTAATGAAAAACGTAAAGCCGCAAAGTTTTCTGGTAAATAATTGATTTTTTGCTGTAAAAAAACGATTTTGGGCTGTTAACTCGAGTTATAAGTATTTTCATGATTTGATGTCAATAGAAAAAAGTTGTATTTTTCAAAGATCTACAACTTTTCCGTTTAACTTTTTTTTGTAGAATGCTTGGATTTAAAGTTACAGCCCAAAAACCGTTTTTAGCGATTTTTGAAGGTGGCCGCATTTTGTATATATGTTAGGAATCAGGCCCAAAATAGGACCGTCAGCATACTATTATGAGACGAGTTTCCAAAAAAATTTTGAGCTCGATTGACTAAAGTCTCTCAGAGATAATCGCATCACGACAAAATTTTTATTCAAAAACACGTAAAAATCGAACAAATTGTGCCCGCATTTTAAAACGACGTAGAGGATCGGGATTAAAAAAAATTCGTTTTTCAGTTTATGCGAGAGGTGACTTCTCCAAAAATTTCAGCCCGATCGATCGAAAATTGCGTGAGATATCGCATCTCACACATTTTTCGCGCACGAAACTATAAGGCACTTCCGTGTCGCGGTCATGCCTAAAAAATTATCGTGAATGCGACTAAGTTACGCGTGATAATAAGTTTGATTTAAAATCAGAATGCTGAGACGCAAAAGTAACTTAGAAATTACTGTTTCCTTTCTGAAAAACGCGTCGGTAATTAAATCATGCACTAAAAACCCCAAAACTCAAGTAAAAAGTATTCATTTTAGCAATGATACATCGGTACAAAGGAGTCAGAGTTGTAAAAGTGTTAGATATCCAAAACTCTAAAATCCACAGAGCATACGTGCCTTAAATTAAAAAAAAAATTTCAAAACTAAAGCCTCTAAACTGATCGACCCCACAAACCGCGCGGATAAAAAAGGTTTTATTTTCACGATACCTTAGCAAAGCATAAAGTAATCTAAATGCGAAATTCTTAAATCCATCTACCACACGCGCCCTTAATTCTCATAAAAAATTCAAAACTACCACATTTAAGCCCACCTACTCCTCGTGATCTGAATTTAAATAAAAAGCGAATGACTGTGACTCGAATACGCTAGAAACATTTATCAAGTATTCTTTTAAAACATTCAGAACTCTTCAGTACTCCTCGGAACTCCTTGCAGTTTCGCGCGCCATCGAGAATTCCTGGAGTACGTGCGGAGTATTATAAAGTACTGAAAAATAATCAGAGAGTTCCTGGAAAGTACTTAAAAAACATACGTAAATATATAACCGCTTCATATTGAATACCGTATTATACAGTAAAATTTATTATTCATATATTACCCTGGTGAAAATATTGACGTGATTTTGTGATGTACTAAAATTACGTATTTCGTTATGTAATTTTGATATGTGATTTGTGACGTCGTTTGTTATGTATTGATTTCGAACGTTTCATCGTGTAATTTTATGATTTATCAAAAAATTTGAAATACTTTAGCTTCATTAAATTTTTTTACATTATTTTTGTATGATGTTTAATTACATAAATATTCAGTTCGAAAGGAGTGTCATATTGGGTGCGAGAGTGTAAGGTATGAATTACATCAAGTAGGCTAAAACCATACTGTGGCTAGGTGTAAACACCAGCTGGCGAATATAGTATCCGATGATAAGGTCCAGGTAGTGCGCTACGTAGTTTTTCGTATCTAGGTGTAAATACTCGTCGCTTTTTATTCGTAAACCAATTGTATTCGGTGTAAGAATTAATGATACAGCTTTACGAAACGATTTTTCCCAGTTCCAACCACGATTTTCGATTTTTCAACAATAAATTGTTTGTAATTATTATTTGGCGCATTTTCCAGCAATCCACCCTCGCGATTCGGATTCAGGTGGCAATAATATATAAGAAAAGTTTTGGTGTTAGAGGTTACATCGAGTCTGCTATAGGAAGTGTTGTGGGCCCCCTGACTAAAAAGGAAGAAAGCAAGTAGGTCGTATTACTGCAGCTGAAAGAGGAGAGACGGTGACTTCCGAAATTCGTACATCTGCTTGTGGCAAATTTATGCCGCCAATGATCTTCTATTATTGTTAGATGGGCACACTACGTATATCAAGAATCTTGAGGTGATTGATGTGGCGATTAAAAACAATGTAGTGATCCTGTGTTTTCCTCCTCGCTGTCGACATAGACCACAGCCTTTGGATGTTAATTTTATGAAGTCATTAAATCACTATTATAGCAAAAAAGTAGCTATTGCTTCCTCCTAGAGGAAGCTTTGTAATAGTAAAATTTGCAGTTTCGCTAAAACTTCATAGAAACGTATTTGGAGGTGTCTGGAGTTCGAATCATAAGGTTTTAGAAAATGTCCGTGCAGATGACCTTATGTGTGTGTGTATGTATGTATGAATACCATCAGAATTCTGGAAGTACGCTATCGATCGTAATAAAATTTGACATATATATTTTCTGATTCTGACAATTTTAAGGCCATTTATCGATTTTTGAAAAAATATATTTGCTTTCTTTTAATGGTCTTTTTTCAGCTTATAAAACCGATTAATTTAAACGGTATTAAGATTTAAATTCTTTGTCTCTCACCCTGTACACCTTGTATAACGTATAACTAAAAATTACTATTTTCGTTAAACCTTATAACTCGCTAACTAAAGTTCAAAATGTATTTAGAAAATTTATGATTTTATTAGGCTA